>LR736874.1:6704315-6812931 GCA_902654985.2 Oryctes borbonicus
GAAAGCGTTGGCATTTTTATTGCGTTCCCTCATTTATATCAGTTCTCCTTGCGATAATTTCATTACTTACTAAACTTATAAACTAAACTAAACCATTTTCGAGAAGCCCGTTAAAGAAGGAAGAGTTTGCCGATATTTAATTTAATTGTTGTCAAATGTCATCAAACACAGCAATTGTTCCAGGGCTATAACGAGAAAACTGTTCATTTTGTAGACTAGTAATATGGTAGTAACTTTTTGCCTAGAACTTCTCCAAAATATACAGGCTGTTCCATTAAAAAACGCTTACAAAGAGAAAAAAACCTAACAACACTGAATTGTCCCAGAATTTAACGAGGATTCCAAAAATGTAATAATCTACAGCATGTTCCATAAAAAAAAAAACAATATTGCGTAGCTGTATGTTTCAATATAATTTTAAATCATGCCTCTAATCGGAGTTCATAACAGGAAAAGCCATTTTGAAAAAGGTTTATCCACAGAGACACGATCTTCGGAGATGGACTCACCCTGTATATTTTTCTTTTAAGAAAATTATAGTTGAATTTAAAGTAGCAGTCTGGACCAATAAAGATTATTATCATTATTATTATTACCAGGCAATTTAATTTAAAATAACAAAGGAGGTACGTTGCTTGCTACTTATCGATCGCCTAGTACATATGGAAACATTCTCTCTTAAAAGACCCGTATGACGTCTGTTAAATATCGCAAAATATTTACTTTTTAGGCGCAATTTTTCGTAAGAATTCGAAATTCGAATTTGGAGCCGGTTTTTTTGGAAATCCTGAATTTCGGAAACAAGTTTTTAAGTAAACCAAATTTCGTATTAAAACAGAAGCATTACATCGTTATCTTAATAAATTGCTTCACTACAATTCACAAGCAATTACGCCCAAGGAAACAACGCTCTTAAATTATACGGTTAGCGAAGCGCTCCACCCCCTAATATTTGTCAAATTTGACGAATGGGGGTCTAGATAATTACCGGCTCGACACATGTTCTCACTTTACAGATGCGCAACAAGTTTCCGTAGAAGTTAAACATTTAACATCTCCAACACTAAACAGTCTAGCACATGTATGTACTTAAGACTCTAACAAACCCTCTCCTCTACGAAAAACGAAAATCGCTATTCCACGCTTCATTAGATGTTTATTAGAAACGCGAAAATAAGTCGATTGAACCTAATTCCAGATATGTTTATACAAAAAATTGACTTTTGAATTAAATATGTACTAGATACCCCGTATATGATGAAACTGAGTAAATTGGTGAGATCACAAGACGTGCATCTGGAAAAGCCATTAAAATTAAACGAATTAAGTCGGTAATCTACGAAACATTTGTTAGTTAAGTTAGCGGGTCTTGTGCGTCGGGATGTTAAGTGTTGCGTTTTAAATATTTTTTAAAAAGAAACCGTTTTTTGGTAAAATAAAAAAGAATTTAGCAAAAGTAATCTTTTCCCCTTAATTCTAATGTTTTACGAATGCAAATTCAATGGAAAAATAGCAAGAAATGTGAACAAAGAATAACGATATCTACATTCGTCCTATTCGGAACAAAAAAAAAATTGGTAAGCTATCCTTATTTATTTAATATTATTTCTTATTTGTTTATTTATTTACCAAATACAAATTGTATGTATGCAATACATATACGAGATATGCATCTATTTAAACGGAAATAATATAAAATAGGAATGAAGCAAACATTGCAGTTATCGCAATCACAACGTGCAAGTGAAGGAAATATGTAAAAGGCGATTACGCTTCTTGGAAATCATCGAGGAATACAATTGAATTCAAAATTTTTTGACCGTAACATTATATACACTTTTCTTCGGAAATATCCTCACAAAAAACCTAATTATGGTTGTTTTAACATGTATTTATTAAGTAAATCTAATTTGATTTATTATAAAAGTATTTCGTCTATTTTAATTAATATCTTTCGTGTCCAACGATTGTTTGAACTTTATATCAACTATGAAGAAGTTTTTATTAAAAAAGTTCTTTATAGAACAAAATCTAGTTAAGTTCTCTGAGTTGAGCGACTCCAATAATAACATAGGCCTTTTGGGGCCCTCTACATTTCGTATTGAATTCCAATTCCCTTTATTCTGTAATCTGTTCAACACCAATGATAATAACTAGTTCAGTTGACATGCCATTCTCTCTAGATCAAGTAAAAAAAAAACAATTGTTGCAATCCAAAAAGATGCTGATAATTCAATAATATTTCATTGCGGATCAATATATTTAATGGTGGCAACATTTATATGTTGTTCCACTAGAACAGAAAAAAAAACGCGTCAAGTCATATCAGTAATACTGGAAAGTGTTTTCTTTGTCTACACCGTTTTAGCAGCACGTTTCAGCAAAACACAAGAACGCCTAATCAAGAATAGATTGGACCAATGAAGCAATTTGGTTATTGGGCAACGGCTTAAGATCTATTTTAATAAAATGCCCTTATATGTGCTAGAGTAAGTGGAGATTCTTAATAACCCTTACTATTACTCTGGGAACTCCATCCCTCAGTTCAGTAGATGCCAGGAATAGTTTACTGAAGTGTTATTGTCGAGTGCGACTGATGGCCATAGAATATGTTCTGTCGTCTTCAAATCTTCTAGGCATAGACGACATATTTGAACTTCAGCTTTTCCTAGATTAAATAGGTGATATTTTAGGACTGCATGTTAGAAATCCCGCCAGTAATCTAAAAGCCCTTTTGCTGAACGATAGCACTATTTCTGCTGTCTTAGGCGAGCCTGATATGAATGCTTTCGCTGGTTTTTGTCCTAAAACATGTTTCCAGTACGAGGTCTTTTGATTGTTTTCCCATATTTTAATTACTTGTTGTATGTGGCCCTGTACTAGGCCACAGAAGAGGTTAGCACCGATGAAGGACATACTGGCTGCTTCCCTAGCCAGCTTGTCTGCCTTTTCATTACCTTCGATCCCTTGATGGCTAGGGACCCGTCGCAGTGTAACGTGGTTTTTGTGTCCCAATTGTGTATACTTTCGTGAATCAGACCAGATTCATATGAGTAGGCTTTGATAGCCTTTAGAACTCGAGGTTCTTTGTGACGCAGAAGTTGAGAGCAGAAGTCTTTGCTTGAAATATATTAGTCCTGTATGCCCTGTAGGCATTTTAAGGTGGCAATTAGGCCCACTAACTGCTGCAACACCTTCTGTTCTTGAACCGTCCATACCAGGGTACCTCTTTTGCTTTGAGGCTGACCGGATACCCACTCAGTACGGCTTTCAATGATCACCTTATAAGACCGATCGAAATTGTATTGCATAGGGATCTTGTCTTTTGCAATATACATCAGATAATTAGATAAAGGAAATCTTATAGTCACCAACTTTGTAAAAAAAAATCTTGCAGAATGATTTCCGAATAGTAGGAGGGCTTACGACTTCATTAATTTGGATATATTAGAAAATAAACCGATCATTTAGGAAATCCAGAATATACCGCTGCGAAACACAGAAACATTTGTACTGCAAAATAGGTGCTTAGGAATGTGACGGTTTCTTCATTCGATTAAAATCTTTGTCCTCCGAGCCTTGAGCCCCCTTGGGGGAGCCTTGACCTTGAGCCTAGGAAACACAAATAGTTGCTGGGGGCCAGATCCAGCGAACACCAAAAACCTTTTCCGCAATTTCTGTCTTCAGCTTATTCAGTTATTGTTTCTGCTTTTTCAAAACGATCCCAAAAAAACTGTCGCTAACACTGATGATTGCTGATGGAACAATCTTCACCTTTTTCGACTGTGCCTTTGTTTCACGAGTATACTGGTGTATCCAATGAAACACTTCACTATTACCCCTTACCACAAACACTTCACTAAAACTGTACGCAACTGTACGGTAGCTAAGCTACCACCTTCAGCCGCAATACTGAACTAGTTCAGTACAGTGAAGTGTTTGTGGTAAGTAGTAATTATACAGGATGTTCTCAAAAATTAAGACAATTATTTTAACGGGTTGTAGAACTTTACAAGTTATTTTTAATTAATATCTTTAGAAAAACAAAAATTTAATTGCAGCACTTTACGTATTTTAACAAAAAACTTATCTGCATAGCTTCGTATTAAATTTGCTAAAGAAAGATACAATTTAGGTAAAGGCAAAACCCTAAGTAGCACTCAATTGAATAAAATCTGAATCACCCTTCCAGCGCGTAAAACCTTTAAGATATCGCCCGTTAAAGAAACAGCGGAATTTCGTAAAAATCTTAAATTATCTCAAAATCTAAGACAGGTCCCGGGTATAGAGAATATTGATAAAAGTTGGCACGAATTGTCGAAGAAAGGCATTCAAAAAGTGTGAATTACCATTTAACCAGTTATTTTTAAAGAATATTTTTAGAAAAACAAAAATTTCATCGCAGCACTACGTATTTTAGCAAAAATCTGCATAGCTTCATATTAAATTTACTAAAGAAAGATACATTTTAGTCGAGGGAAAGTGTTTATAAAAAAAAATCTAGAACAATTTCTCCCATCAAGTTCTTGAGAAGTATACAGGATGTTACATTAAAAGAAAACGTACGGCATACGAATAGTACGGCGACGATTTCGATGGCCATCTTGTATTGATAAAAATTGATACGAATTGAAAGGAGATGTCCAGAACCGTAATAGGGGGTAAAAATAGGTTTGAAAAGCCAAACTTGTACCGTTTATAGCGGAAATTGAAGACCCTGTATACTTTTTATGTTTTGCAAAACTTGCCTCCGAATATTTTTTAATTTGAAATCTTTTCTTTAATTGCTCAGGAAATGAATTATCTTCTTCCCTCGCAGAATGCGAATATACAGTGAATGACGTTTTAACCGTCAGTTAGCCGAATACTGGGAATTATTACTAGCTGAATGCCGAAAATTTGTTTTCGAGGATTTTTATCACTGATCTTTCAAATAAAAATATTGACAATTCTGAATTACTCCCAGTTATACCGGAATTTAATGTCTTAAATAGAATACCCTGTATCTTTTTACATTTTCTGGTAGTACACATTATTCTATATAAGATCTCTTAAAATTTCCGTATATCTATCTTTGACAGCGAAATGGGAAATCAATAACTGAGAGAGAGTTGAGGGTACGAGGTTCGATTTCTCAGTCCGTTCGTTGTACTACTGTACAGAATTAAAAAAAATGTAAAATTAACGATACAGGGCGATACAAAATGTTATTGATGTATACTTTGATTAGTAAGACACAATAACTTTTTTTATTCCATTTATTTAATTTATTCCATTGTTTTAAATGGAACACCTTGTATATTTTCAGCGTATATGATTTGTCCCAATATTCTCTGTAGGAGATAATTAACACTCTCTTTAACCATCTCTACTAGTTTAGAGCTATTTGAATTTTTTCGTGTTAAGAATAAATTCTAATAATTTTTAGATATAATGATTAAGCAATTAAATATAAAACTATTTGAAATAAGAACGTAACAAGCAAACAAACTGAAATTAAACAAGGGAATTTTGTAAAAGGTTATATGTAATTAATAAAAATTTCCACTGGCAAATTTTTTTTAAATTGAAATGACTTTTTAAAATAAAATAAAATAAAAAAGTGATTGTCAATTGAAATTAAATGTTATTAACTTTTGCCTGAATAACTCTGTTTTTCCTCTACTTGGAAAAAAGCTATTGTAGTCCCATTACTCAAGGTTGCATTCCCTACTACTTTAAAAGATATTCGGCTCATTGGTATCCTTCCCATTCTTTCCAAAGTTTTGGAAAGGGTCATGGAACGTCAGTTAAAAGCGTTCTGTTTAAAGAATGATGTTCTTTCATCTGAACAGTCAAGGTTTCGGACGGATCATAGTTGTGCTACTGCTTTACTGAAAGTCGCTGACGATATATTTAATTCTCTTGATCAAGGAATGGTAACGATCTTAGTATTACTTGACTTCAGCAGAGCATTTGATGCCATAAACCACGACGTACTACTTTCCATCCTGCGTTTTGGTGAACTCTCGGATTTCGCAACTAAATTAATCTACAACTACATTATCGATCGATATCAAGCGGTGAAGTTAAATAATAAACTATCTATTTTCAGAGGAGTTCCGCAGGGATCTATAATAGCTCCTTTATTATTTACGATCTATACCAGTAACCTTCATTCATTCAAAGTATCATTGCTATACAGCTTTATATTTCCTGTCGTCGTTCCCAACTTGCTGCTGCTTCTTATTTACTGAACCAAAATCTTGCAAGATTGGTGGAATCCTCAACGCATCACTGTCTCTCGCTTAATCCTCATAAATCGTGTATGATTGTTTTCCGAAGTGGAAGGGTCGATTGTAGTATTGGCGATGTTGTTAAAGTTAATGACATTATCTTGTCGATTATGGATGGCGCGAGAAATTTCGGGCTTTATATGGACAATTCCCTGCGGTTTAGAACTTATATTTTCAAATGTCTTCAACGTGCTTTCTGTCCTCTCAAATTAATTTATCCTCATAGACAAATTCTAGACGCTCTACTTCTGTAACATGCAATTTACGGTTCCTGTTTTAAATGTTGCTATTGCTGCACGTATGCAACGGCTTCAAAATTCGTGTTTACCTCTTATATTTGGGATCCGAAAGTATGAATTACATATAAACTTAAAGATGTAGGATGGCTCAACTTGGAACAACGCAGATTTCACAAGGTCATCTCGTAGAAGGTACCATCTTACCTATATAACAAAATCACTTTTCGGACAGATGTGCCCCACCTGATTCTAAGGTACGGAGGTTTACTCACACCGCCTATTCATAGGTTATCGCTATTTAAACGGTCTTTTAGTTATACGGTAGCTAAAATATATAACTCCATTCCACCACGCACTTAAAGACCTTGTCTCCACAAGTATTAAGGACTTCATTGCACAACGTTCAGATAAAATCCTCCGGTGTGTTGGTCTGGTCTAGGATGCGCCCAGGCACGATCTCCTTAATGTAAACTTTAAACTTGTCTTATTTTTTCGTACTTTTTTTTTGCTTTTCCTTCACCTATCTTTTAATTGTAGTATCAGTTGCAAATCAATAAAGCTTGTATTATTATTGTTAATTGTATTTTCCTTCTTCCGTTCTTCCAAATAAAAAAGTGTGATATTGTATAATTTGGATGTTTTAAAAAGAATTATGATGTCCATTTTATGCCTTCATTTAACATATTTTTCCTTTTCTTGCTCAATTTTTTTTATCTGAATTCGTCCCGAACACGAAAAAATAGGTCATAAACCAGCAGAGGCAGATTTAGCGAGCATTAATTAACTCTTAGAAGGAATAATCAGGCAGATCATACGTGCTGACAATATAAACGGTGTTCCATCTAAAATAAGTAAGTTATTGCATCTTATTGGATAATGTAAGTCAATAAAATAACGCCGTGTTTTATTGATTAACAATTTTTTTAACTTTGTACAAGGTGAGCCAAATTCGATCTTTTAATAGGGAACTTATATTTCTAAAGGACCTAAGCTTCTGGAGCTCGATTTTAAAGAGAAATCGATTGGTGAAATCCCTATTTTTATATCTTCCTTAATGTAAGAGATACAGAGCGTTCTCTTAAAATGTGCAATTTTTAAAAACCCTTGTAACTTTTTCATTTGTGAAAATGCTTGATTTATATAAAAACTATATTAGGGCGCTTTTTGGCGCAGAATCCTATGCTCTATTTTTTTCTTTTTTTAAACTCCTATTTTTTGAAATATCATCAAGACTTGTTTTTTTATATGGAGCACCCTATATATTTTTACACTATTGAAAAGAATATAAAATTACCTTTAGAATGATATAACACACTCGATATTTTATTTAAACAATTTTTAAATTATTTGTGTTCCCTCATTTCACATTATTTTAAGATGGCTATGAATGGTGGTAAATAAGTAAATAAAAAATTTCAGCAAGGCAGAAAAAATGTTTTAATATTAAATGTTACAAATAACAATTCAAGCAAACTAAACTAATTATCTAGCTAATAAAGCTATCTAGCTAATAACTAATTAATAGCATACTTAAGAGGGTTTATTCGGTAAAAATTCATAACGTATTGAAAATTTGAAATTAATCATGACTAGAACTAAAATAAGCTGATTTCTAAAATTCTTACCGACATATTTAAACGAAATATTTACAGAATATACCTTTGTTACTAAAAAATGCGTAAACATGATAAATTATAGCGAGTGTTTGAATTGTCCGCCGTTCTGTTGTAAACATAATCGACACCGTTTTCTTACACTCTGAGCTGAGTTCACCATCTCGAGCGGAGATAGAGAGTCGAACGCTTGCAAAACTGCAGCTTCTAATTCCCATCTTGAATTGGGAGAATGCTTAAACGTAAGATTTTTAATTCTTCCCCAAAGGAAAAAATCCAATGGGGTTAGATCAGGCGACCTTGCCGGCCAATGTATCGATCCTTGATTCCCGATCCAATTGTTACCGAATTGTTGGTTTAGAAACTCATTAATCTGGCCAGCATTGCGAGGAGGTGCTCCGTCATGCTGGAAGTAAACGAATTCCAATTGATTTAAAGGTATTTCGTCTACGAAAAGTTCAATATGTAGGGCCCAATTATCCTGCCACGGAAAATTCCTACCCACACATAGAAACTGTAGCGTCCTTGGTTTCTCATGTCATGTCCATGGGCATTTTCACGCGACCAAGTATAAGAATTAAACCTGTTAAAAATTCCCCCACTGCTTACGTTACATTCATCCGTCCATACACAGTTTAGAGCAAAATTATGACTTTCTTCACATTTTCCCAAAAGCCATTAACAACATACCATACGACGCTCCAAATCCGCGGCAAAGAGGTAGTGCACTTTTCCTTGTCCGATAGGGTTTCATTTTATGCTTTTTTAAAATGCGCCTTGCCGATATTCTTGCTAAACCTGTGTTTTGTGCCATCTAGCGAGTGGAATGTGTCGGGTTATTTACAGTTTCCCCTAAAACAGCAATTCCCTTTAATTCTTTGTCTCTATTTTGAGCCACACAATTTTTAGGTCTCGGCTTTTGAAAGGATCCAAAATTTATCAAAATTTTCTTTAACCTTCAGAAAATGTCTCTGACCGATTGTCGTTTTTCAGGGTATCGCTCATAGTAAATGTTACATACAGCTTCCTCATTTTCACCTACTTCTATAAAACACTTTAACATGTCGTATTTTTCATAGTTTTCATACATTTTTGAATTTTTAGATAATGAAATAATTACATGTATTGCTTAGTTACCATCCATAGCCATCTTAAAATAATGTGAAATGAAGAAAAACAAATAATTTAAAAATTGTTTAAATAAAATATCAAGCGTGTTATATCATCCTAAAGGTAATTTTATATGCTTTTCAATAGTGTAAAAATATATAGGGTGTTCCATATAAAAAAACACAAGTCTTGATAATATCTCAAAAAATAGGAGTTTAAAAAAAGAAAAAATTAGAGTATAGGATTCTGCGTCAAAAAGCGCCCTAATATAATTTTTATATAAATCAAGCATTTTCACAAATAAAAAAGTTACAAGGGTTTTTAAAAATTGCACATTTTAAGAGAACACTCTGTATCTCTTATATTACGGAAGATATAAAAATAGGGATTTCACCAATCGATTTCTTTTTAAAATCGAGCTCCTGAAGCTTAGGTCAGTTTTTGAATAATTCCTTTAGAAATATAAGTTCCCTATTAAAAGTATCGAATTTGGCCCACCTTGTACAGTGGTACAAGGGAGGGAAACCTCAACAGAACTTAGAATAGAATAATATAAAAAAAATTAAATAAACAAGGTGACATCCGTTTCCGGTATAACTAATATTTTTATTTGTGAGATCAGCATCAAGAAAAGCCAAATTATCAGCATTCAACTAGTAATAATTTCCAGCTGACGTTTAAGCGCCACACCCTGTATACCCGTTCATTCATTTAAAAAAATTAAACTTAACATACTTTCGTGAATTAGCAAATTCCACAACTTCTATTATAATTTATTTGTTATCCACAACTTAAGATAAATAAAAAACCTTTCGTTAAAGTCTATCGACTGCATTGTTTACAATTACTCTAGTAAGTTCCTTCGAGAAATTTGTTTATTTAGTCTCGATGGTTTTATGTATACGTGAACTTGTAGTAGCGATAACCTACAGGAAAAAATACAAACAAATCTGCGGGTAATTGTAAGCCTCTTTGTACGTTCGTACGGCTGGCGAGCTTCATGTCAAGTAAAGGCGAATTTTAATGGACGTAATATAGACGACATATCAAAAGCTAAGCTCATACCAGAGCAATGCTATCACCGCTATTTTTGAAACAATTGAATTGCTGTATATGTTGCGGCTATATGGTATATCTTAAAAGTTTATAAGCATAAAGTGGAATATAAAGAGTGAGTCAGGCGCGAGTTCAAGTAAGAATTACATGCGGTACTCGATTTGATTAACTCATTTGACGGCGGTGATAAAATATCATGCGGAATTTCTAAACTTTTACAACCTGGTTTGGCAAATTGGCCCACCTTTTCGTTGGCTTCCAAATGTACGTAAATCGCACTAATTTTAGAGGAGATATTCATACGTTAATGCGTTGATTAATAATCAATATGTTCTTCTTGGGATCAATGAAATTGACATGCTTTAATGCTTTTATTTTAATTTATTTAATTAAAATTCTGATGGAGGCTTTTCTGAGATCGTGTCATGCAAGACTAGCAACCAACGGATTCTTCTATTCGTGGGTCGTCGATATATATAGCATGGTAATCTTGCCACTTGATCATTGCAATGCCAACATTTAATAGGATCTACCAAAAACAGGTATTAGATTAGTCTGTGAGGTAATTGTCATAATAGCGGATATAGACCAGATTGCAAATATTTTTAACGAGTACTTCGCCAAATTTACTAATGTCAACATCCCTACCATTAAAAAAAAGACAACACGATAAAGAATTACATTAAAACCATGTTCGTGGATCCAATCACCTTTAACCTGGTTTACCTCTCAACAATTTACAAGAGACGAATTCGATGGGTGCTGATGGAATAAATATCAAACTTCTTCAAGTATCTGCGAACATATAAGAGAGATACTGGCCAGTCTTTTTAACTAGCTATATTTAAGGTAGCAAAAGTGGCTCCCATCTTTCACTATCAATATTATGCACTATATCCAAGGTTTTTGAAAAAAATGCTTTTGATCACATCTGCACTTTTCTGGTAAGGTACTGCATTCTGTACAGCATGGTTTCATTAAAGGTAAGTCGACACAAATAACATTATTCTTTTTCTTACCAGGAATTTATAACAATCTGTGCGTTGATCGGGAAAGTATGAGCTCATTTATAGACTTACCCAAGGCCTTTGAGCTGGTTAGCCTCGACTTACACTTATCTAAATTGTGTTCGTTTGGTTTAAGAGGCGCTATACACAATTACCTTTTCTTACAAAAAGCAACCGGTTGATTGCGATTGATGGCAGAACTTACTGGATTGCCTGGACCATAATATGCCATAACCATGCCTACATTGGCGTAGCTTCAAGTGTGAATAAATTAAGAATATGTACTTTAAATAAATTTGTTGAATGGTTTGCTGCTAACGGTATTCACCAATGGGAAGACTGAGTATAGCCAGTTATTACATCGATCTAACAAGTTACGTCGACGAAGTTTCTCGGCTTACTCATCAATCTCGGCTAATCGACGTACACTGCCGTTCAGTGAAGTTCGGTCATACAATAAAAATCTATTATATCACACTGTATACAATTATTAACACATAAAATTAGAAAAATATTAAGCTCACACTCTTTTCTAAGTGATTAAAGCCATAAGTTATTATGTAAAGTAGAAATATTGCGACAACCACAATAAAGTCCATTTTATTATCATTCCAAGAATTTCTCGGAAGTACCGATCTTTTGAAACGGGTCGTTTGGAGATTATTAACGAACAATACATTTAGGAAATATACCGCAGTATCATTCTTGTTTATTTATCACAGGCGTAAAGATATAAACTTGCTTCATTTTACTGTTAAACGTTTGTTGGTGTGCATCAAAATTTACTTCAAAATGGCACGTGGCAAACCTACCAGCGTAGAAAAACGTTCACGCACTATTACGCTGTTTGAAGAAGGATATTCGGGGCAACAAATTGCTGAAAAAATAAATATGAGAAGTTCAACAGTAAATGACATCATAAAGCGATATCGGACAACTGGAATTATAGAAAATCGTGTTCGTCCTGCAGCATCTAGGAAAACAACAAAAGCTAAAGATTTGAGAATTGTGATATTAAGCAAACGCAATAGAAAATTAACAGCGCCACAAATAGTAGCCGAAGTCAATCGCGGCCGTGAAGAACAAGTTTCGGCGAGTACGGTAAAACGTCGACTTCAACAAGCGGACCTTCATGGACGCATTGCCATTCGAAAACCCTTATTACGTCGGGGCAACAGAGCAAAACGGCTACAGTGGGCCCGTTCTCATCTAGATTGGTCGTTAGATGATTGGAAACACGTGCTTTGGAGTGACGAGTCAAAGTTTGAGGTTTTTGGACAAAATCGACGAGTTTATGTCCGAAGATCTAAAACCGAAAAGTGATCCCGAACTGCATTGTGCCAACAGTGAAGCAAGGGCGTAGTTCTGTGTTAGTGTGGGGATGTTTCTCCTTTGCTGGGACAGGAGATTTATGCAGAGTGCAGGGTGTAATGAGGAAGGAAAATTATTTTGCAATACTCCAGAATCATGCAGTGCCATCAGGATTGCGTATAATAGACCGTAACTTTACATTCATGCATGACAACGACCCAAAACACACTGCGCTAGTGTGTAAGAACTATCTAAAGGAGCAAGAAGAACAGCACACCGTGAAAGTAATGACATGGCCCCCACAAAGCCCAGATTTGAACGATATACAGTTGTTGTGGGATGAACTGGATAGGAGGATCCGAAAAATGTGCCCAACTTCACAAGAACATTTACGGAATATTCTGCAACATGAATGGATTAATATTCCACAATCCGTTTTAACAAAACTTATCGAAAGAATGCCTAGAATAGTTCGAGCGGTGATTAACAGCAAAGGAGGTTTTTTCGATGAGAAAAAAATATAATGTTCAGTATGTTACATTAGGCCAGAATAACTTTTTATTTATTTATTTTTGTCTTTTTTACCTGTACATACAATAAAATTGCATTTTGTTTTTAGTTTCGTTTGTTTCTGTAACCTTTTCATGTTTTTTACCAACCGACCGAACTTCTCTGAAGCATTGATTCTTTAGCAAATAATTCGTCACAAGCTTGCTATGCGGTTTATCCATTAAAAGACATCACAAGTTAAGATGTTAATAACACCCACTACAACACTTGCTTTGAGTCGCGCATTAAATATGGCGTTATCTTTTGGAAGACCAAAGCATTAGAGTGTCCCGCTTACAAAAGAGAGCCATTCGCATGATATCAAATGTGTCACGACGTTATTCCTGCCGCAATTTTTCTCAAAACCTTATGTGCTATGCCACTGCCTAAGGCAAAACTAAGATTATCATAACTAAATCCGTTACGTAAGCTTCCGCGGTCGTCGATAACACTATGCTTTTGGTATTGCAATAAGGAAAGAACGTTTTGGTCATACTTTTCACAGTCTAGGATCACTCTTATTACCTCTTAGTACAGCAATTTTAGCGTCTGACTTCGGGTTTCTTAAGACCAGACTTAGGAAGGTTTGAGTTGAGCCTTTCTTCCCTAAATGTTCGATTCAGCGTCCTGACGGTGCGCTGGGACATCTCGTTTACCGAAAACTCACGTGTACAGATAGATATCTCAATGGCCTCTCACATAATCATCCAACCCAAAAAAAAGCATACAATTGATAGTACAATTGTATCATATAAAGAGCTATTTCCATATTTGAACCCAATTCGCTTCCGCAGGAACTGAAGCACATCGCCGAAATTCGAAATATAATTCGAATTAGGTATTTCTTGGAGTTTTTAGGAGTGTATCAAAATTTCATCAACTAGATTCTGCAAAATTGATAACGAAACGTTAAGACATTTGGTTAAGTTGGAATACCCTTGTTATTTGATCAAAATCTGTCCTAGTCCCAGAAATTTTATTAGGTAAAGTTATCTCCAGTCAACGATAATCCCGGGGAAACAGCAAAATCACTAGTCTGGCTCCATTTTCGACACGTAAATGTTCGTTTTTAATGTAACATTTTCTTATAAACAAATACAGAATAAATCCTGGTTTATGCTGACAATTTTGTTTACAGTTGGAGAATTTCCTTTACTGTTGTCGTACCCTTTCTTCTATTTATTGATATAGCGTGATTAGGGATCTTCCCGCTGGAATAACCAAGTACATAGGTGAAGAATTATGCCGCACCAGCGGTCTCATTTATAACATCCTTTGGGCTCTCTGCCATGTTCGAGGCGATCATCTCTTTTACACTATCCAGTTCCAGATTAACCCTTAATGTTGTATTGCGAACGTACGACGGCGCCCTTGTTATAATTCTGGACTCTCTTCTACATTTTGACGTTAGTGTAAACTATCGCGCCATATAGCATTTTTGACCGTCAGAGAAACAGATAGATATTCCTTTCCTGGCGTATATCTAACTAACTGTTCCGGCAGATTGGTGAGTAGAGTGTGTCGATCGTTCTCTGGATTTTAACGTTAGTGCATTGGATGGGCTGCTATCCTAACAATCATCGAGCTCGGGTAATGCTGTCTCCATCGAATTTGTAGCTCGCATAAAGACGTCTGTCTACTGTTAGTGAAACTAGCGATAAATGTCTTCTGGAGATTGAGCGAAAAACGCTAACCCCTACACCCTGTCGATACCTCTTTGTAGGTGGGTCGCGTACATCATCGTGGCTAGTCTAATCCATCGTTGGTACGTCTGCCATGATGATGTTAACCACTAATGGAGACAATTCAATATCAATTGGTAATAAAAAATTTAGTCCGGTAGTAAATGTCGTAAAGCTTTTAAAGTTGCCGATACCCGCTAACATCAAGTCCTGAACCGATAGATCGCGAACTCGCATTGCATATAAAATAAATTTTGGTTGATTTTTTCTTAATAATAGTAAATTTCCAATACATGTTTCTTATACATGTGTAAAATGTTAAATTTTCGTAATTCTTTAACTTATACTGTTATTCAATTCACAACCACTCAGTCAATTATTTCGGAAATTAACATTGAAAGTACTTGTTGTTTTTCCAGAAAATTTGACGAAACTTAATCTTCATCATGGAATACATTCAATATAGTCCAAATGAAACAGATGCCACCTTTGGTCAAGCTAAAAGGAAACGGAATTACGATAGCTCCGACAACTCAAATTCGATAAAACAGAGGAGCCAAGCTAATGCTCGAGAGAGAGATAGAACACATAGGTAAGTCAAAAGTCAAAGAATCTACAAAAGGAAAGATGGTTCTATAGAGACAAGATGTTATTTATTTTATTTTTTTCACATTTCACTTTTCAATTGTTATAGGAGAATTATAAAAAAAAAATTGAATAATCAAATTCAATCAAAAAAATATTTGTTTTTTTGGACTGTAAAGATACAGCATACAAGGTTTCAAAGCTTACTTGATATTCTAAAAACATAAAAATGCTTTTGGTTAATACTTCTACATTTATTTAACGAAAAAGAAGTAAAGACATGTATTTAGTAGCCTGCAAAATTTCCAATTCATTAATTGTGGTACACTACATGTTGAATTGCTTATCAAAGTGCCTTGTAAGAAATTAATTGTTATTTCCTTCCATCTTCGTAGAATCATTTTTTTTTCCAAACGCGTTAAACCTTATTTAAGACCAACTTTATCGACTTGCAACACCACTGTATAGATTTCTGTTTCAGATTTAAGCTGGTCTTGACAAGGTAAGCAATTTTAGACGTATCTATCGCACACAAAGGGCTTTCGTTTGTTTCAGCGTTAACTCCGCATTCACAACGCTAAGGCATCTCATACCGACGGAACCCAAAGACCGAAAACTGAGTAAGATCGAGACCTTAAGACTGGCTTCCAGTTACATATCACATTTAGGAACGCAATTATTGGCTGGTAAGTTTGGTGATGGTCAAAATTGTGTTAAAAAATATTCGCTTTCACGTCTTTAATCTAGGTCCAGTTGATCAACCTTGCTTAAGGATACCAAGACAGACAATCGACAATGATAGTCCAAACTTGAATCGACATCAAGTTTGCACGTTTTGCATAGCTCACAAGAAGTCCTCTGTAAGTATTGAGTTTTGAATTTTAAAAAGTGATATTAGTTTCCAGTTTTCATTTGTTCGACTACCAAATTTTTAACACTAGATATTGTAATGGGATGCCTAATTTTAAACATGGCTTTAATTCATGTTTATTCATTTTCATATAATAGAATTTATGTCGATTAAATAATAATAAATAAGATGCACTCAATGTACAGGGGTGTTCAGGAAACTAAATAGTTTCCTGTACACCCCTGCACATTGAGTGCATCTTTTAAATATTTTATCTGTCAAAATTGTACAAATGCGCGATTCAAAGAAATATATTAATTTTTTCCCGTTGTGGTCTTTTACGCACTTTGTGATTGGTGAGAGATGAATAGTGCATCCTACTTAGAGAAAAAGCAAGAGAAACTAAGATGATGTCACCCCGAGCGTCTTCTCCCAGCGGCCAAGAGTGTTAGTTGGAGAGTTGGTTTCTCTGAGAGTCGACAAAACACGAGTCTGTCTAGTCTCTGCTGATTTTGTGAAGCGCACGGAAAGTGACAAACTTTACTAATTACTCAAGAACCACACAACATGAAAAACTGAGGAGCTAAATAATAAAAAGAGTCTTAATTAATAAATAGGAATAAGCATTTTAAAAATAAGCAATTTTCATTAAAATTTAATTTAGTTTGGAATTAGCACTGCTGCTATACAGACTAGCAGAGGAAGGCCACGGTCTGGGAAATCCAGACGCAAGGGTATTTGTTAATTGTCGTTGGTGAAAAATTATTTGCCTATTCCGGCAAACATTCTTAATGAAAGTCGTTGAAATGAATTTAACATTCAATCTAGACTACAAGTGGATTGTTGTGGAATGTCCTTTCGAAAAAACCCTCGCACACTTAGCTGAAAAAACGACACACGTCCCGAAATGAATAAGGGCAGGTTTACTTTCATGTCTTTTGACGAAGGTGGAAAGGCCACCAACACCAGAGTATTTAGCCAATGGATCAACATGTGATTTAAAAGCTGAAACTGCATTATCATAAATCCCTGTCGAGTTATATCTGAAGATGTCCAAAGACTACTAATTTTGTGTTGCTGTCGGTGACATTGTCTCTTCTCAGTTCACTGCACGCAGGGTTTTTCCGGGTTCTGCATGCATCTTTGTCGTAATGTCTTATCGTAAAATTAATAGAAACAGTAAAAAAAATATATGGAAAAATTATGGTATTCACCGTAAATTTTTTTTAGTATTGATTTGATTAATCCACGTCCACTTCCTTTTTTAAAGGCCATAAGTATATTTCCTAGAAAAACATAGTCTTTCCCCAGGTAATTATTACCTGGAACGATTAAGAACAACAATAATAGCAACAGACCTTCGGCTGAATGTACGCTGAAATACATTTTTTATAAGTCTACACGCTCAATTTATCGGGTGTGCGTTTAAGAATGGATAACGGCTCTATCTCAACAATGGTATAGCATTCAACAATAAAAGTAACCAACAGAATTTCATTAAAAATAGTTTTAATGCTACCAGGTCAAGAATATTTCGTCACTAAAAGTCTAGGAAAGATGTCAATTCTAAATTCCCAATCAAGGATTTGGTGTGACAGGCAATCTTCACATGTGGACTAAAATCTGCAATTTTTGCGATTACCGGTGGCATAAACAGCAATATTGAGGAGTGAACAAGGAAGCGCCTATAGCAATTTATTGAAGCGTGCAGCATACCAGTACTGTTTTGGCCCGATTTGACTACACGCCATTACAGTCGAGAAACTTTAGAATTCCTCCAGCAAAACAACATTTGTGGTGATACTACCAGAAACGGCGAATCCACCAAACTTTACTAAACTAAAAAGATTTCGAAAAAAAAATTAAAATAGCTTCGAAGGTTTATAGGTTTATAGGTTTATAGAAAATAGGATTAATATCACTTGAATTAAAAGTTTTTTTTATATTATTTTGTACGAAAACTGGAATTATAAAATGTTTACTCGAGATATCGTCAAAAATTAATCTTTGTTAATCGACCATTTTGTTTTGCAGAAAAATCAAGAAATTGAGGAATATTTCTGTCAAACCGTCATGGATCATCAACCCTTCTTCGAACACGAACTTTTAAATACCGGCGGAGATGGTTACAACCCTAATTCGGAATTATATTTTTAGTCATTCGAAAGAACCATCTATTAATAAAATTGCTTTTTCCCAAATAAAATAACTGCATATACTGAACCTTATTTTAACAAATATTTTAAAACTAGATGGCTGTCAATGAATTTCAACGTTTCGTCACCTACATCACCATCTCCATATATAAGAGAAGTTAACCCATCAGAGTATTCAATAACATTAGAAAATGTCAAAAAAATTTACAGTTGAAATAATTTAGTATCCTGAAGATGATTATAGAACGAACGAAACGTTGCAATTAAAAAAAAGACAAGCAGTGAAACGTGAAAGAAGACGTATAAAATTGGATTTAAATTTGTATAATAATATAGTTTTAACTGTTAAGTAAAATAAAATTATTATTAAAGTTTTTATTTTTTACATTTTGTACTTAACACAATAAATATTATAACTTTATACGAACTGTTTCAGATTATTTTTATATCGAACAAAATCGAGTTGGAAGGATTTTATAAAACGTTTCTGTTTGTCCCCATTCAATGATTTGAAATCATTCTTTCCCAAGGTTAATAAAACGCAAAGCAAACAAAATATTAAACGGGACATGCAATATGTGAGTCAGAGAAAATGATATTTGATATTGGAGGAATTCCTAACAATGCTGTGTACATGAAGAAGTAGACCACAATGAATCACATGCATTACAAAAGGTAAACTCCGTAGAGGTGGTCGATATTTTATTGAATATCCAGTAGCGTAACGAAATAAATGACAAATATTGCCTTTGTACAGTAAATTTATTAATATAAACATTTTAAGAAAATTAATATTCGATTTTTATGAATGACTATAATAGAGGACTTCCACGTTTTTCAGTTCTACGATAATAAGAAGATACGTTAAAAACGAAGAACTTTGATATATGATAAACCGATATTAATATTCTACTTGCAGCATAAAGTTTGAAAAGCAAATCATTTCAAACGACGGAGAAACGCGCCCGCTTTTGATGACGTCATCCGGCCGTGATAATCAATCACTTTGTTATTTAACGTTGGTAGAAGTGATTTGTCTTGTCATTTTTTACATTAAAATGACAAATGACATTTAATATAAAATAAACGATAGTTTGACGTAAAAATGATTTGAAATTTGACATTCACATCACAGTTCAATGCAGAGCAAAAGAGTATAATTCGTTTTACAAAGCTCAGATCAATGAACTACGCGTGTGTCATTAACCAGATTTCTGCAGAAATTTCAAAAATTCATGAAAATAGTTTCAATTTTTTTTTAGCCTATTAAATTGCGTCGGATCAAGCCGGATGACGTCACACCAATCGCGTTGTTACTTTTAAATCACATGCTTAAAATTTGAATTTCAAGGGATGTCTGGTTTCCTTCTAATTCCTTGAAATATTCCTTCCATCTGTCCATCATTTTACCTTTCTCTGCTATATTTTGTTGTTTTTTACCTGTTACCTACTGTGGTTTCTTCATATTTCTTAAGATTCTATAAAAAAATTTTTGGGTTTCTCCGCAGTCCTTTGTTATTTTCTCTCAAGTACCGGCCACGACTTCTCCTTTTCCTCTTTTCTTTTTGGTTATTCTAGCGTTTTTGTATTCTTCGTATTTGGTTTTATCCTTCGTTTGTAGGTATGCCTTCCATTTATCTTTTTTTTCGTCAACTGCTTTTTTAACTTTTCCTGTTTACTAGTAAGTTCTTTTATTATTCCTGTTAGTTCTTTTTGTCATAGCGTAGCTTTTTTCTGCTACTGATATGGCTGCAGCAATGTTTCCTAGAGCTCCTCTATGTTAGTTTTTAAGCTTATGCCATCAAGATTTTTCTCTACCATTTTTTGTTATGTCCTTTTTGTTTCTGAATTGGTATTTTTTTTTCTTCTATCTTTTTTTCTACTTTAACTATACTCATACTGGTTACTATTTCCGATTCTTCTTTTACCGTAATATCTCTTACTTTTGCCTATATTTGCTTATCTTTTAGAAAGTAATTTATTCTGGAGTCTATAAGTAAAAATATAAAATAAACTAGCAGATTTACCGCCCCTAATCGGAAACGAAACGATGGAATAGGTAAGATCCTAAGCGAAGCAGGAATAGGGTTATATGGTATAACCAAATGATGTTTTGAAACTTTCTAATTGGTGCTGTGGTGGTGTTAACAGACCCCTGCTTCTAACATTATGTTGTGAACATATGTACGAAAAACTATTTTGATTTCTTGAAATGTAGAATTTTATGAAAAAATATAGTGCGACGCAAAGCAACTCTGTCAAACATATTTAGTGAGTGTGCCCGTTTTAATGCGTGAGAAACTCGTTCATAACGACGAATTCCGTAGGCATACATTCTGAGTACGCTGAATGCGAAGTTTACCGGTATTATCAATAAATATTATCACAGAAATTAAAATGTGAGAGCACCAGTGATTCACACAATTCACAGTGGTTATTCTCAAGTTAACAAGCAGATTTTGTTTTCATATAACACGTTAAGGTTGCAGAACGCTCTTTCAATGAGCCGAGAGACATGCTCCTTGAATCGCAACTTAGTGTCCTAGTAAAGCCCCAAATTTCTGTAACAATCAGAAAGTGGTAGAGGTACATTATTAATAGCAATTTTAATGTGAAGTACGTTGTTAGAACTCCCAAAAATTAGAACGGACGATTTTACAGGATTAATATAGCAGCAATGTAGATCAAGTAATGATCTGATATGGAAAGATCCGTTAAAACACCACTATTAATTGGTTTCGTGTTTGATGACCAACATGAGATCAATAAGAGTGGAAGAGAATGAAGTAACAATAAGTGTGGAAGAGAATGAAGCAACCCGGCTATCAATAATTTGTTGTACACCTTAAGAGTTGCTGATGTTATGAAACAAGTGACAGGAATTACAATTCTTAATTAATAAATTTATGTAAAATAATAATCTTGTGATTATTTAAGATAGACAATGAAAGCATTAAGATAGGGGCCAGGAGGCTTGTATATAAACGCAAACATTATCAATTTTATTTATTTTATTTCTGATATAAATGGCTGCACCTCCCATCAGATAGATCCCTGTGAATTAAAGCAAAACCGTCAAGAATTAAATCTGCATCACTAGTCCCAGTCCCCAACCACGTTTCAGAGACAGCTATTAAATCAATGGCGGTGGTTGCAAAATAAATAAAAAGTAGTGAACAGTGAACGCACGTTAATGTGAGCAAATGAACGCATCACCGAAGCAACAGTTGCATGCAGTGTGAAAAAAGAATCAATTATATCCCAAATTGAAAGAAAGTAATACAAGAATAGTGATATTAGTCACGACTCAAAAACAAACATAAAAGATTCAAGATATAAAGTACTATAAAAGCAATAAACTACTCTGAACTTCGTATATGTCTATTATTTAATACTACCGACCTATGTATATTGAGATATAACTAGAGTGGACCAGCGTGTCTATAGATCGGGACCGTATCCAGTACGCAACATCACGCGCAACGCTGAAAGCGTTTTGTGTTAGTTCATCTTGGGTCTCCACGCGAGTTAGTCGAATGTTGTTTGTTTAATTCGTAATATGTCGGGCGCACAAAGGCGCAAAAGGCGACTATCGCTTGGAACTATAAAGAAGTATATTGGTGAATTTCCGGATTTGTAGGATAGTGCTAAAATAGTGTGTAAAGATTGCGATAAACCGTTATTCTGTTGGCACAAATACGACTGTACAAAGCATGTATTTTATGTTGGATTTACTGTCCATATTGCTCGAGTGCGGGTTACAGCTTCGCCAACTGGATAAAAAAATCGCTTAACGATTTCTGGAATATAATTCCAACTGGGAGCTACCATCTCAGACAATGTTATGCAGGTATCTATCATCTATGCGCGAAGATAACGAAAAGAAGATCGAAGCCGTAGTTAAAAATAAACGGCTGTGGTTAAGCGTGGACGAAACGACAGATCAAAAAAGAAATTCTATTACACATGTTACTAAAACCCATTTAACCGCATTTTTTAATCTTATTAGCAAGCAAAAGAATACAAAAGTGCACCGCTGAAGCGCTTACGACGGTATGCTGGAAACGTTACAGAAATTTGAAATGTCACTAATCAATTGTTGATGTTTATAAGCGATGGCGCGGCAACAATGAATTGCCGTGAACAACTTTTACATGAGACGCGTAAAGCTCATGCTTTACACAAACGATTCGCAAATGTTATCCAGAGGTGGATGCGTTAATTTCAAATACTAAAAAAGTGTTTTTGAAATCTCCCAAACGAATTCCAGAACTTCACAACCGATTCTCACACATTTTGGATGATGGTTAAAGGCAGCTTTTTATTATTCAAAACATATTGAACAAATAAAATTTGTGGTTTTGCAATTCAATCCCCACGAAGCTGCAGCTATTTAGGTTGTCTTTCCTTAATAGCTGCAAGAGAGATTCCATGATACTTCTGTTAGAGTAGATTTAATAACTATTTACGATAATTATGACGTATTTATTTGATGCGATGGAAAAACTTCCAAATACCGCGTTGTCATTTGTGGAGCCAATACAAATTGTGAACAAATGTGCTACCAAAGAGTATGTGTGTTGTAGAAACATTCGAGGAAGTTATAAACAAAGATTGTGATTCTACCAGATTAATACAAATTGATGATGGTGCATCTGATCCATTATCTATTTATAAAGATTATTTTAATTATACGTGTCTTAGATCCGTAAGCGTCGAACGGTCATTCTCGAAATATTTTTTCATCACGACTAACGCAGTTCAGCGAGGCAAATCTGGAAACTTACCTAATGCTGCAAACTTTTCAACAATCTTATCCTATTTGTGGTAGGTAGATAAGGTTTATATGTAATATTTATAATTAAATAAATAAATTAACATTACTCTTTCCCGATATATACTTGCGTTTGCACATATGAAACTTAGTACTGTCCTGGCTTGCAGACAAAGGTGGCCCACTCTAGGATACGTGTTTACCAAGCACTATTATCTATTTTTGTCTTTCTATCCATGCTCTTTTGTTGTTCTGCTGCTCTAGACATTTCTCTTCATTACCATCATTATTTATGAAGAATTTTTTTAGTCTGATTTCATAATTTAAACAAATTGGTTTTAAATATACAGTGTACACAAAATTTAATAAGAATTTAACGATTCTCGATTTTAATCCACTGCAATACCTTTAGCTACGCCACTGTAACGACGAATGAAAGAGAAAGCGGAAAATTTCATAAGTGATCGTTCGAAAAGTGATTTATAATGATGCATTTAACGTAAATAATTTTGAGCTGCCTTATCAAACGCATAAGTTCTAAAAATAAACGAATCCTAGAACAAAGAAGGTCTCCCTCCCTCCGACCGTACCTGCCAGACAAATTATTCCAGATATCAGTTCGTGACGAACTTCAAGCGTTTCGCGAGAGGTTGTGGCCAGGTCAGTGTGATATCCAGTGCGATAGTGCATGAGGTGTGGGTAGTAGTACAAAGATTAAAGGAATATTGTTCAGCAATAGAATCAATGCATATATAAATACGCAAAAGTAAGTAAACTTCTTGAACAAACAACGATATAAACGCTAATCGGAGATAAGTACGATGATTCCCTTGTATGAAGAACATAACCTACAAAACGTATATCATCTACCTTATCGTATTATTATCGTTACCTGTTTAAATTATGCTCTTGCTCTACTTCTTCTTCCGAATTGAACAAAGGTTTGCTCCGTATTATCTAAACTTTCATAAGGAACGTATTGAAATGTATTAGTTTTAAATAATTGAACGGGCCAGGGCCGGATTTGTTTGAAATTGTATATTTCTTTATTAATAGAATTACAGGGTGTCTAAAAACGTAATGAAAGTTGCATTTATTATTAAAGACGCCATTTATAAATAAACAAACAAATATTGTAAATATGAAAATGATCTCCAAATAATACCAAAGTCACTTACATTTAATGCTAGAGACCGAAACGGGTAAATTTTTTTAAGTGATGCTTATTTCATCATTGTTATTTTTTTATTTATTAGAATACGTAGAAATTATTAAAAATATGAGTTGATATAAAAAGAATTAACTTACCTAGTTGAGTACATCCATACTTCAACTGGTTATTATAAACACCCCCCCTGTATAAAATGTTCCATGTTTATTTATAGCTGTAAATGGATAAATATGCGCTTCATAAGAATCTTAAAGCTCGGGGGGGGTCGTCAACCTGAGGAACTTTACTAATATTATTTTTGGCTTTTTAATCTCACTCTGGTAAACATGAATTCGAAATTTGGTAAGAATTTAGAGTTTAAACAAAAAAAAGAAATTTATTGAGACCTCTCAAAATTAATTCGACTGATTTGGTTTTTTCCACCTTTTTGTGATATTGACTAAGCATTTTTTCGTAGCATATTTAGATATAAACCGAGGACATTAAAAAGGAATTTGAATATTTAGATAGATTTTGCGGGTAATTTAACCCTTTCGAGCCTATTGGGTCATATGTAACCCAGCAACATACCTCTATGCAAAACATGTTTCACTCCTTTCCATTTAAAATGATATACTACATTTGATTTTTTTTTTCAATAAAGTTGCATTTCGACGACTAATGGGTTATATTTTTCCCACTAAAAAAGTCTGACTGGGATATATATGTCCCATACAAAATGGCGGACTTTTTTTTTCGAATAACATTTTAAGGTGTTTATTTCACTTACCTTCATCTTGTTGTTGTTTAAAAAAATTACAATCTAATCAGGATTTAATAATAAAAAATCCGGCTCGAAAGGGTTAAAGCAGATTTTGATCTCTTTTTTTTTTGCCGCCTATGGGTAAAAATTAAAAGTGATAATGTTTAGTGTCATATATAGGCCCCCTGGCTTCGTTTTTAATGCTTTTACTGCCTCTTTTGAGAGTATCCTTCTCGATTCTATCTTAAATAATCACAAGATCATTATTTTACGTGATTTCAACATAAATTTATTAAATTACAATGGTCATTCTTGTCAATTGTTTCGTAACATCTGCAACTTTTCAGGTCAAATTATTGATATTTGAATCATTTCGGTCTCAACAAACGCGAAACCAATTAATAATGGTTCTTTCCATATCAGATCATTACTTGATCTACACTGCCGTTCAGAGAAGTTCGGTCGGTTGGTAAAAAAACATGAAAAGGTTACAGAAACAAACGAAACTAAAAACAAAATGCAATTTTATTGTATGTACAGGTAAACAAGACAAAAATAAATAAATAAAAAGTTATTCTGACCTAATATAACATACTGAACATTTTTTTTTTTTATCGAAAAAAAGTCCTTTGCTGTTAATCACCGCTCGAATTATTCTAGGCATTCTTTCGATAAGTTTTGTTAAAACGGATTATGGAATATTAATCCATTCATGTTGCAGAATATTCCGTAAATGTTCTTGTGAAGTTGGGCATATTTTTCGGATCCTCCTGTCCAGTTCATCCCACAACAACTGTATATGGTTCAAATCTGGGCTTTGTGGGGGCCACTACTTTCAGGGTGTGCTGCTCTTCTTGCTCCTTTAGATAGTTCTTACACACTAACGCAGTGTGTTTTGGGTCGTTGTCATGCATGAATGTAAAGTTACGGCCTATTATACGCAATCCTGATGGCACTGCATGATTCTGGAGTATTGCAAAATAATTTTCCTTCCTCATTACACCCTGCACTCTGCATAAATCTCCCGTCCCAGCAAAGGAGAAACATCCCCACACTAACACAGAACTACGCCCTTGCTTCACTGTTGGCACAATGCAGTTCGGGATCACTTTTCGGTTTTAGATCTTCGGACATAAACTCGTCGATTTTGCCCAAAAACCTCAAACTTTGACTCGTCACTCCAAAGCACGTGTTTCCAATCATCTAATGACCAATCTAGATGAGAACGGGCCCACTGTAGCCGTTTTGCTCTGTTGCCCCGACGTAATAAGGGTTTTCGAATGGCAATGCGTCCATGAAGGTCCGCTTGTTGAAGTCGACGTTTTACCGTACTCGCCGAAACTTGTTCTTCACGGCCGCGATTGACTTCGGCTACTATTTGTGGCGCTGTTAATTTTCTATTGCGTTTGCTTAATATCACAATTCTCAAATCTTTAGCTTTTGTTGTTTTCCTAGATGCTGCAGGACGAACACGATTTTCTATAGTTCCAGTTGTCCGATATCGCTTTATGATGTCATTTACTGTTGAACTTCTCATATTTATTTTTTCAGCAATTTGTCACCCCGAATATCCTTCTTCAAACAGCGTAATAATGCGTGAACGTTTTTCTAAATGTATTGCTCGTTAATAATCCCCAAACGACCCGTTTCAAAAGATCGGCACTTCCGAGAAATTCTTGGAATGATAATAAAAGGGACTTTATTGTGGTTGTCGCAATATTTCTACTTTACATAATAATTTATGGCTGTAATCCCTTAGAAAAGAGTGTATGCTTGATATTTTTCTAATTTTATGTATTAATAATTGTATACAGTGTGATATAATAAATTTTTATTGTATGACCGAACTTCACTGAACGGCAGTGTACATCATTTTGTCCACAATTCCATCAATAAAATGGAGATTCCCAACCCCGGCCGCAGAAAAACACCGCCACAACATTACCGATCCACCACCATATTTTACAGATGCCTGTAGATGTTTCTTCTCCAGGCTACTATTGGGTTTCCGCCATACCATTTGTCTGCCATCTGACTAAAATATATTAATTTTGGTTTCGTCAGTGAATATGACGCGTTCCCAGAGATCCTGGGATTCCTTTATATACTTTCGGGCGAAGTTTAGTCGTTTGCGTGTGTTAACTTCACTGATAAAGGGTTTCACTCGGGCTTCACAGCCTTTGCATCCATGCCTTCTTATTGCTCTCCGAATTGTTTCGGGACTAACTATCTTTCCTATTTGCGCTGCTAATTTAGAGGAGGAAATTTTTGGATTTAGTGTTACTTTTCTTAAAACTTGATGCTCCTCGCGTTGGGTTAGAATCTTTCCGTTCGGATTTGTTGGTTTGTTTTGAATTCTATTTTCGGTTTTAAACCTTTTTATTACGTACTGAATTGTGAACCGACTTCTATTGACAAGTTCACAATTTTACTTAAACTTTTACCTTTCTCGTAATGAGAAATAATTAATTTTCGAATTTCGATCGATGTTTCCGTACCCTTTCTGCCCATTGTGACGGATGATTGGATTAATACTGAAGAATTTCATTATATGCATACACGATCGGTAATTCCCCTATTTCATTAGTATTCGACTAATAAAAATGTGTTTATGCTCTTGAATTATTAAGAAAGCGGCAGCTGTACGAAAACGAGTGTGCGATGAATTTGTACATTTTACTATTTTTTATTCATTTTAGTTGGGAAACTGTGAAATAAAGGACTGTATTTAGTACGTAGGATAATGCACCTCACATTGGTTCGCCTGCAATTGAAATTAATAAATGTTACTGTAACATTACGTGTTTTTCAACATTTCCATTTATTAACCATCAGTGTACGATGGGTGGGACTCACTGTATTTCTTACCAAACTCTACGTTTGTGGGAAACCCTGTACGCTGCATGCAGCTGCTTTTAATAGATTATATTAATATGATGTGTCAACTAGAAAAACCCACAGTTCGCGTTTGCGTAATTCCAACGCTGTGATTATCTTCTCTTTGTTTAGTAAGTACAACTTGGTAAGCTTAACAACGTGATTGCAGTTGTAATTTGTACCAAGTCGGAAATTATTGAAAACATTACGTTTCATAATTTGCTGTGCAAATTCTTCCTTTTTAAAGATCCGGTTTTCGATTCCTAAAATACTCCGTCTCGTATGTTATACGAGTATATGTACGTATGTGGAGAGTGTGGCCTATCTATTTCACCTAGTACATTACAAATAGAAATGCAAATGTGCCTGCGATTTTGGGCTCCTTGAAGTAGTTGTTATTGTGTTGGCTGTCGCAATGCGCGACATTATTTCTATCTCGACCGGATGGAATAGGTCAGGTTTGGAGATATAATTAAAGGTATGTTTATGTACGAATTTAAAGATATTTGTTATTATTATATTTACGTATTTGAAGTATAGAGTTTGAGTCTTATATTGTGTAGTTTATATTTACTTGAATCTTCTATATTAACACCTTAATTTTACTAGAATATAAATAGAAATAGAATCGAATATAGAGTTGGTCAAAAATTTTAAGTTTGGTTAACGTAATCTATCTGATAAGGGAGATACATTAGTAAGTAACGTACACTACCGTTCATATATTTGGGGACGATTAAAGAATACAGTTTTTTTTTAATTCGAATAAAAACAAAAAGTTATTTGTAATTTAATTTACTTCTGTACATTGAGTACACTATACAGAACTAAAAATATTCCAAAAAGAAATCTTCTACTAATTATAATTAGGTCTATACGGATTTTTCGTCTGTATGGCCACCCTTTGACTTAATTACTGCGGTACATATTCGTGGCATTCTTAGAACTAAAGATTTCAAAAATGTTGCTGGGATCTCGGTCCATGCTTGCTGGAGCTTTCTCCATAAATCTTGTGAACTAGTCACTCCTTTTTGGCGAATCCTTCTGTCCAGTTCATCCCATATTAATTCGATAGGCGACAGGTCAGGAGACTGAAGTGGCCAAATCATTCTTTTTAAACGATCTTCTTCTTCCAGAGATGCTAGATAATTTCTGCATATACGAGAAGAATGCTTAGGGTCGTTATCCTCTTGAAACGTAAAGTTTCGACCTCGTAATCGTTCCCCACTTGGTACAGCATTCTCTTGTAATATTTTGAGATAGCCCTCTTTACGAAGTATTTCTTGTATTCTTACTAAATCACCTACAGCTGTTCCTGCAGAACAGCCTCAAACCATTACGTTACCTCCACCGTGCTTCACTGTAGGTAAAATACACTATTCACTAACTCTTTCACCAACCTGTCGCCTAACAAACGTCCTCTGTTTGGAGCCAAATGTTTCACATTTGAACTCATCTGTCCACAGCACGTTGCACCACTGTTCGAATGTCCAGTGTCTGTGTTCTTGTGCCCACCGCAATCTTTTTCTTTTATTTTGAACTTTCAAAAGCGGTTTTCTGGCAGCTACTCGTCCCTTTAAGCCTGCCGCAATTAATCTTCGTTTCATGGTCGAATGCGAAATAAGATTTCTTCGTGAAACATTGACTTGCGCGTTATTTCCGGAGCCGTTAGGAATCTGTTTCTTTTTGAAACAAGAACCATGAACTGATCTTCAGCAGCTGTTGTCTTCTTTTTGCGTCCAGAACGTTTCTTATCAGCCAAAGAACCCGTTTCCGCCACCCGTTTTTAATGTTGTAAATACATCATTTTTCGATATTTTTAATTTTTTCACCATAACTGCCATTGAGTATCCTTTATTACGTAAAGTAATAATAGCAGAACGCGTTTCGATGGAAATTTCTTTTCGTTTTGCCATTTTAGCACCACCCGTTTATTACGAAGTTAAATTTAAACTAAACTGCTATCAAGATCGATTTTATTTTAAATACAAGACGATATCTGCCTTGTTTGTTGTGCTAAGTGTTCTATGAATCTCACATTATTCCTTTGTGGAAATATTCGACAATATTTTCAAGTTTACGTTTATAACCCCATAAAAGGGATTAAGAGAAATTTTGCCTGAGGCTGCGGTAGAATATAAACGCGTTATAAATTTGATGGGATAGAAGAGAATACTGTTGTAAATTATGTTCCTACATATAGAAATGTACACTCTTTCATATAAAACACAATCGTCAATATTCCACTTTTGCTTATTTTTCGGAGTTTTTCTTAGTCGTCCCCAAATATATGAACGGTAGTGTATATTTTGTCGTGACGGTACGAATTTCATTTACCTATTTCTAACAGATTTTGAGATATTTATTATTTTAACTGCAATTTCGTAAGCTCAAAAATATCACTCAGACGACCAGCGACGACAGCGAACCGTCAACTTCGTCCTGAAGATGCCAACCACACGGCCAACAAACCGCCAAGAAATACGTAGTGTCTGTACGAACTCAGACTCTAGCCGTGAAAGCCGACTGTTATTCAAAAATATCTGTTCTCCTAAAAGAAATGGTTTTTGTAATTAATATAGTTTGGTTACTACGACAACAATAAACAAAACAATAAGTAAATATTGGGTCCGGCAATCATTGCCGGTAATTTATATTTAATTAGTAACTAGTTATGGACCCACATGAAAAGCTATATAAAAGACATTTGATTATAATAACATAGGCTTCCACGGCCAGAATCATTTAAAATAAACATGTACCGGATTTGGACCGTGTCATAATAGGTAATCGAAAACTTGACGTTTCGCCCACAATCATATGGAGCTTCTTAAGGAAACCGAAAGGTGATAGGTCACAGCTAGCACGGTAACTCAACGTGTAAACCACTCCAGAAACGAAAATCAACTGCGGAGGATGCGAGGAGAGCAGCACGTTTTTATATCGCCGGTGGGGTATCGGTCGATACGGGTCTGTCTACGAGGGGGTAACCTGCATCTCTATTGACATTTTTAGAATATTTAAGGATATCTATGGATTCTCTAATTTTCCAATTTGATTATGCAGAGCGCCCTGTTTCGCCGATCTACACTAAACGACACTAACAAGAGATACTATCTCGCTAAGGGAGGAAATTTGTCTTTAAGAGACGGAATAATTTCTGAAATCTTTGAGAGGTGTTTGGAGATTGTTTTGATGTTTGGTTTTTTCAACATTTTACCGATTTACCGATGAGAACTTTTGTGCCGAGTGATGATGTAAGGTGGCATCGAGCTACCTGTCAGTGTGTCTAGGTTTTCGATAAACGGAGTTACCTACCACCGTTATGTTCCACCTCCATGGCAAAATTGATGCCCGGGTGTTGACGTTTAAGAAAGCCAAGGAAATCAGGTAAAGTGATAATGAATCATCGAGATACCGGAGCCATTTTTAGTTGACTATAGCCAACTAAAAAATCACCATTACAGATTGCAGGATCCTGTGTAATTTATTTATTAGGAGAAAGTGAAGGAAGTACTGTATTTGACCTAGCAGAAGGTATAAGTTGACCAACGATGTCTACAATCTACAAAACATTTATCAAATTAAAGTTAAGACTCAAACAGACACCTGTTGAACTGTAGATCTAACTTGCTGTTATGTGACTCCTCAATGTTGTCTACATTTAATCACTGTGGTTCTGTTTACGGTTCTTGTTTGGCGCCAAGAGATTCCGAACGAATACGATCTTATATATGGTATACGTTGTTTTAAGAAAATATCACATGTAATGCTTTATGAAAATGATCTTTGGAAGGCCATCGATAATTTTCAAAAGAAACAATGGATCATACTTATTGGCGAATTGGAAACAGTAAATTTGGTGGCATCGCATCGTATCAATCCCAAACACGGAGAATTGATATCCATTACATACAGCAACTTAGCAAGAGTTTATCAAGATATTTTGCTTAATTGCTTAATTAGCTCTTTTCTATACGATGTGCAAATTTGTTACAAAATAATAACATTCAAACTAAAATTTCTCAAAAACCATTGAAGATACCGCAAATTGGTCATAATCCCCGCAATCAGCAGGTCAAACTGCTAAAGAACCATCATCAAAATAAATATTTTAGAACATTTTTGAAATCGTTAAATCGTTCGAATTTCCAGAGATTTTTTTCACCATTTTCTTAATTTTCCTGTGTCTCTCCAACTAATAGCTACCCCGATTTTCTATCTCTTACGGTAAGCGATCTGTAAGATTTAGAATGTTGATCTTTGATCCCTACCTTTGGCCTTTTTCGGGATGTAATTCGAAAAATAAACGAGGTAGGTAAATGAGGGTGACGGGAAGACATATATGCGTAATAAATACTTAGAAGCAGTATTCGGAGCTGCTTAAACTGTCTTTTACATAAAACATTGTTTAACGAACCAATCGTGCACTTTTCAATTATTTTCTTGGATAGGCTTGTTTTCGCCCATCATCTCTCTTCCGCCCACGAAAGACCAGCTTTCTAACCCAGGACATAGCTAGATTACGTGTAGGTGTCTATCAGCAATTATTAATATATGGTACCGCAAAATGCTTTTTCCCAAACAATTGTTAGAATTGCAGTTGTCAATTTTGGAGGCTTTGGAAGTTTTGTTTACCATGTTGCTTTTACTGTCTCCAGGTCTCCGTGTATTGGCCATATTTCGTTCAGGTGTTTGACTTGATGATTTAGTATTGTTGAAGTGATATTGACTCATTTTTATATAATTAATTTCGTAGGTAGCTACTCAGCAATGTAACTGTGTTTTGTTTAGTGTTGTCACGGTAGCGAACAATAGTAACACCAGAAACCATTTGGACGCAATATCTAAATGTAAGGCACACAAAGACGTTAGGGATATAAATTTCCTATACGGTGGATTCCAAAGAAATATATTATTCTATTTAAGAAGAACTGTGTTTCTGGAGGGCAATATTGAACATCCGGTATATTTCGAAGGTGAGTCTAAGGAGTCAAGTACGCGATTTAATCTTGTAAAAATTGACGCTAAAACGTATTTGCCTTTCGGATCTTTTGAAGGAAACAGATATATTGAAATTGAGGAGATAAATATCTTGAAATCTTTTAGAAATAGACATAAAATCCAGATTATATTGGTTGGTAGATGAAGAATCCAAATGGGTAATAATGTACAGGATGCTCCATTTAAAATAATAAAATAAGTGCTTACGTGAACAATTCGAGCTCCTACTTGCATAATAGGCACAATTATGCTTCCTCGAAGATTGGGGAAGCTTGTAAGTTACTAATTTTTGTGTAAACTGCATCAAAAGATCATTATTATGAAGTACACATTTTAAAAACAGTTCTTTTTATTTTATTATTTTTTTAGAAATAGTTACGCTAATGGGTCTATTTTTTGGTATTTAAGACATTAGTTTGTGCTGTGCAAATATTTCTTTTACAAAAATTCAGTTTTTTAGAAATCGCGTTTAGAATCGATGCCAAAAATGCCACATCACATTTGCCAAAATCAATTTATAATTCTCATCAAAGCACATCGGATTTTCTTGCTAAACATTGTAGATTACGTTTACCTAATCCAAATTTTACATTTTTGACCAATATTCTTATAATTTAGCTTTCATCGGTGAGACATTCCAATTTTTATATGGTTTTCGTCCTTTTTCCTCCTATTTCCTGCGGGATAATTTCAAAATCCCGTTTGCGTACATTTCAAAGCAAGTCAAGTACGTGAACTTGATCTTCTTCTAGAAACTTCACCGATGACCCCAGAGATGGTGGCGATTACGTCCTAGATTTCGTGAAGATATACGAACAACTACAAAATGCAGGCAAATTTTTCTCGGAGAGACCAGAGTAGCTGGATCGCCAGTCCCGAAGATGTACCGGACTATTCGGAAGAATTGGCTAACATCCGGGGAAAAGGTCTCAATCTAATTCAAGAAAATGAAGACGTTCCGTCAATTGTTGAACAATTGCCCGCCGAGGATTATTCTCAGAAGCAATACAGCAGCCATGTTAGGTACCTCTTATCGAGATCGAGGTTGGGATTCGGCCAACATGACCACGACGCTTGGTTTAAGATTATCGAAGAAATTTATAAACATTTGGATAACATCCCTATTATCTCCTCCATTTTAAAAGTGCTTGAATACGCTGAAACCCTAGAGATCATTTTCGACTTTACTGCGAACTCTATCGTGGATCTGGATCCCACGCAAAACTCATCGACTTCAGGGGCGTGCGACTACAAAACTAGAAGGTTGTATATTGGTGCAAAATCTACGGACATCGTTCTAGGAACACTAGCTCATGAACTATGTCATCTAGCTATGCAAATTATTTACAATAACGATTGCAATCCTTACAATGCTAGTGATATTTCCACCAAAGCGAATTTTGATAAAATAGTCGAAAATTATAGCCGAAAAATGGGATTGAATCCGATAATCTCAAGAATTTTTACCACCTACAAGAATCGCGATGAATGGCCTTCAGAAATGATCGTTCGTGTACCACATCTTCTAGCACATTACCATGATAATCCCGTGATGTTAAAGAAGTTGAAAGAGGAAGCTGTAGAATTATTTGATTTCTACGAAAGGTACACCCGAAAAGACGTGTTAAAGTTCATCGAAATCCCTAACCACATCAGGAACCAGCACAGAATCCAGCGCTTGAATAATTTCTTGGGAGATCTTGATTCTCTTCAAAAGTCCGAAATCCGGCTTGTGGATGACAAATTCAAGGTGGAAGGTACAGAATGTGTCCTATTGATCGAAAGTGCTTTACCCCAATTGGCGAAATTGAATGTTTTCGGAACTCTAAGTAACAAGAAAGATCGGGACGTTAGAAATTGTTGCATTTTTGCGAAAGCTAGTCACTTTACGAACGATAATACTGTTCGCGAAATCAACGAAGCCAATCAATTTATCCCTCAACCGATCCTCATAGTCGATTGTGCTTGCGATTACAACGCTTATCAAGATGATCTTTGGAAGGCCATTGATAGCTTCCAAAAGAAACAATCCATCATACTTATTGGCGAATCGGGATTAGCGTATTCGGCGGTATCGCGTTGTAATCAATACGAAACACGAAGAATTAATATCTGTTACACTTGGAAGGACTTAACGAGATATTCTCAAAACATCTTGCTTGATAAAAACGTGGATTTTCAAGGATATATCGTTACATTTAAAGATATTATATCAAGCAATTCTCTTCTATGCGATGTCCTTCTTGATGACATGTTAAAAGACGAAGTAATTTCTTTAGGCAAACCTATACTTAATACAAATCAACTTGATGCTTACTACATTGAAAGAACGTTCCTACAAAATCCTTGCAGCTACGACGAAGCAAATCTCCAATCGCTGCTTACATCGGACGATTTAGTTTTATCACCTCAGAGGAAGGTTGTGATCCTTTCGGATGATGTTGGCATGGGAAAAACGAGCGTTTTGATTAATTTATCGAAACAAATTAAAAGGAGGTACCCTTCATATTGGGTCAGCAAACTGAATCTGATTGATTTCATCGGCATTTTTGAGGATTGCATTAAGAATGCGACAGAAATCGACCAGCTACTATTCAAAATGCTCGATTTTACCTCTCAAAAAGAAGAAGGGATATTCAAAGATGTTTTCCAACGAAACGAAGTTATAATTATGCTGGATAATCTAGATGAACTCGAATCTTCGCATAAGAAAATAGTTACGGATCTAATTCAACATTTACAGCTGATAAGGATTCGTCAGTTGTGGGTTACGACTCGACCTGGTGTAGGTAATAATTTAGAAAAGCTTCTGGAGGTAGATTCTTTACGTCTACAACCTTTTAGCGAAGAAGACCAGATTAAGTGCTTAATTAATTTGTGGAAGAGTTTGCTGCAAAGTTCGGACGACCAAAACATTTCCCAATTGGATTTTTTCGCCAGGAGACTCTTGAAGACTGTTTCTGAGAGTATCAACGACAAAGACCTTCGATTCGCGAGTAATCCTTTGCATGTAAGGATGCTAGCCGAGTCATTTCAAGGGGAGCTCTTGGAATTTTTAAATCCCGAAACTTGTTCACCAGTAGAACTAATTGCGTTCGATTTATTCTATCTCTACGATAAATTTGTGGATCAAAAATACATAGCTTACGTGGCTTCCGATTCCAGAGACGTGGCGGAAATATTAAGCAACGGTATTAGCGTGAGGAAAGTGCATCAACTCCTAGCACTAGAAGTCTTATTCCCTAAACAGTTTGAATTGTTTTCAAAGCCAAAGAGGATCCATACTCTTGAACATGACAAAATGAATCGAATAGGAATTGCCCAATACGTTGGAAATAGAGCATATTTCACCCACAGAACGTTTGGGGAGTATTTCGTAGCGGACTTGATCGCGAATCGTTTCTCCAAGACGGAGGAGGCTTTTGAGAAGTTCTTCCTTAATCGCATCCTTATAGACGATGATTGGCGCGTGGTTAGAGGTTTTTTGAACGGTTTATTTGGAAATATTGTTAATAATAAGAATCGATTGGAACGATATGGGCATCATATTAAAGAATTATGGCGCGAAACCCGTATGAACTCCTTAATAAGGAACCTCCTTCAACCGCAACAAAGAGAGGGACAAGATTTTAGAGACGAATTTACTAACAAATCAGTAACAAAGTTGCAAGAGTTTGATAGACTGACGTACCGTAGTTGGCATAACAATTCTTGGACGGGCTATAATTTAGGCGGTACCATATTGCACCAAGCTATCCAAGAAGGTAACGATAATATTGCTCATTTCCTTTTGAATACCATCGAGCAAGACCTTAAAAGCTTGTTTCTTTATGAGAATCGGATCGGTCAAAATATATGGCATGGCGCTAGTATTTCTGGCAATTTGCAAGTTCTAAACAAGTTATTGGAACTAGTAACTTCTAAAGTTATAGAATTTACCCCAGAAGATCTAAAAGGATTCTTTTCCAGTAACGATCAAAATAAACATTGCCCATGGCACTGGATCCCCTACCACAACAATCCGGAGTTGCTCCAAATCACAAGAACATTGATAGAATCAAACTATTTGGACGATAAAGTTATTTTTCATACAAAGGATATTTTTGGTCGCACCCTTGCACATTGGACTGCTCTATATGGTACAGTGGACACCCTAAATGGTCTGTGGAAGTTAGGAGTGGATCTTCAGCTTGATCTTAGAAACTCCTTAACCGACAAAGATCAATTTGGCAGATCAATATGGCATTTTGCAATATATAATAAAAACGTTGACATATTTGCAAAATTATGGTCCTTAGCTGTAGAAATAGGTTTAAATTTAAAAGAAGATGTATTGCTCAATATGGATAAGAACAAAAAGACAATTTGGCAGCAATCGGCAATCGCTATGGAAAGCCCCGAATTATTCAAAAGAATATGTCTTCTAATTAAAGAGACTCCGACGATAATCAAAGAATTACTATTGTTTAAAGATGATCGCAATCAAAATATACTACATTGGATTGTTCAAAATAAACAAATGGAAACATTAACTACATTAGTAGATTTCATGAGACCCTTGGATTTTGACCAATATTTCCTTGATGAATTCTGTTTTTGCGAAGACAATGAAAAGCATACAATATGGTATCTGGTCGTCGAAAATAATGATTTTCAAACGCTGGAAAAGTTATGGTCTTGGCTGAAATCTACCGGTTTAAGTGTTGAGCGGTTAAAAAAAGTATTATTTGACCAAGAAGATGGAATAGTTGCCAATACTGAATGGGTGCCACCTAATGAATACAATGAAATCGTTGGTGTTTTGCGGTCAATCGCTAAGGAAATCGGCGTTGATATTGAAAACGAGCTGTTTTTCTTTGAATGTAGTCACTTGGATAGTATTATTTAAATTTTAAAGAACCCAGGCTGGGCGCAATAGAATCTTTAAGGATACGGCTTCTAAGCTTCATCATCATATTTTGTATGCCATAATATATCTGTAGGATGTGATTGATTTTGTTTATATTTATTCTATATAATTATTTATATAATAAAACATATTGCATTTACTAAATGTTGCTTTTAATGTAGTGTAATGTTACATAAAATAACAACAACGAGGTTAGCTGTCATTACCTAACTAAACATCTAACTAAGTCCAGCAGTTCACCTGTCCAACAGTTAATTCTCTTTGGGTCCTGATTAAAATTTATTTATCTTGCTGGCTTGTTGATCTTGGGGGCATATCAATGTATTCGGACTCTTCGTAACCTTATCCTGTAGCAAATAAACGTTTTTGTTGATTTAGGATCATTTGATTACCAAACTCTTCGGGACTCGAAGGGCTGGGTTAATTTTGCATGAAGCCGTTCTGAATAATACAGCGCCCATAAAGTTTGTACAAAAATCGTGAAATGGTAATCGGATTGGAAGGTATGAATCTTTAAATCAGTCGAGTGAGAAGTCTACATATAATATAAGGAGTGTCCTGGAAAAAACGAAATACACTGAATATTCTTGAAGGGGGGCAAGTTCTAATGGAAAAGTGGTCTGCGCTTCTTTAATTTTCTAGCTTCAATCTTGATTCTTTGTTGAGAAATTCGTTTTTTTTTTTTTTAATACTGGAAGGAGCTAGAAAACAGTAGTTTATTTATTTTAAAACTTGTCGGAGGCGGTCCCTTCCAACTCCCATGCAATAATATAAACGTTATTCAAACCTACCACGTACATTTTGTAAAATTTTTGGCGTCACTGCGTAACATCTTTGTTAAATCTTAGCTCGTCGATTTTTCAGGGACTTTACAACGATGTTTTTAATGTCCTCCCCTAAAAAGAAAACGAGTGGTGATAGGTCAGGAAAGGTTTCTTTGTCATATCCACTAATTGGGAAACTTGTGGTCAAAGGAGCAGCAGAATGAAGCGGTGTACTATATCTTTTTGGAAAAAAGCACCGCTTACATTGTTGTTAACCTTTACCGGTCTGAATTATTTTTTTTCTAATAAATGTTTAGGTGTCATATTAAAGTTTATATGACACGATGGAATATAAATTATGGGATAATTTTTTTGGACGGTGCCACGAAATAAATAACCATGAAGTGGTGGTCAACCCAGGAAACCATTAGTACTGAAAGGGTTAAGAAAGGAACCTTAGGATGTGGTTGCTAAGAATTCCCGTCAACATATTTAATTTTTCTGGATATTGGGTGTGGTGCTCCTGATAAACGTGATACTATCATCATAATATATTGTAATGTCATCAGCGCCAGATTCGTTTCTCATCTTGGCATTTCACATTATCCACTTATCGGATATGAGGGTCTATCTGTTGGTAGGAAGCCCGATCCCTAGAGAAAGATCGCTGTTTAGCCGAATATTTCTGGGGCGTAAAAATAAGAAATTTAATATAAGTCCAGCCAGCGACAATCGTGGGGAAGACTTATATTAACTACGTTTATCTGCCATTCTACTTTCATCACGTTAATGTCTAAAATTTCTACAGCAAGTTCTAGCGCATACGTTAGTCGTATAGAAGTTTTCTTCGTCAATTAAATGTCTTTCGGTCAATTTCATCTAAATTCGCAGTGTAGTTTAACGTTGTAGTGTTGCATGCGGACAAGAGCGTCATCAAAGCACACAGAATCCCATCCTCAGTTGCGTCCCTGCATCATGTTACAGCAGAAATCGTTTCTTTCTGGATATATTTCAATAATAGTACATTTTCTATGGGTAAAAAAAATTATCATAGGTGTCTATGGAATAAAACAATTGCCAGCGTATTTGAACAATAGTGAAAAACAACGCCAATTTTTATCTGTGACTTTAGGTCTAGCTGTCGTCCAGACAAGTTGTACGAAGCATTTCCTCCAAGTTAAATAGTTCTGAGTAAATATTTCGGTTTAAAATTTTTTTTAATAACTGTGTTCAGTAGTGTATTAGCGAAGAAAAGAGGTTCGAAAAAGGACATAAACCTGGTGTATGTAATAGAAAGTCGCGAGATTTGAGGTTAGTAGTTATTTTCATTTCTACGTCTTAATACGTCTCTTTTCATCTGCCGAAAGAATGTCTAGGGACATTCCCGGATCCAGGACCCGCTATTTTTGAAGAAAATTTAGAATTTCGAAAAATTTCCTAAAATTTTCCAAATTTCACATTGGGAAATACAGTACAAATATAAAAAATATTCTTTTATATTTTCATTGAAGGCTCTATCGCTATAATAACTAGCGATTTTAGCAAATTCTTGTCCATCTTCATCCACTAACAACTTCCTCATTCAGTTTCTCAAAATATATTTTTTTGTACATTTTTCTATTGCGTCAAGCGAAAGTTTGTTCTAAGGATAACACGGCATCCTTCGAAGTAATGTTCTTAAGAGCCCTTGAAATGTAATTTTCCTCCAAAGATGGAATGTGATCCGAAAAGGGTTCTTTCGAGAATACCTTTTTATTTTTTTAAAGTAATCGCACTTGGTCTACGGGTTGTATAAGAGGTGGTCTGGCATTTCTTACTTTTCCAATGACCATCATTTTGACTTAGTATTTGGCGTTTGTACAAACAAGAGAAGTTTCTCCGCTAGCTTGTAGCAATGTCCGCAGTAGTCAGAAGGTAGTAGCTTCCAGAATAATGGAGATTTATCTGCATATTTGGTTCGGCGTTTATGTTCAGCTTATTAATTTTTTGCATAGATAAGGTCGCATATCAGATGAATCACCGAGCGGATTCTCTTGAACTTTGGATAACATTTGTTATCTGAAGGTGATGTGGCATTTGCCTAATTCTAATAAGCAAATAGAGGATATTTGCAACAAATTTGTTGGAATATTTAGAGTAGGTTGGAATACTCTTTTCGTTTAAAATATTTTTCGCTATAACTTAAACCATTTGTACAACTCATTCTCCGTTTCTCGATATTCTGGTTTTTGCAGATTTTTCCTAGGTGCTGGTGCCGAGACATAACTCTCTTCCATGTCTTATTTCCTTGTAATCGCTTTCAATCTTTAATTCTCATTTATTGGACATCGCTCTCAACTACGCCAAGGTATCCATTCTGTTTTTGATCTTTCTTGTTTCCGTCGTTTGCCAGTTATATGTACCTCGTCTTAAAACTTGTTTCTTATTCTCCGGTCCTCCATTCTTTTGATATCGATGTCTGTTTACTTGGTTGTAAAAGCTCCTCATTAGTTATCCATCACTTGCCTTCTTCCTAGACTCCTTCCTTTCCTATATATACATCAAATTCTTTTCTTTAAGCTTGGTGTGAAATCTTGTGAAAGCTTGGTGCTTTATCTCACAAAATTCTTTCTGATTTAGCTTTCACAATTCACTTCCGCAAAATACTACTGGTCTTTCTATTCTCTGGCACAGCTGGATTTCTACCAGTTTTTCAGTTCTAGCTTTTAGGTAAACTTTTACAGTTATTTAAAGTGGCAAGCTCTTTTATAATAACTTTTGGCCTAATGTTTTCAATAACCTGGCCCTTTTTGCTGTTGCTGTTGCTCATTACTTGAAATGCTTAAAGATTCTTTCATTTCACTATCTTATTCTACACATGGCTTTTCCAATTCAGCAACTTATCCAATTTGGTACTGAGCTCTTTCGATTCAATTTCCAACTGTACTTCTATACCAACTGTCTAATAATTAACATTATTGGATTTCTTAGTTTAGCTAATGGATTTCCTCTAAATCCTAACCTATAACTTAACTAACTGCACTAGAAAAGCTGCAAAATTTCAGACGAGGTCGCTAAGAATTTAAAAAAGTTGTACAGGGGCGGCACCTAGATGTTATCGTCTCGTTAAAATTCACAAAACTCCTCTTACACCAATTATTTCTTGAATTAATTCACCAACTGAACAACTTCCTAAATTTGTTGCAAAAATTATAGATCTTGCTTTTAAACACTTTAACACCATCAGGGCCAGAGACAGTTTCGAACTTGCTTCTAAAATTAACAACTTTCAATTACCTGCCGGCTTTGCGTTGGCTTCTTTCGATGTTGTTGCTCTTTTCACCAACATCCCCCATAATTACCTTTTTATTTAACTTATTTTTGCTTTAACAATGATTTTCTTTTCTCAAAAAATTAGTTGCCGTATGGCCGGTCCTATCAATCCTTCTATTGCTAAAATCGTAATGAACGCTTTATGATACCGCATTAAGGCTACGGTTGATTTTGATCCAGAAATGGTTCGCGGAAAAGAGCAAAAGCATAAAATAGATACAGTGCCATCTCTGAAATATCAGAACGACTAAATTGTAAGTAGAAATCTTATTTTTGGGCGTGGTACTTAAACTGTTCATTAACTAACACATGTCTGATAATCGGATAGTCTGCTTTGTGTCCTACTTTTCGATCAGAATTAACGTTTTCTTGCTGTGGCCTTAATGGCGCCATGTTGACAAATAACAGTCAAACGAGAAGCGACACTTCAGGTGCCGCCCTTGTTGTTTTGATGGCATGGATTGAGCGGGAAATTTCAATAAATTATTGTGTTTTAATTTAGCGTTTTGAATGTCGCCAGCTAATTCGGCTAAATTGAGTTTTGTGACGCCTGACGGCCCGTAAACAAAAAGCGTAAGGCGTATTAGCTAACAATAACAACTGATTGACAGAGAACCAGTGTTATTCCTAGTTCTATTTATTTGTATTAGAATTTTGATAAAAAAGTAACGGATTCCTAGAAAGGGTCTCCAATGTGTGATTCAAATGAGGGGTTCTCTGAGCTATTCAGACACGGCGAGAAAGGACATCCGATCCGAATTACGGGATGCGTGATATAAAATCTACATTTTTTGATTTTATCTGGAATGCAAGGATATCTGGATTAGTAAGGGTTGGGGTTAGCGATGCTTTATTGTACAGGAATTTTTTAATCTTAAATTAGCTAAATTGGCCGCAATCGCAATGTTACCCAAATGATGTAAATGTAACCATTGTTCGCTTTGTTTACGAATGAAAATTTTCACATCTATAAACCGAAAGATGTACCTAGAGCAGTTTAAATCGAGACTAGGTGAGAATATTTTAAGTGTATTCTCTCGAAATAAATCGATTACCATCGAAAAACTTAGTGAAACGTTCACTTCCAGATACCTCATTCGTGTTCCGTCAAGCAGAAAGAACCTTCTTACACGGCGAGACTACCGACGACCACGCCGAGCCCGACATGCCAATCTTACGAATCCCCCACTTCGCATTCGAAGACGCCGTCCAGCACCTCGACCCTACCGTTGGGCGCGAGCGTTTCCCAGAGCAACCTCTACGGAAACTCTTATCACTACGCGAACATCCAACCGGAATCCAACGTTCAATATTCGAACTTACCCAACCTGAGGACGCAACATGGTTCTTTGCCGAGATCTTCTCCGATACCGGCACCTGTAAGCGTGACGCCGATTCCGCCGATGAGCAGCAATCTGGTGCCGAAAGGCTACAACCGGAAGCCGGATCAACACGTGACTTACAGCAATGTGCAAGTAGGAAATAGGAACGATGGCTTGATCTATAGCAATTTGAGAAGACCTCCTCCTGAGAATACGGTTTATAGCAATCTGCCACACACGAATAATTTATATTCCAACGCTGGTAAGTTTTATTTTGTAGTTTTATTATTTTCTCGGGTTGAATTCGGTTTTGTAGATCTTATTATGAAACAGTGGTGGCTCGTTAGATTGGAAGTGGTGTGTATACGCCCGTTATTAATTTTACCCACCTAATGGGCGCCAGATAATTTCTTTCAAATAAAAAATATTCGTAGACAAATTCAGCAAAACATAACATCATGTTCCAGTATACACACGTTATATGTTTGGTTTTTTAAATGGGACACTCCTGTAGGTTATGATGTTTTTGGATGCCTCTATTCAATTAATTTTTCAACTCAAATAGCTTCTTTATGGTTTTGATGGAATCATTTACGGCAAAAGCAATGAAGGAGAGAAATAATACACTAGCCACGGACATTAGTTGAGTGTAGGCTTTCACGACCGTAATCCATAGTAGAAATGTCTTAAGGGTGATGTCGCGTAGTTAAAATTTTTACTTGGCGTTTCGCTGACCATGCTGTCGGCTTCTTCAGAGGATTTCTAAAGACTGGTGTTGTTGTCTCTTGCTTCTCGTTATATATCCCATTTCTGTTCCGCTTTGCTGATCCATAACCGTTCCACTACGATGAATCGTGTCGTTCGCTGTATGACGACTCAGCAGTGCTAACTTCCATGGGTTGCTGATTTTGTATCCGGATACAAAATCTACGGAGTCGTCATACAGCATGATCAGTGAAACGTCAAGTCAAACATTAAGTACGTGACAACACCGGAAAGACCCACGGACATGTTTCTGCCTACCCGGCGTCATCAGCGTGGTTCCGAAAGTATTTTAATTCTACCTTGTATCGTCGTTGCCTCACGGATAATGCCACAGCATTTCGAAACGACGAACTAGACATTTCTTGGCGCCCTCTAGTGCCAAGAAGCCGATGTCTACCGTTTAGAAAGCAGCGACAAAACCGCCGGGTAGCGTTTCCTTAGTCATCCCTCGAGCATCCCTCGTGGTTAACGGTACAAGAAGGCATAAAAAATTACAGAAACAAACATATTTTAATGAAATCAGATTTAGGCGAAGACAATATTCGATGCGGGAAGTTATAGCAACAGACAACAGACAACAATGGAAAAATAGATATAGAAATATTGAACAGAACCATAAATCTTTTATCAAATAAGCAGAACACTTTTCTAAAAGAAATAAATATTTACGAAAACCGGAATAACAGCAAGCCTAATGACAACAAACCAGAAAGACAAGCTAATGGAAGCTAAAATGAAACATTTAAGGAGAATCGTGGGAAAACAAGAAGAGATAATTACAAAAATGAAGAAATCAAGTAGCGGAAGCAGAAAGGCCCGGAGAGAGACAAGAGGGAATGTCTAGAAAAAGTATGGAAGACGGAATCATCTAAAAAGGGCAAAAATAGCAAAAACACTACAAAAACTAAAAAGAAAAGCGCAGAACAGAGAAGAACGGAAAAAATGGGACGAGAATCCAAGGATAAAGATGAAGAATATATAGAAATTCTAAATTTACTCTTTATGGGATCAAACATGACCGCAGCCAAGCTATCATGACTCTAAAAATGTATAAATAGGTTAATTTTAGCTTAAATTGTTGGTTCTTCCACCTCACATTGGGTAAGCGACTCACTTGGCCGGGCCACATCAACCAAACCAGAAGGAAAGTGATGTTTTTTTGGATAACACCAGCTTCATGGACGTGGAGAGAAATTATTATGGCCTAGTTACCTGCTGCTCAATCGCCAACATTTAAAACAATGACCGAAGAGATCGTGGAATAGAGCCATGGAATCGAGTCACCCACTGGTACAGGTTATTATGAAGCCGCAAGACCGCCCGCGACATCCGAGAGTTAGAGTTACCATACAAGAGTTAGAAACACCTTGAAGGAAAGAAAATAAACCTATAATGTAAATGCTGACAGAAAAGATCCGCGAAAGAATCCTTTGAATATATTAGAAACGAACACGAACATCTTACAACGAAATGCAGGCTGTACACCCCGATGTGAAAAGATCTTAGCTAGATTGTTAGTTCAGTTTTAATGTTGTGGTAAGGATGGTAACAAAGTGTTTTAGTGTCCCAACAAGTTGCGAATCGCTATTATTGTGAAGACTAGAAAATTTAAGAGGATAGCAAAGAAAACAATTCTTAGCTGCTGGTGAACGATTCTATTGCTAAATATATTATAGCTTGTACGCCAAACTATTCAAACAAAATGGACTTCTTAAAATCCAGAGATCAGATCATCAGGAGTTTATCAACCTACTTTCTAGGAAATAAACATATTAGAAATACAGAATTTCCCAATACACTCAATACGTGTAGATTAATTTTGAAGAATATGGTTGAATCTAAGAAATTTCTCATTTCTGACTAAAATTTGTTGTAGATACAGGAACTAGGTTTATATTTATTTGACGCGTTTGTTAACACAAAGCAAACATTGATTAGATTAAGGATTTTAAATTTTGTTTGGAAGTAATAAATTATTACGATATATATTGTTAGTCAAAGTTCACATGTGAAAGTAGGAACTTCTTTCCCCGTTTTTTTTTTTTATATAAGAAACGATTTCTTGATTAATGTATTTCATCCAAAACAGTAAGTGTTCTAATCAATTCATATAACTTCTTTATTGCTTTATTACATTTCCCCCCAACTTATTCCTTAATTTGTTCTTAACTTACTTCATAGGCGCAGATGATTTACCACCACCACCACCACCCCCGGTGGATACCACGACTTTAGCAGATTACGGTAGTTGTTCGATGAATAACAGCTTCCCACCACCGCCAGAAGAACTGCCACCACCTCCATCACCTGTTAGCTCCAGCTACAGCGAGTTAAGAAGGGCTACTCAACCCAACCAAGATTACAACAGTTATGGTATAGGATCACAGGTATTGCGTGAGGTTTCTTTACAAGATAAGCTGCGTTATCAAGGGCGTAGATTGTTATATCGGGTTTAGTCACTTAAGGCTTTCTTAAATGAGAATTTTGGATTTCAAGGTTGCCATTATACTTCTGAATTAATTCTGGGGTTACTACATTGACAACTATTTATAAGTGTCGAGGTGTTTAAATAATGGAAGCAAAATTCGGCTATTCTCGGTTGGTACTTTGCGAAGTTGATCTGAGATAGCAGCAGCAGAAGCCGATTATTCTTATACTATTGGTGTCTATAATTTTATATATTTTTTTTTATGGATCCAATCGCCCATTTTTGAGGTGTAGGGTACCATAAAAACAACATAATTCCTCACTATTTGTCTCAATATTAAATATAAAAGTGTTTGGATAAGTGGATTAAATGATAGCGCCAATGGTTTTCGCCTAGCTGCTACCAGTCTGCAGGAGTAAGCCTCCACTCCCCATTTTTTTTTCCTTTTTATTTAAAAATGTGTATATTTAGTTTTCCATGAAGTAGTCTAATTTGCGGAAAAAGACAGCGACGCTATATTCAGTGACTAAAACAAAGAGGTTTTATCTATAAAATCCTTTTTGATCCATCACGGGGGAACACTCAATCTGTTACCAAAAATGGGTATTTTCCTCGCTTGGCTACAGCCTGTACGCCTTAAGTATTTATAGAGAAAATGTGGAAAAAAAAATAAACATAGTAATTTAATAATGAAATTTTTGATTTAAGCTTTATTTCGGAAATTCTATATATACACTCCCCGACAAAAACTTAGACGCGGTAAGATGTATTACGGGTTTTAAGAGTTACAACATTTCTTTGCGAAACTAGCAAGATATCTAATTAAGTTTTTATTCATAAAAGTAAAATAAACTTAAAAATATCTCCCCCAGTAATATATGAACTAAATAATAAATTATTACTCCAATGTTTAAACAATTTCTGCGACAAAAATTTAGACGCTCTGTTGCAAATGTAAAACAAAAATCAACAAATGAGTGATCAGTAATACGTAGATCCTCCATTGTTCTTAATCACTTCCAATAGTCTGTTATTAATAGATTTATATAAATTTAACACATAATTTTGAGGGATATTCTGCCATTCAGTAATTATTGAAGTTTTCAGTTCCTGTACCGTGAAATATTGACGGCCTCCGCCATAAACGCGACGTGCCAATTCACCCCGCATGTTTTCAATAATGTTTAAGTCTGGTGACCGTGCCGGCCACTGTAAAGTTTTAATCTTTTTCTCTTTAAACCATTCAGTAATGGTTTTTGCTTTATGAATTGGCGCGTTATCTTGCTGAAAAACAAAATTGCGCCCGGCCCATTGGTTTCCAAAACGTAGAAGATCGTCACGCAATAAGTCTTTATACGTCACAGATTTTTTTTTTATCGCGGAATCCAATCGCTCCCCATATCATCACAGATCCACCCCCTAATTTCTGGTCATTTTCACTTTTGGTTCCTTTCTCAGATCATGATAATAATGCGAGTACCCATTCGGTCCGTCCAAATTAATTCGTTTCTCATCGGAAAATATAACTTTTTCCCACTGTTTCTTCCAGGATATGTGTTCTTCGGCAAATCTCAACCTCGCTTTGTTCTGTTTCGCCGAAAGTGGCGGTTTTCTCAACATTTTCTTCCGTGATTACCGGTGTCGCCTTTAAAATTCTTTGAACATTACGCACGTGCGTTTGTACCCCCGCCTGTTCTGCAATAACTCTCGCCGACGCAGAAGAATTGGATGCACACCGTAATACCATGCGTTTATCCCGCTTACCCCCACTTACAGGTTTCGGTCGCCCCTGGCCTTTTGGTTTGCCGTAATTATCCGGATCTTTTAGGAAATTTCTAACGGAATGATCGCTTCTTCGTAACCGACGAGCAATTTCCTTCTTACTAACACCATCCTGGTGCCAGGCTAGAACTTTACCCTTTCTATCAAGGATAATTGCTTTCTTCTACCCATATTGCAAACACTTTATAAAATATAATTTCTCGTGGTGAAATGTGTACACTTTACCAGCACAACGGCTGCATATAAAGAGAAGTATCGAATTAAAATGTTTTTGCTTATATTAATGTAATAAATGCGCAGGGTCTAAATTTTTGTCGCATTTAAAATTCCTATTTTGATCTGGGAAGATCTCAATTACCCCTCCATAAAGCAATAAATACCTAGAAATATCTATAAATGGACTATTTACATAACAAGTATTAATAACCCTCATTTACATTTTATATAATGTCTATAAACTTTGTTTCGTAAATAGAAACGATACCGCGTCTATGTTTTTGTCGGATAGTGTATATTACAAGTTATGAAAACCGCTTTTTGTCAGATTTTCGTCTGTATTCTTTTTGTGGACTTTAACAATCCTGTGACGGTCTCACCTTCCTTGATATCTTTCTTCCATTACTCAGATATCTTGGTTGAACTGTTCACCCTGTTCCTCACTGTAATCCCCAAATTGTTATTACTTTTTCAAAATCCTTTATTCCGGATAGTTGTTAGCCTTATGGTTGCCTGAGAAATCTTATATAGCCGATACTTATGTATAGCCAAGGCTTAGATTCGACTTCCGTCGTATATCCTTAACAAGCTTGCGAACTTGTAGACCGTCCAAAATTCCTGCTTTTAATTTTTCCATCTTGAAAAAGCTGCACATTTTCGGCAAACATACCTGAGAAAATCACCCAACTTATCCATGGCTTTAAATTGTTTTGTTAACCACTGTTTGGTATTGAAACGTCGCAATGTGGTTGATGTTTACTTTTCCTACAGTCAGATATTCTCTTGAATGCAAGTACTTTCTCGCCAGTGCTTTTCTTTTGCACGACCATCCCATTTGATGTATCCAATCCAAATAGAAAGTTCACTATTTTTAAATCGACGCAAACAGACCATTGATTATAAGACATTTTTGTAACCGTACTCTTTCTTAAAGGTTATCGAATGACCAATTGCAATCGACGCAAAATCTCCATTGTGTAGTAATATAGAGAGAATCTCCAGTCTTCTGGTCTATATTCTGGTAAACCTACCATTAAGAGAAGTTCGGAAATATTGTTACAATGTACAAGATCGTTGGATAAAGAGCTGTAATATTGTTTGCTCTCCAGTTCATCTCAGCTGTCGTTTGCACTGAGTGGACGTTTCAACGTCATCATATTCAATTTCACACAAAGAAGCGAATATCGGTACTGGTAAACCGTTACTCTGTGGTCCTGGCTGCTTTCCAAATTCAATATTTGGGTAACCCCATCGGTGTTTATCCCTCCTTGTTCGAATATTTTGCGGTTACCACTCCCCTAAAATTCATTCGAATTTTTCTCCGAAGCGCGAACCCGTAGTTAGGCAACCCATATCACACGTGTTAGTCATCACCTACCTAAGGTTTTTATTTCACGGTTATTGCATTTATTTTATTACATTTACATCATCGATAATTTCTGTAAAATTCTACACACATATCTTTGACTCAATTCTTCATTACTTCGCTAAAAATATTTGAAGAACGTTATTTTTCTCAGTGTATCTCCCTTGCGTTTCAATAGATCATCATCATGATTTTTTGATTGGTTTGCTTGAGTGATGTGTTATCACGAAAACAAATTGATTGTAGAACTTGAGGATTGCCATTTTTGAAGAAAATTAAATCACTCATTGCTGACATTATTTTTTTTTCCTTTTTTTTTTTTAAAGTTATCAACTTTTCATTATTTTTCTTCACTCCACCTATGCAAGCTACGGATCAAAACTCCTGACACGAACTACTTGCTTTACTTAAGTAGAGTTGCCGCCTAATCCGGTTACCCTGTGCGTCTTCTGGTTACGTACCTCGATTCCCACGACTAAGGTTTACGAACGGACATTCGTGATTTCTAGTGGGTGGCGCCTTCTAGTCAAGGTGGCTCCTACTGTGAGAGCTTCGACCTGAACGACCATCTCCGACTGGGCCACGAGTGATTCCCCTTTTGGTACATCGTCCACCGAGAGAACGCATAAGCTAAACTATTGTACGATAGGTAGTTGCGGCTGTTGATAAAAATAAGCTTAACGCGACTTTCTCCTCCTCTTCCCCTTTTGTCTATAGACTGGAAGGTGTAGCATCCTATTCACGCCCTTTATATTTACAGCGTGAAAACAGCAATCACCCAAATGATCTTCTGGCTTACTCCGCACCATGAGACGTCAAAATTAAGTCCTTCCAATTGCAGGGTGATTCTAGACAAGTTTTGCAAACTTTATGGTACCCATACCTTGTTTTATTGACCAAGCTGACGTCTGTTTTTCGAAATCAATTTTTTCTTTGTGTGGCAACACTGTACTTACCATAAATGTAACAAAAAACATCATGGTTGTGAAATACACTATTTACGCGAAAAATTCATTTTTACGATGAAACGGCAACGATCTTTTTTAAATCGCTCTCATAAAACTAATCTTTATCTATTTATCGAAACAAAACTTTATTTTTTAGAAGAGAGCACTTGATTAATTTATAGATAACAACATTCTTTTTTTTTAAGTAATTTAAACCACTAACAATGTAATTTAAGTAAAAAAAAAAGGTCTTTCGTTTATTTTGAAAATAGGCGCCGAGTAACCCAAAACAGCTCTTAAACCCTCAGCAACAAAAAACGGATTTTTTTAATCCCCAGTAATAACGACTAAATTTAGTATTTAGTCTTTGTTGTATTATACAAGAAGGGGAAGAACTATAAAAGTTGTTTATCTCATACTTAAGGATATCCTTCTTGTAGTGTAATGTGTAGCATCTAAATCCGAATTTTTATCAGTTTAGTGATACCGACTCAATATACGGGATTTCTGAACAGGTAATCATCATTCTCCACTAATAGTAGCACTCTTAGTTTTTGTTATTAGAACTCACTCGAATTTTATGTTCTGTTATTGGCACATGTGTATACGTGTATGTGGTTTTTGAGATTCGTTCGAGATTGTATTCAAAACCTTTCAAGGCTAATGTTACGATTTTAACAATAATTTTAGCGAAATAATTGATAAATTGAAAAATAATAATTCACAATTTTAGCACCGCTCCTCATTCTCCTCATCTAAGACAGAGAATGAGGGCGACTGATGAGACGGAGCTATCAGCTTTTATTATATGCAATAACCGTTTAACTAAGAAGGGAAAGTTCAGGGGCGTCAAACTGAGATTTTACTCAAACTTGGTAAAAATATACACTGCCGTTCAGAGAAGTTCGGTCGGTTAGTAAAAAAACATGAAAAGGTTACAGAAACAAACGAAACTAAAAACAAAATGCAATTTTATTGTATGTACAGGTAAAAAAGACAACAATAAATAAATAAAAAGTTATTCTGGCCTAATATAACATACTGAACATTATTTTTTTTTCATCGAAAAAACCTCCTTTGCTGTTAATCACAGCTCGAACTATTCTAGGCATTCTTTCGATAAGTTTTGTTAAAACAGATTGTGGAATATTAATCCATTCATGTTACAGAATATTCCGTAAATGTTCTTGTGAAGTTGGGCATATTTTTCGGATCCTCCTGTCCAGTTCATCCCACAACAACTGTATATGGTTCAAATCTGGGCTTTGTGGGGGCCATTACTTTCAGGGTGTGCTGTTCTTTTTGCTCCTTTAGATAGTTCTTACACACTAACGCAGTGTGTTTTGGGTCGTTGTCATGCATGAATGTAAAGTTACGGCCTATTATACGCAATCCTGATGGCACTGCATGATTCTGGAGTATTGCAAAATAATTTTCCTTCCTCATTACACCACCCTGCACTCTGCATAAATTTCCCGTCTCAGCAAAGGAAAAGCATCCCTACACTAACACAGAACTACGCCCTTGCTTCACTGTTGGCACAATGCAGTCCGGGATCACTCTTCGGTTTTAGATCTTCGGACATAAACTCGTCGATTTTGCCCAAAAACCTCAAACTTTGACTCGTCACTCCAAAGCACGTGTTTCCAATCATCTAACGACCAATCTAGATGAGAACTGTAGCCGTTTTGCTCTGTTGCCCCGACGTAATAAGGGTTTTCGAATGGCAATGCGTCCATGAAGGTCCGCTTGTTGAAGTTGACGTTTTACCGTACTCGCCGAAACTTGTTCTTCACGGCCGCAATTGACTTCGGCTGCTATTTGTGGCGCTGTTAATTTTCTATTACGTTTGCTTAATAATACAATTCTCAAATCTTCAGCTTTTGTTGTTTTCCTAGATGCTCCAGGACGAACACGATTTTCTATAGTTCCAGTTGTCCGATATCGCTTTATGATGTCATTTACTGTTGAACTTCTCATATTTATTTTTTCAGCAATTTGTCGCCCCGAATATCCTTCTTCAAACAGCGTAATAATGAACGTTTTTCTACACTGGTAGGCTTGCCACGCGCCATTTTGAAGTAAATTTTCTTAAAACTTTCGCGCAAAAACGACAGATGCGCACCAACACACGTTTAACAGTAAAATGAAGCAAATTTATATCTTTACGCCTGCACGACCCGTTTCAAAAGATCGGTACTTCCAAGAAAATTCTTGGAATGATAATAAAAGGAACTTTATTGTGGTTGTCGCAATATTTCTACTTTACATAATAATTTATGGCTTTAATCCCTTAGAAAAGAGTGTATGCTTAATATTTTTCTAATTTTATGTATTAATAATTGCATACAGTGTGATACAATAGATTTTTATTGTATGACCGAACTTCACTGAACGGCAGTGGACATCTACACACATTTACTTTATAGGGGAGACGTCCCTGCTAAAATTGCCGATTTTCGGTTTTCTCAATATTCAATACAAGGGAGTCGTCTCCGAGGGCTCGGAAGATTCTACCTTTGTGCTTGGAGATTTTTCAAGGCGGCTCTTTTCCTGTTATGAAGAATTTTAGGCATGGTTTAAAATGATATTGGCCCGATGATGTGTTTGCTAGGTCGCTTGATTTGGAATAAAAGAATCTGTGCGAAAAATGTTGAACTTAACCATTATCTCACACAGAGTCCCGATGGATTATTTACATTTTGCCTTTACGCGAAAAAACTTTTTCTTATTTTTGAAAATGAAATTAAAGTTTAAGACCAATATGCTTACCACTAGAAGTAACAGTCCCTTGACTTACATTCGCCATTTTGGAAAATTTTGAATACCATCTCGTTTCTCTACCCATAAAACCTTCTCCAGACATCCATATCCAGATTCAGTTGATTTTATCTAACGAGAATTACTCGTCTCTGTTATAGTCTTCCACTTATGAATCGATATACGAGCCTATCAATCCAAGACCGCCCAGTCAGATGTCTTCTAGGTCGAACTATTCACTTTATGCACCTTACGTGAGTAGCGGCAGCCATATGTCGGGTCCTAGTCAATCGGCTAGCAGAATCGGCGGCGCCAAAGAACAGGAAGTGGATGCGCTTACCGATTTGCTAGTGCAAGGCATGGAAAACGAGCCAGAAGGAGATTGTTATGGAATATGCGTAAAGTGCCGTGAAAAGGTATGTTTATTGGAGAAGCACTGTTTTTATCGTAACCATTTTGAATGATCGGCGTTCTCATACTTTTTAACCTTCCTCTAGATTGTTGGTGAAAATAGTGGCTGCACTGCTATGGAACAAATCTACCATACCAAGTGTTTCACCTGCCACCATTGCGCAATCAATCTGGAAGGAAAACCTTTCTACGCTTTGGATGGGAAGCCATACTGCGAAGAGGATTATATGGTATGAAACTACTGCGATTTTTCCCCCGGTATACACTACCGGCCATAAGTGTTTACCCACCCTTAAAATATTACAAAAACAAGTCAAATACTAATTATAAAATAAACCTTTATTCTGCGCTTATACAAAGTACTTTGACAGTTATAAAAACAATGTGCTTGTCAATTTTCTAACAATGATAATCATAAATTTACTTAAATTTGGGATTCGTCAATATGTCAACCTTTCGAACAAATGTCCTCCTGTTTGAACCAAAAGGGAGAAATTTAGATTCGTCGGTCCAGAGTACTTTGTTCCAATCTTCCAACGCCCAATCTTTGTATTCTCTTGCCGATGTTAACCGTTTAGCTTTGTTTGCTTTGCGTAATAACGGTTTCGGCATAGCAATCCTTACATACAAACCAGCTTCGCGCATACGCCTTTTGGTTTTGGACGCGAAATATTCACTTCGCTTCTAGGGCTGTTTTTCGTCTATTTCGCTTGCTTGTCATTACCATAGCACGATCTTCTGCTGGCGTTGTTATTTTTGGCCGTCCGGGTCGCCGTTTATTCGATACACTGCCACTTGCTTGATACTTTTTCACATTATAATCCACGGTTCTACGGTTTAATTTCAATAATGTAGCAACTTCTCGGTTACTTTTACCGATGTTGTGATGATATGCCACTATTTGAACGCGCGTTTCAGTTGATAATTCTTTTCTTGCCGACATTCCTTTAATTTTACTGGCTGTTTTAAAACACTTTGCACAAACTCTTCACTATTCGCTGCTTGCAATGGGAAAGCTGAATGTAAACTAAATTTTTCGTTATATTGAAGTGCCTGTGTCGTCTGTTATCATATTTTGTGACAGCCGCAATAAACATTTCCCAGAAACTGCTCTTTATCTACTCCGTCTACCTGAATGGACCTAAGCCGCAAAAAAGGGTCATTTCCAATATCTTAATGCCAGTCGGTTCATTACGTAATACAGAACATTACATAGCAACTATAATCTATCTCGTACTTACAGTTTAATCATACAAATACATTTACAGGGATAACATACAGTATATTTGAAGAATCGCCAATTATGAAGGCGGCTAAACACTTATGGCCGGTAGTGTATATACGGTGATTTCTGACCATTCTGACCAAGAGTTGTTCCGGAAAATTTATCAATTTCAATTTTCCTTTTTGCTATTGTAGAATACTTTGGAGAAGTGTTGTGTTTGCATGAAACCAATTCTGGACAGGATCTTGAGGGCTACGGGAAAACCGTACCATCCCCAATGTTTCTGTTGCGTAATTTGCGGGAAAATCCTCGATGGTATACCTTTCACCGTGGACGCTACTAACCAAATCCATTGCATCGAAGATTTTCACAAGTAAGTACTGTTTAAGATCGCTTAGCAAACCCTAACCTCCGATTTATAGAAAGCTAATCAAATATCTAATCATGAATTAACTTAGTGCTGTGACGTCACTAATCACAATTAAATTACTTTAATCATGGATTAAATTAATTCGTCATTAAAACCAAATGTTACTTCGACATCTGCCAATATTAACGTGAAAAAGATATCAAGGAAATCGCTGCTATTTGCATGAATTTAATAGAACATTTTTTCCTATTACCGGGTATGTAAGTCAATCATTACTGCCGTGATTGCAGAGACGTAAGTGCGATTTTCAGTGTGTCGCTTTACGTAGGATACAATGGAGTGAAGGATGTAAAAAGTAACAAAAGATTTCTTTTTTTTATATTTTTCAAAAATTAAATCTTTAATACAAAATAATTAAAATTTTATTTTTGTATGCTGAGGCTCTCCCTATGCGAATTTTTAGTTAAATAAAGAAAAATGAAAAAAATATTTTTGATTTACCGATTTTTTCCATAATCTACAATTCAACAATACTCAGCGTCACAATTAATGGAATGATCTCGCAACAGATCTGAAAATTTCGCTGCAGTAAGGTCTTCATTAATAAAAAATGGGCCAATGAATCTATCGTTTATTAATCCCATCAAGACTTTTTGAAGGTACTGAGTTAGGGTCAGGTTTTTAGGATGACCATTTGTACGGGATCATTAAGTAATGAGATTAATGGAAAGAAAATGTAGTATTTGTCAAATATATAAATGTAGGATACAAACCGGAAATTCTGAGAGTTGACCTCACCAATTACCGTCAATGTAGCTTCATCGGTAAATAGTATTTTATTCAAAATTCTACGTTTTCATTTAACATGTTAAACATTGTTTCACAAAAATTTTCTCTTTTTCCTCCTTTAAATTCCTCGGAAAACTCTTAATTTGATATTTCGTATGAGTTATAATTGAAGTTTTTCAGGGTTTTGCATCCCGAACATGTGAAATGAAGAAAAACAAAAAATTTAAAAATTGTTTAAATAAAATATCAAGTGCGTTATATCATTCTAAAGATAATTTTATATCCTTTTCAATAGTGTAAAAATATATAGGATGTTCCATATAAAAACACATGTCTTGATAATATCTCAAAAAATACGAGTTTAAAAAAAGAAAAAAATAGAACAATGGATTCTGCGTCAAAAAGCGCCCTAATATAGTTTTTATATAAATCAAGCATTTTCACAAATAAAAAAGTTACAAGGGTTTTTAAAAATTGCACATTTTAAGAAAACGCTCTGTATCTCTTATATTAAAAAAGATGTAAAAATAGGGATTTCACCGATCGATTTCTCTTTAAAGTCGAGCTCCAGAAGCTCAGGTCAGTTTTTGTCTAATTCAATAAGTTCCCTATTAAAAGTATCGAATTTGGCTCACCTTGTACAGTCAAAAAGTATGGTTGTGCATGTTTCATCTGTAGTTTTGTACTCTACTTCTAATTCATTTTCCGAGGCAAGGATTTTTAAAAAATATATAGCATTAAATAGATAGCATTAGTTCCACAGTTATTTTTCGATTATTGCTATCATCTTTATTCTCGCAATAGTTCACTCTACCTTATTTACCACATACCTTTTAATTGAGCATCTTCAGAGTTCCTTTTTATTTTGACTAATTTTTTTTCCTTTTATCTATTATTGAAATTATTATTATTTTTTTTAATTTGCGCAGATATATTAATTTGGTTTTCGATGTTTTCTTTTATATTTACTATGTCGCCTAACAAATGTTCCCGCCAAGAGCTCATGAATACCTGGATTAAGGACCCTGACCGTTTCGAAGTTGTCAGAGATACCATTAAAAAAAATCTCGATTTCAGCTCACTTAAAAGCCGATGTTCATCCCAATCTTAATATCTCGAATGAGAATTTTATGGCAATCTCTGCGAAGCTTTTGTAGCTGCAAATATACTCTTCCGAAAACTAAATATTTCAGTCTTTAAAAAATTTCTGGCAAAGTATTCCCGACGAGTCAACGTTACGACAATCTATCTTCCAAAAATAAACACAGAATTGGTGAACATAATTAAGACCGATGTAGTAGGAGATAATTACTATTGGTTGAGCGCAGACGAAAGTATAGATGCGATAGCGCGAAGCATAGTTCACGTCATTGTTGGTGTAATATAAATAGTAAAACGGGTAAATGCTGATACAATAACGGAAGTAGTCGTCAGCAGCGGAAGACATCTTCAAAAATATGCTGCATATTACATGCACTGCCGACGTCCTCCATAGAGTTGCAGAATTTATTAGAGAGCAATTTGCCAATGTTAATGAATTAATTAATCACACAAAAAAAGTTTCCTTGAAAACACCTACTAGTATTGCTTTATACAAAGATAAATGGCCAGCACTTTCTTTACCTCCGTCTCCAGTTGTAACAAGATGGGGGACATGGTTAGAAGCTTGTTAATTTTACGCAGGCAATTTGAAGAAAGTGGCTGATGTAATAAACAATTTAAATGGGTATGCACAAAGCAGAAGCAAATGTGAAACTCTGCTACAGGATCCATCCTTATAAACCAATTTGCATTTTATTAACGTCTTCTTATTAACCTCAAAAAATAAAAAACTTTAAGTCACAAACAGTACAACTAAAAGATGGAATTGATGTAAAAAATGTAAAAAAAATTAATGCAATTTTTACCCTTAACCCGGATTTGTCAATATTAAACCTAGTGTGCAAAGAAATGAACGATTTACTCGATTACATTTCCTCCATTTTCAGAAAATTCGCTCCTCGTTGCTGCGTTTGTAAACTTCCCATAATGCCCGAGCCGGGACAAGAACAAACAGTACGTGTAGTAGCTTTAGATAGAAGTTTCCACGTACAGTGCTACAAATGTGAAGTAAGCATTGGCCTTTTTCCTTACTTATATTTATTTTCTATACTCTATAATTCTTTTTTTTTTAGGACTGCGGCGTTGTATTAACCTCCGAAGGCAAAGGAAAAGGCTGTTACCCATTAGATGATCACGTACTGTGCAAAAGCTGCAATGCGGAAAGGGTAAAAGCCTTGACGAGTCACATGACTACGGAGCTATAAACGTCACGCACATTTCGACTTCAATTTCTAATCTTTTTTTTTATATAGAAGCTATATACATACACTATTTGTATCACTCTTTTTTTTTATATAGAACTTTTTGTACTACCTAAGATTTTATATGTTATGTTATAATTTTTAAATTGCGTAAAGATGAAATGCTGCCGATCTCACATATTAGGATTGATATAGTCTTTTGCGTTGCACTTATTACACTATTCCACTATAATCTTATCACTTCTTTTTAAGTATGAAGTGTACTCGGAGCAACAATGATTGAATAGCGGTGTCTGCTGTGCTTTACGGAGAAATTTTGCTATTTCATTTGTTTGGTTCTCATGTTTGACGTATAGGTGGCGTCGTTACTTTTCAATTATTGTTGCGAGATGTTCGATTTAAACAAGATACGATACATTCCTTTTTTTTATCTGATATTTTATACATATTTACATATCTTATTTTTGGGTATTTCTTTTTTTTTATATATATTTTGACGTTATCGAAAGCGTTCGCCTAACACGGCATCTTTAAATAGATTTGGTTTGTTAGGTGGACACAATTGCTGTAAGTAGAATTTGGTGCCAATATTTTATGTGATCTAATATTAGATATTTTATTATTAAGCGTAATCATGTATCTATTATAGTTAGAATGATAAAATTTGCTTTTGAATGTTGCCATTCGTTTTATATATCTTTTCCCCGTTTTTGGTAAATTTTTTTACCAACCAATGATACCGTTTTCCTGCAACATCAGAGATTAATTCTGTTTCAATCAAGACCAAGCCTGCAGAAACGGGCGCTTTCGCAGTAGCGTGCGGCTCGGTCACTATCAATCCTAACGAGGCTTTGAAGTCATCTACTATATTTAGCGCTTTGTGTAATGAAAGCATGGTCTTCTCTAATTTGGAAATAGTATGAATAATTTTCGGAAATTTGCTCTATTTAAGTATGGATTTCGGTATCTGGAACCAGCCGCTAGGTTACTGAAATTGCTTGAGCTTCTTGCGGATTTAAATTTAAAATACAAGGTTTAGCAATGTGCATAAATTTCTGATAATATAAAACAACTTTAAGCCACATTCCTCATCTCGTCAATGCGGCTGTGGTGGCTAAGGAATGCCCGGACAAGCCTGTTTAAACTCACGAGTGCATTTAATAACGACTTTTTTGGTAGAAACTATTAATTAATTGATCTATTTGTGGACAACTGTTTCTAATAAATTCAGCTGCAAGATGACGTGCATGGAGCAAATAGGTTACATGTTTAAACAACTTTAATCATGTTTGAACCTCCAATCCGTAACTAACATTACAAGTTGGGTTGAACTTCCCAAAGGTATTTATTATAGTTTCTACTATCGTTTCCATGTTTATCTTCTGTAATATTGCATTACATTTAAAATACAATTATTTCTTGCATCCGTTGTTTCATCCACCGTCAGCCATGTTTTCTTATTTTTTAACTCTGCCTTGATTTCATCCGTAATCGTGTTTTTCACCAGCGGACAATGAAACTGTACTTGACCTCTTGTTGGCTTCATTCCAAACGAATAAAAAAAGTAATATAGAATCATCGCCGCCAATGAGCGCGCACTCATTTCTGCAGGCTTAATCAGGACCCCTACTCTGCGAGATAAGAGAAATTTGATTTCAATAACAAGGATATGGAATTAGCTTGTATAAATACCCATTGGATTATCTGGGATGGTGTTCGCAGCAACGGCGCTAGGCGGTAAGCGTCGCAGGGGGGAGCCCGCGTCGTGTAAAGACCGCTACAACTTGGTCTCATTAACAGTAAGTCAGTAGCGGGTGTTCAAAAACTTTTGCAGCATTAATATTCATTTCTTTAGAAACTAGATATCGCATTAAACGATTGCTTGATTGATATTTCTCCAAGTTGTTTAGCACACATCCACGGAACGCTTATACAAATGAAAAAAAGCACCCAGGATGACTGCTATTTAAAAAAGTATTTCTTGCTTTGTAGTTTTATAATTTAGCTTAATCTCATTGGCGGCTCCAGTTTATGCAGGTGCGTCGTATGGGAATTAAGAATTCTTACGCCCAGACGGATTTCTAAGTATTGTTTGGTTGTTTGGGTGCTCTGCTCACGTGCTCGTCTTCGGCCGATATATCCCTCATACTATCGTCTTGATCTGAGATTGGATATCGATTGTCGAACAATAATAGAAAGTACGGACAAGTTGCTGATGTGATGGAAAAATAATAATTAATTTGCAAGCGCCAAAGCAAGAAGAGTAACGCAAAATTATGTAAAATTTCCAATTTTATTTTAAATTAGACGTTATAAAATTTTATTAAACAAAAAAAAATTACTTAAAACTCCCAACATTTTATGACTCCGTAGCTTTAACGAAGCGTGAAGGGAAAATCACAATGCTAGATATTTGCAAGATCCCCCCTAGAAGTCCAACACATGGATTTCTTCTTCGTCTGTACTCGAATTTGGTGGATCCGCTTGAGCCGCTCTTTGTAACAATTCTTCCAAACGTTTTTCGATAACACGTAAAAGATCTTGATTACCACCTCTTCTATGCTGGATGAACAATTTTAGAGAATTGCAATGTTTTTCATCCAGATCTTCAATATCAGCTCCTAGTTTGAGCAGCCCTACCGCTGCTTTAAAATTCTTCTCTTTAATTGCCCAAACTAAAGCAGTTCTGTCCCAGCGATCTCTACTGGAGAAAATTGGACTGAGCTCGTCTCGAGTCATCCCAGATTTTTCCAGCCATTCCAAGAGATCCTCCATAACCTTGCTATTTCTTGAACTTGCCGCTAGATGGAACGCGTTTTGATTCTCCTCGTTCTTCGACGAAATCAATTCTTTATAATAGTCTTGATTATTGATCATTTGTAATAATCTAATCAATAAGCGATGCCGACCCCACTGGAATATCTGATGCCAGGTGCAGCCGAATCGTTGTTTCTCTAATAGTAGATCCGTAAATTCTCGCGGCGACGGCGAGAATTTCTTCGTCAGGAGTTTTACTAACTTATCGAACATTCTTAAGTCGTCGGATTCAATCACTGAATTCCAAACGGTCAACCCATTGTTGTCTTTCTGGAATAGTAAGTTTTTCAGGTCCTCTTCGGTTAATTGGGATTTCTTAGCGTGCGTCCAGAAGTTCTCGAGCATTTCCACATCGTAGGAGGCTGTTACGAAGTGTAAAGTGGTCTTTCCTTCATCCTTCTCCAAGATCATCCGTTTAATTTGGTCCGGCGTCAATTCTGCTTCTCGAATCCACGTCCATAGCATCTCTAAGGTGAAATTAGCGCGTGATTTTATTACCTTCCACCACAGAGTACCTCCTTTGTAAGTTCTAGCGAATAATTCGGTGAAGAATTCTTTAGTATTTATTTCCGGATCTTCTTTGATAAGAATGACTAGTTTATCCGAGATAATTCGGTCCCTAAATTCAAGAATTAAATGCCAAATTGTATTTCCATTTTCATTTACAGCGAAGAGTTCGTTTGCTATTTCGTTAGCGGTTAATCCTGCTTCCTTTGCCCACATCCAAAAAGCGTCCAATAAATCGGAATTACGATTATCCAAGTCGGCGATGCTCAAATCCACGTCTTTTCTCCATCTGCGTAGCTTCGACTGTATCGCCGACGAGTTGTAATATACAAGAGAATGCCAAATGGATTCCTTGGAATCGTCTTTGCCGCATAGTATTCGTTTAACGTCAATTAATTCTAATTCTGCTTCTGTAGCCCACTTGCGCAACTCGTAGTAAGCTTCAATGCTATTTCCACAAGCCGTTGAATGCCAAACGGTTTCCTGATAGTCGTTGGTCGCTAACATTAACACCTTGAAATGTCGTGGTTGAAATCCAATCTGCTTAGCGAAGGTAAATAATTTATTGAACACCCAAGCTTGTCCTCTGAAAGCGGCCGAATACCATAAACGTGTAGCGTAGTTATCTTGAAATAATACCAGATGTATCAACTCCTCCGGGGCACACCCGACTTCTTTGGCGTAATCCAGGATTTTTTCGAATATTTCAGGTTTGTTTAATACCACCGATAACGACCATGCGTTTTCTTGACGTTGGCTGCGCGTTAATAAGATATTTTTTAAGCTTATCTCTTCTTTGTTAATTTGTTTCCATATTGACCATAGGAGTTCGAATATATCGACTCGACCAACTTCGGCTGCTGCTAACCATATAGATTTACCGTATTGGTCTTGAGCACTGTACAACTTTCTTAAAACGTCCAAGTGACCTGCGGAAATGAGGCAGTTCAACAGGAAGTTAACGATGCTAAAATTGCCCTCGCGTATCGCAATGTGCAGTATGGACGATTCATTCGGTTCTATCAACCAATTTATCATCGATAACTGGTTGATTTTATCGCCGTAGATTTTCAGATTCCCTTCCGGCATTTGAAATTCGCCAGATGCCAAGAAGCCGTTGATGAAATTACGAATCACGCTGTAGAATTCGTTACGCAAGACCACGCCTAAGAAAAGATCTTTAGGATCCGACGTTTCCGGTTGGTGGGATTTAACAAGAGTGCTCATAAAGAAATCACCGGCGTAGTATTCGGCGAAAGTCCTATGGACGAAGTTACACCTGTCGCCTTCGTACTGTACGATGCCTATCCGATTCAATTGCTCCGGTCTTAAACTGCGTTTTTTACGAAACTCCAGCAGATTATCCTTGTCTCCTGGGAACAATTCCTGCAGTGCTAATTGTTGATGTATCTTCCGCAAATTAACACCGCCACTGAGGATAGTAGCCAGATCTTCGCGAGCTACGTTAACTTTTAAGAGACTATTCTTTTCGAAAATATAAATCAAATATTTGCGATGAGAGAATCGCTTATAGACGTGCAGCAAATCGAACTTTCGCGGTAGATCCGGTTGGTGCTTATCGGAATGGTAGAAATCTATAAGATCCTGATCGAAAGCTTCGGCTAGCATCCGAGCTTGCAAAGGTACGCTAGCGAGTTCCCTATTGTTATCGTCTATCGATTTCGACAACCGTTTAATAAGACTCTCCGCGAATATTTTCATCTTCGTTTCATCCGATACGACCACGACAGATTTTCGCCAGAATCTCACCAAGAACTCGATCTGGTTATCTGAAGTGAACGGCTGTAAGGTGCAGGTGATTGGTCGTAATTTATTCACGAGGTTCTTGCTTAAAAATGGTCGAGTCGTTATCCACAATTGTTCTATGGGAGATTTTCTTAAGTCGGCTAGTAGGTCTAAAAGTACCTTGTTGTAAAACGGACTCACCTCGTCGAAACCATCGAACATGACGACGATCCTTTTTTTCTCGAGTATTTCTGAAAATAAGCGTTCCTCTAACGTGGATTCTAGGTTTAAGAGTTTTTGTCGAAGGAACTGGATAGCCTCTGTGCTTCCTCGTTTTTCAATATTTCTTCTTTGTTTTTCTTCTTCGAGAACGTCAGTGTAATCATTAAGGTTGAATCTCATCACCCAGTAACTGGGATTTTTTTCTTTGATTCTCCTCGAGAAATGCGTCAACACCGTCGTCTTCCCCATGCCAGTCCGATCGGAAATTAGCAAGACCTTCTGCTGTTGAACTTGTTTCAATAAGTCTGAAATCTAGTAATGATTATGTAAGTAGCACGTTCTAATGAATAAGTGTTTCTTATTAATAATACAGGGCAATGACGTAACGAATCTTATATTTGAACTTGATAATTCGAGTTGAATATCCAACTCGAAAATTCCGATATCCGCTGTAAGATGCCGAGGCATCTTACCACGATTTCTTTTTATGCTCATCGAAAATCGGGCGCCAAAATTTGTAATGTTATAGGTGTCAGAGAAATTGTTTTTTGAACTAAATAAATTAATTTTTGCGATCGGTAGGCCCGGGAATGTCCCCTAAACACTCTTTGAATGAAAAGAAGAAACACGTTAGGCGAACTCTCTGTGGTAACGCGTCACGCACATTGCCGTAAGTATTTTTTTTCCTGCAATTAATATAGTTTGAATAGTGTATTTGAAAATGATTGGATTTTGGCATTTCAAGAGACTATCGAAAACGTTGCTGTTTGCCGCTAGATGGAACACCTTCCCATCGTCTCCGTTTTTCGACAAAATCAATTCCCTACATAAGTTCTGATTATCGATCGGTTGCAATAATCTAATTGGCAGGCAATATCCACCCCATTTAAACAGATTATGCTAAGTACAGCAAAATTGCCGCTTTTCCTATAGTAGATCCGCAAATTCCCGCGGTGATGCTTATGCTAGCATGCGAGCTTACAAAGGTACACTGACGAGTTTCCTATTGTTATCGCCTTTTGATTTTGACAACTGTTTAAGAAGACTCTCCGCAAATCTCAACTTTGCTTTACCCAGTACGATATTATTCACGAGGTTCTCGTTTAAGAATGGTCGCATCGTTATCCACAATTGTTCTATAGCGGATTTTCTTAAGTTAGCTAATAGGTTCGCGAGTAAAACAGACTTACCTCGTCGAAACCATGGAATATGACGACTATCCTGTTTTTCTTAAGCATATTAGATTCTTAAACATATCTCTCTTGTAGATTCTAACTTTAGCAATTTTTTGCTCTCAACGAAGACGTCGAGAACGTCAATGTAATTTCATCACACAGTACTTCAGATCTTCTTCTTTAATCATCTTTGATAAATCAGTCAGTACAGCTGTTTTGCCCATACCGGCTGTATCACAAATTAACAAGACCTTCTTTTGTTTTGCTCGCTTCAATAAATTTGTAACCTAGTAGTAAATAATGTTGCAGAAGTTGGTTTAGTTACTTGCAAAAATTATTAGCTAAGTTTCCCATAAAGACTCATGGATAAATTTAGCTTTCAAAGAAGAGCCTTCCAGATCTCGAGATAGAAGACATATTGGTTCGGACAACACTTTGATTTCCTCGTGGTTTTTTTTTTTTGTGAAATACAATGTATGGAACGGAAGTACACGAGGAAATCGAAGCATCGTTCGAGAATCTTCCCATTTACGTCACCAGCAGTCGGTAGGTACCGTTACATTTAATACAAGTAAACACAAACTTTATTGTAAATTGTAATTTGCCATGTACATTTGTTATTTACACCAATAAGACAGGAAAACAAGCGTTGCTGGTATAAACAGCTAAATACAGTGTATAAATAAAATCGCAACAAAAATACAAACGCATATCTCATTGGAGCGGACTTATTTACTTGTCTGAACTGAGCTGTGCATTCTCATGAACGCTTATTAATAGTGATGGTGGTGACATATTTTGTCCGATACACTTGCTGAGTAGAGCGGCATCAAGTTATAAGACTAAGATCATCGTACTTTACACGCGACGCAGCTGCGTAAATAAGACTACGAAGTAGAGATGCGCTCAGGACTACTTGGCCCCGTCGCATCGCGTATTCCATGTAAAATGCGATGATGTCGGCGCCGCTCTACTCAGCAGTCAAGAAATGCGCTGGACAAAATATGTTTCCACTGTCGCTAGTTATTACACTCAATGGAAGATGACGGATATCGTCCACCACCATTTCGGTTATTCACAATTTCCATAAAACGCACAAAACTTAATTCTCGCCAGTGTCGTTTATATATGGAGAGGCAGGGTAGCCGTGAGTTGTATTGAATATTTGCAATAGCAAACAACAATGTTGTAACCGAAGAACTACAGCTTGTGTAACAACAGCGCGCAGTAAGCTCGTCACATCATTACTTCAAGAACTGATTTAACAGTTGAATGTATACGCATCCAGTTGATCGAATATATTGAATTCTTCTTCGTCTATTGTCGAATTTACTTGCTCCACTTGAACCGGCAACTTCGATAATTCCTCCAACCGTTTCTTAATATCAAGCGCAAGATCCGGATTATCGCTGCCGCTGTTTTGCATGAACGATTTTAGAGAAAGGCATTGTTTCTCATCGAGATCTCCAACGTCAGCGCCCAGTTCCATTAGGGTTATCGCAGTTTTCATATGCTTTTCCCTAACAGCCCAAACTAAGGCGGTTCTATCCCGGCGATCTCTACTGGAGAGAATTAATCTGAGCTCATCACGAGTTATTTGAGCTTTTTCAAACCACTTCAAAAGACTATCCAAAACGTTGCGGTTTTTCGATTGCGCCGCTAGATGGAACACGTTTTGATCGTCTTCGTTTTTCGACAAAACCAACTCTCTACATAGGTCTTGGTTATCGATTACTTGTAATAACCTAAGTAGCAAACGATGCCGACCGCACTGCAATGAATTATGCCAGGTACAGCCAAATCCTCGATTCTCCAATAGTAGGTCCGTAAACTCCCGCGGTGATGGTAAGAAGTTCTTCGTCAAGAGCTTTAGCAACTTATCGAACACTCTTAAATCATCAGATTGGATCAGTGAATTCCAAACGGACATCTTGTAGTTGTTCTTCTCGAATAGTAAGCTTTTCAGGTCCTCATCAGTTAATTTAGATTCCTTAGCGAAAGTCCAAAAGGTTTCAAGCATTTTTTCGTCATAAGATGCTATTATGAAATGCAAAGTGTTTTTGCCATCGTTTTTCTCCAAAATCGTCTGTTTAATTTGGTCCGGTGTCAATTCCGCTTCTTGAAACCATGTCAGCACCATCTTTAAAATTAAATGAAGGCGTGATTTGATTGCATTCGACCACAGAGTTCCTGCTTTGTAGGTTCTACTGAGCAATTCGGTAAAGAATTCCTTAGTATTTATGTCCGGATCTTCTTTTATAAATGTAACCAATTCATTTGAAACAACTTGATCCCTATATTTAATTGTTAAATGCCAAATGGTTTCTCCGCTATTGTTTTCTGCGAGAAGTTCGTTCCTAATTTCATCCACCGTTAGTCCAGATTTCTTCGCCCATTTCCAAAATATTGGCAACAACGTCGATTCAACATAAGACTCGATGATATTCAATTTAATTTCCTTCCTCCATTTACTTATGTCCGCCTGCGCGCTGAGGGAATACGCCGCTTCATGCCAGACGGAATATCCTTGATCATCTTTACCGCATAGTATTTGTTTAATTTCATCTAATCCTACCTGTGCTGCAGCGGCCCACTTGCGCAATGCACAGTAAACTTCAACACTACCTCCACATGCTGTTAAGTGCCACACACTTTCCTTAAAGTCAGTGGTTGCTAACACTAGCTTCTTAAAATGTGATACTTGAAATCCAATCTCTTTGGCGAGGAGAAATAATTTATTGAAGAACCACGCTTGCCCCCTGTAAGCGGCTGAAAACCATATGCGAAATACGTTGTTATCTTGGAACAATACCAGATCTATAAGCTCTTCCGGGGTAAGTTCGGCTTCCTTCGCGTATACCACGAATTTGTCGAAGATTTCCAGTTTGTTTAATGCTACCGCCAATGTCCATGCGGTTTCTTGGCGTCTGCCGCGCATCATTAAGACGCTTTTTAGACTTTTCGCAGTCTCCTCTGCGTTAATTTGTCTCCACGTCGACCACAGCAGCTCTAAGACATCGGCTTGATTTTCTTCAGCTGCAGTTAGCCATATTGATTTTCCGTATTGATTCTCGGCATTATACAGCTTTCTCAGAGCATTATGGTGACCGGTCACAATAAGGCAAGTAATTACAAACTTAACGATGTGAAAATTATCTTCGACTATGGCAATGTGCAGAATGGTCGGCCGATCTGGTTCTATCAGCCAGCTTTTCCTCCATAAACGATCAATTTTGTCACCGTAAAATTTAATGTTCTCTTCTGGTATTCGAAATTCGCCAGTTGCCAAGAAGCTGTTGATAAACTTTCGGATCACGCTATTGACTTCCGAATACAGAATTATATCTAGAAAAGGATCGTCGAGATTCGACGTTTGCGGACGGGGTTTGACCAAGGTGCTCATAAAGAAGTCGCTGGCATAATATTCGGCGAAAGTTCTATGCACGAAATCAAATTTCGCACCTTCATACTGCACGATGCCGATCCGATTCAATTCCTCATCTTTTAAACTCCGTTTTTTATAGTATTCCAAAAGATGATTCTTCTCTCGCGGAAATAACACTTGCAATGCTAATTGCTGATGTATCTTCCGCAAATTAACACCGCCGCTGAGGATAGTAGCCAGGTTTTCTCGAGCTACGTTAACTTTCAAAAGGGTGTTCTTTTCGAAAATGTAAACCGAGTATTTGCGATGCGAGAATCGCTTGTAGACGTCCAACAAATCGAGCTTACGCGGTAGTTCCGGTTTCGGCTTGTCGGAATGGTAAAAATTAACGAGATCCTGATCGAAAGCTTCGGCTAGCATCCGAGCTTGCAAAGGTACGCTAGCGAGTTCCCTATTGCTATCGTCTATCGATTTCGACAACCGTTTAATAAGACTCTCCGCGAATTTTTTCATCTTCGTTTCATCCGATACGACCTCGACAGATTTTCGCCAGAATTTCACTAAAAATTCGAGCTGGTTTTCTGAAGTGAAGGGTTGTAAGGCGCAGGAAATTGGTAGTAATTTATTCACGAGGTGCTTGCTTAAGAATGGTCGAGTCGTTATCCACAATTGTTCTATCGGGGATTTCCGTAAATCTGCGAATAAGTCCAAAAGTATGCTGTTGTAAAGCGGACTTATCTCGTCAAAACCATCGAACATGAGTATGATTTTCTTTTTCTCTAACATTTCTGAGAACAAACGTTCCTCCAATGTGGGTTCTAGCTTTAGCAACTTTTGTCGGAGGAACTGGATGGCCTCTGTGGTTGCCCGCTTTTCGACATTTCTTCTTTGTTTTTCTTCTTCGAGAACGTCCGTGCAATCGTTAAGATTGAATCTCATCACCCAGTAACTCGGATCCGTTTCTTTGATTTTTCTCGAGAAATGTGTTAATATGGTCGTTTTCCCCATGCCTGCGCGATCCGATATCAATAAAACCTTCTTTTGCTGTATCCTTTCCAGCAGATCTGTAACCTAAACAATAACACCAGTTCAACGAAAATATTCTATCACGTCCTTTTTTTAGGGTTATACGCGCCTATATATTCTATGGAATAAAAGATTTACCCGCGGGAGAAATATGTCTGTTGGCTAGTGTTTTCGCTTTTCACACTGCTTTTGCCGTCAGTTATTCCATCAGTACCATATGAGCTATAATAGCGTTATTTTCAGTTAATGTTTTTGATCTGTTATTTAAAATTCATTATACTTTTTACGCTCTAGAAGGCTATGAAATTATATCTTCAAAGAACATCATTACGTAGAACGTGGGTGGTAATTCGCAAGATGATGAATCAACAAAACGGGCGGCAGTTGAAACTCGTAGATATTGAGGAACAGATGGATCTGCCGCCTAAGGGGCCTTTCACAGCAAGCACAAGATGTCAGTTGATCTTTAAAAAGGATGCTCATAAATTTTTATGCAAATTAATGGCATAGACGAGCTCTTAACACAGACCATCAAACGCGACTTAGTGCGCGAATAGTGCATATCACACGTTGCTAATACAAGTTAAATGCTTACTTACGATTACTTCTTCCTCGAATAATATCGAAACATATTTTTAAAAATTGCATCAGATGCGTAGAGGCAAGGAGACCAGGAAAGCAAAAATAGGTCAGTTTACCTTCGCTACTCTCAGTTCTTTAAATTTTAAACGCGTTAAGCTACTATTGGTGCATCACTCCGGATGTAGTAAGTGATCTTCTAAAACAGCAAGGTCACTTACGGCTAGGAGGGAAGCGATTTTGATCGGTTCACGATCACTTTGGTGACGTCATAGATGGCGCGATCTTAACTAATCTGTCTGGCAAATAAAACACAAGCTGACCATGCTGTCAGCTTCTTCAGAAGATTTCTAAAGACTGTCTTTAGAAATCTTCTATTTTTAGGTTTATTGCAGCCTTTTTTACTAAATTATTTTTTTTACCTCATGCGAGGTTAATTTTACTCATGCTGCCAATTTAAGTTTTATAGCTTTCTAGAGTAAAAAAGATTTCGACCAAGATTTGTAAAAACGAATTGATAGTGATGGAATAAACTCAAATTTACCTAATTGGTAAATACAAGACGTATCCAAAAAGTTAGATTTTTATAAAAGCTTCTTAAAAAGTGCATTAAATGCATTATTCTCGATTTTCCTCAAAACTATGTAGGGCGCAATATCGATGACATACACGTAAACTTATAACGGTTCTTGACGCCTGCCTTTGAAGCCTTATAACTGGAGACGAAAGTCATAGGATCGAGGAGTGACTTACATCATTCTATCGTTATCTTAAATAATGACAGAATGCATATGCGATGCCATCTCTTTGCCTGTAATAATGCTGACGTGTTCCTGCAACGCTCTAAGTCATGCCTCGATCCTAACTGACTTTCGTCTCTAGTTATCTCCTTAACGACGAATTTTAATTTTAATCATATTCATAATATTTCTTTGAATTTGTGAGGAAATTTTTGACCAACTTTTTCCAATTAACCATTATCTCACACCATGAATTATTTAATAGTTCTTTGTTGGGAATTGCGTTCGAGAGTTCGTCATAGAGCTAAATCGCCTTGTATAAAACTGGTTTTCTAAATTTAAAAGCCGTCTTTCGAATGTAACAATTTCATCAGAAACAGGTGTTTTTAGAAACATTTTAAAAATTGTATACATGATTCATTTTTGACCCTTAACATCACGTCATCTCGCATATTATTTGGAGAGAGAGGGTAGAATTACATTTGTCCAATCTTCCATTGGTTATGAAATCGAAAAAAAAATTGACTTGTGACAAATGACGGCCGAGATTTCTAAAAAAAAAAAGAAAAATGTCCATTTCCTTGTTTTACCATTATTTGGCTTCGCAATTTTTGTCACGTACGGAAGTTGAGGATAGCAGGGAAGAACCGAAACAGATCCAACGTTGCCAAATTGGCACCTACCCTCTATATCCAATAATAAGCGAGATTCCCATGGTAAGGTTCGACAATGAATTAGCCTGTACAGAATTAAAAATGTAATAATATACAGAATGTTTTATTTAAAGTACGCAAGTTCGATGAGACCCTAATCGGTAGTCATCTCAAAATATTTTCGATGAGTTGGCTTCATCGTGTTAATAATCTTTTCCAACTTTCCTCAATTTATACTTCCATAGATATAGATAGTTGTATTTCCCGTCAGTCGAACGTTTTCAATACATTATCTACTATAGTATAGATTACTTACTTTACTAGGTGGGAAAATAAGATCCTCTTTGTCAGTAGCGACTTTAAACGTCCTTTCAATGTAATAGTCCTCATCGTATCCATAGGAAATTGGTAAAGGTTTCCCTATAGTGATGGGGCTACCTTCTATTAAATGCGAAAGCGGAATCTGCCTCGCGTACTCAGAATCTGTGCTTATTAACTTGTCCAGGGTCACTGGATAACCTTGAAAATCCACACTTCTCGTCGTCAGTAAACCGGCCTGCGTTTCCGTGTCCAAATCTGACCATCCGTATTCTCTCTGCAGTAAATGCGTTTGTACAATTTCACCGGTATCCTTCAGCAGCAGATCTGCGATTTGCGTATGGCTAATCAGTATGAATCGTTTTTGCTTATTAAAATTTCTTAAAGTATTACATAACATCTGTTTATTGATTCCATTTATCTTCGCCATGCTAGAGCAATCTACCACTAGAGTTTGCTTGATATTCGACTTAAAAGAATTGCGAATCTTTAAGACGATGTCTTGATTTTCGAATTGATCGATGGATGTGAAAATGTAACAACTTTTGATCTCAGACAGGGCTTGTTTTTTTTCCAGCGCTTGCAACAGGTCGATTTTCAACAATTGAGGTAGAGAACCGGCTAAAATTAAACCGCCATCGTCTCGATTGATATCATCTTCGCAAAGGATGGCGTCGCTTTTGAAGCGGATATTTGGATGCGAAGTTGTACCGATTTGTCGAAGCAGATCGTTGAGGTGTTGGTTCTTAAAATTGGCGGAATTGGCTATGAATTGCTTGAAAGGTTTTTCGATTTTGTCATCGTAGAATTCGAACAGATCGGGCGCTTTATCCTTCAACTCGGAGCTTCGTTTTTCATCGTACGTCTCGGAATAATGCGCCATAATATGAGGTACGCGTACAATTAACTCGGAAGGCCATTCAAGTTGCTCGTAATTGTAAACTTTCTCTATGATAGAATCCATTTCTTTCTTCCTCTCGCAATACCCATCAACTATTTTTTGAAAATTGCTCTTACTCTCGATATCCGAAGCCATGTACGGGTTACAATCGTTATTGAAGACGGTCTGCATGGCGAAATGGGTAAGTTCATGCGCCAGCGTGCCTAACAAGGCTCCTAGCGGTTGTTTAGCTCCTATGTACAGATTACCGGTGACGTAATCGCACGACCCAGCCGTTGTTTCGGTTAAAGTTGGATCTAGATCCACAGCCGATTCTTTATTGAAGTCGAAGACGATCTGCTGAACGCTAGACATCTCTAAGACTCGTAGTACTGTGCGTGCGTAGGGAATCTCCTCTAATTGCTCGTAGAGCTCTCTTATTTCACCGAAATAATTCCGGCCGTGACCATCGTGACCTAATTTCGATCGTGAAAGGAGGAAGGTGATCCACGAGTTTTCCAGCTTATGAAAATAGTTCTGTTTCACTTGCATAAGATTCTCTTTCTCCTCTTGCTTCAAGTTGGGATCTTCATCGCTTCCGTAGCGGAATCCTTCCGACTGTAATAATGGTGGGAGAATTAGAATCTTTAAGAATATACAGGCTGCTGCATTTAAAATAATGTTAGTATTTTCTAGTTCAGTTCTACATCCCGATATGTTAGTTTAGAAGGTAAGACATTTAGTAATTTTTAATACTTACTAATTACTGCATTATGTACCTGTAAATAGAGGTAAGTGTCCCATTGCTCCCTAGCTCGTGCTGTCCTCAGTGCCGATTGATTAGCGGTATTTAAGACTTGTTTCAGATGCGGGTATTCCTTAATAAACCTTCCTATTTCATCTGTGGCGCCTTCCCTTATCGCTTGATGGAAATGTTCTCTTAAGTTGAGGAGATTCCTCAAGTTATCATCCTCAAAAGCGTCAGCATCAAAATTGTCAGGAAAGGGTGTCTCGACATCCAAAAGCACGACTACCTTATCATAAGATCGATTACCCCATGCCAACTCGATCGCCTCAATGCAATTTTCCTTAACACCGCAATTGATCAGGTAATACAGGGTCTCAGTTTTACCGCATTGAGTAGCGATTAACACGGGGGTCGATCCTTCTAAATTCTTCAATTTCAACACGTTTCTCTGCCAACATATCGGCAACAATTCGTGTGGAACGTTAGTATCTGGTAGATCTAAGATTGCGCTGATAGATTTGGGTGAAGCGTGTTCGCAGGCGATTTCCATAGTTCTAGACCCATTCGTGTTCTTTTTGTGCAAGGGCCAATTGAACAACTGCAGATATCTCAAGGATAAGGCGTCATCGCTCTTCGCGGCGTAATCAATCAGTTTCCAAGATTCGATTTCTTCCAAAACATCCAATTCGGTTTCCATTAAATTACCGTGGAAAGAACCCCCTAAGCCGTGATGCAGCATTTTTAATAACACTGGAAATTGGCAATTATCATCCAACTCATTGGTTAATTGGACTTGTTGGTCTTCCGTTGTCTTTGGTTGGTCTTCCCAATTTTGTTCTAAAACAACAGGGTTAGAATAATAAGAATAAGTGAATGAATAATATAAAGCAGTAGTCAAAAGTTTGCAGTGGTTTTCGCCAGAGTCACAAAAAGGCTGACAAAAAGTTTCTCAATCTTTTTTTTCCGAAAGGTTGCAATAATACATAAAAACAATAACTTTTTATTTGTAAATAATATTTTTCATACCTTGTAGAAAAGCAACTGATCCATAAGGTTCCTTATAGAATATGCAACATTGCGAAGAATTCAACAACCTCCACTGAATCACCAATGGTTTACGTGGATCTAACATTTTTTCTAATAGTTCTAGCTCTTTGTTATTTATACATATTTTAGTATTATCGACACGAATATCCATAAAGAACAAATGAGTAGAATCGTTAAAGGTTTTAATAAATCTTTCGCTTAGTATAAAATCAAAGGCGTCATTCACAGTCGCATTATTAATTCTCAATATCTTAAACGTTCCATTCCTTCTTGTAACTTCAATTTTTGACCATTGATCGTCGTTTCTCAAATCAAACTCTCTTACATATTTCTTGTTAATTGTTCGTCTCGTTTGTTCCTTATTTCCTGCGCTAAATTCAAGGACTATATTACTACCAATAGGTGAAGATGGGGTTGATTCTTTTGGTTTTAAAGCTGCGATAATACTTTGTGAACAGTTAAGTTTTTCAGCCAATTCTAACGGTGTAAGTTTATCTCTATCTTGAACAGTTACATCGGCACCCAAGGAGATTAGTAACTCGACTATATCTAATTCATTTCTTCTTATAGCCATATGTAGAGGCGTGCTGTTGTTATAATTGCCATCACTTGCATTGACATCGGGAGCTGGTGTTTTGGCTAGGAGCTTCTTAATATTCTGTTTTTTTATATCAATCAGATCAACCTTCTTGCGGATGAGATTGAATAGTCTAGTATTCACTTCGAGTTGCTCTAGGTCTAAGGATTCCATGGTGTTATGCTTCTGTAGAAAGGAGTGATAATGTAAGAATCATACAAGCTGATTACAATTTTGGTATCGTGAAATAATCGAACACACACTTTGTTAGTGTTTTTAACTAGGAATTAATACTGCATTAGACGATATAAACAATTTTTTGAATATGTAAACAAACTTACCATTATTTATCATATAAATCCAAGGATAATGTAAGCTTAACGGAAAATTAAAAATTAATTCTAATTTTATTTAGGAGCTTCTCCAAAAATATGATATGATTTCTACGCATCGGTTGGCACTACTGCAGAAAAGGGGGAAAATACTTATTTACAAGAATGTCAATTTCCATGGAATTCTTTTGAACAGAAATATTATGAATACTTAAAAAGTACTGGATTAATATCAGTTGGAAATAACCTGTAATGTGCTATTTAAAACTTTCTTTTAATAGGTTACATTCATGGGTGTAGCCATAGCGGGGCAGGGAGCGGCCATGCCTCCCTCTTAAATCCCAGAACTAATTTCACTTCCGTTTCTTATTTTTTAATTCGCGGCGGATTTACCAAAATAAATTTGTTCCAAAATAACGACATTCAAACTCAAATATCTCAAAAACCATTGAAGATATCGCAAAATGGTGGTAATCTCTGTAGTCAGCGATAATGAACCATCATCAAAATAAATATTTCAAAACATTTTTGAAATCGTCAAATCGTCCGAATTTCCAAAAGGGTATCTCTTAGAGATTTTTTTCATAATTTTCTTAATTTTTCTAAATCTCTCCAACTAACAGCCTTATTTGTAGATATGGATACGCTGGATCCGTTAAAATTACTCCGATTTTCTATCTCTTGCGGTAAGCGAGCTATGAGTTTTAGGATGTTAGGAAATTTTGATCCCCATCTTTAGCCTTTTTCGGGGTGCAATTCAAGAAATAAACGAGGTAGGTAAATGAAGGTGACGGGAAAAACTTGTAACCGAAGCCTCTGCATTGCGCTGAAAAGTCCTCAAGCGGATTGAGAATAAAACACGAGAAATTCAAATTTTGGCTTTATGTTGGAATTTATTAAAAATTTCAAAATTATCAATTTCGCGTAGAAATCATCCGATGGTATCTAGGGATGATTTTTTTTTCTTAAATACGCGCGTAATTAACCAAATTCTGGCTACGTCCATGGTTACATTCAATTTTCATGCATTTTCATGTACAAGAAATTATAGATCTGAAGAGGGACACCATTACAATTTAAAATACGCATGTTGCAGCGCCATCTAACAATGAGCTGAGGTTTTAGCGCATGCGCATGTTTTAAAGTTCCATTCTTGGGATTCTTCTATTTTAGCATTGATTAACAAAACATAAGCGTGTGTTTAAGGAAGGGTAAAAGTTCCGAATGGCACCCGTCGATTCAGCAATTTATATACACAATTAATTAGTTTGAACGGGAAAGTGCGTTTTATTTTTTTGGTGATAAAACGAAATAAATTTTCGCCTTATTAAGTACCAGAAATCTATTCTTTAAAGGATAACCTACATTTATAAACAATAGTTCATCTGATTTTTTAAATTTAGCGCTTAGCAGCTATAAATTATTGGTTACTTTTAGTAACTTTTAGTTTAGCATGCATGATTACCAATCGAAATTTTGTAGAGAAACGTCAAAAACACTTCGAACATAACCTAAAAATAGCGCCTTTCAAAATGATTTTAAGCACTTTCTATTCATTTGCTCAAAAAAGAGCGGTCATTTTGGATTCGATGAAATGACTAGCTTTCCGATAATGTGCATAAGTGAATTACCGCTCACATTCAGAATTTTATTATTTTTCAATGATCAGATTGCTAGCTTCAGTAGCCCTACAAGATTTTTGGAGAAGAAACATCCACCGCGATGTCACCATATTACGAGTTCTGGAATAAGCCAGAAGACTCTTGATGTCATTCCTTTACAAGAAAACGTGAAAGCCTCCAGTATTGAAACACTGGGTGGATATCGTAATTGGCACAAAATATATATGTGGTTGATATTATTTTTGCATCTTCTCATCAGTTCTACCAAGATCCATTAGAATTATGTAACACGGTAATAAATAACTTTTTTTTTTTCCACAAAATCATTTATGTCAAGTTATGGAGATGTTTTATCACTAAACGGGCTTAGCAACGTAAAAACTTTTCATTACAAACAAATATACTTCAACAATCTGTTAATACTAATAACATTGGTTATACAAATTACACTAGACTCACCCCAATACATTTGGAATCATATGTTGCAAGAAAAAACTTAAGGGAGGTTTGAATACTTTCACACTGTACCTTATAAATACATTAATTTCTGAAAAATTATTTTAATTTTGGTAGATTAGCATTGTATAACCCTGTTCGGGAGGTATTTGTCTAACTTATAGATGGCAATTCCTAATCGGAAGTTTTCAATATAAAAGATGCGATTTTACTATGCAATCGTAAATTTTATTTAATATACTTGTGTGACTTTAATTCATAATCCCAAATTTTAATACGATCATCACATGCTGTATACCTAAAATATTGAACAAGGCTACAGAGTTAAATGGAGAATTGACTACAGTTTCGAAAGCCTCAAATATTGGGATGTTACCAAGTGAGGTTAGAAAAATTCGTTTGTGATCAATTCTAAAGCCTATCTTCATCATCATCATCAAGCCGTCCAATCCTTCGGATTGGATGCGTTTTAAAAATCTGTTTAATGAAATAGATTAATCCTCGTTTTTCTTTTATTTCTCTTTTCATTTGTGTTTATAGCTTGTTGCTAGTCTTCGCTTCTCCATTTCTTTCTATCCTGATATTTGGTCTTCCAATATCCTGTTCTCAGTGCCCATCTCCTCACCTATCTCATTTCTTCAGGTCTTCCTCGGCCTGGCCTCTTCTTGGTTTTCTTGTCACCTGGCCAATTAAGTCTTAATGCCTTTATGTATTTTACTATATTTTCATTTTTCAATTCATGTTCTATTTCTTTGTTTTTCTTTAATTTTCTCTCACCCTCTCTTGTTTTATCTGGTCTTAATATCATTCTCACTGTTTTCCTTTCTACTATTTTTAGCTCTTCCTCTTCCTTTTTATTTACAACTACCGTCTCCATGGCATACGTAATGACTGGTCTTATTAGCATCTTGTATACCTTTATTTTGTTTTGTTTAGTTATACCTTTACTTTTCAGTAATGTTTTATTTCTTTCGTATGTCTCGTATCCCTTTTGCATTCTTTCTCTTGTCTCATTCTTCCTTTATTGTACTTTAAAACTAAGGGAATAAATATAATTTGAAACATATGTTAATGTTTTTTTTTATTAACGAATCATACTCTTACAATCGTATAATACAAGTGTTTATCGTTATACAATTAACAAACAAAAATTATTCTTACAGATTAAATATATTCAACAATATAAAATCTAGGTACTTACATAACATAAGTACATACAGACAAAAAAAGAGCGGGTAGAAAATATGGAATATACCTTAAAACATAATTAAGTCATGTAAATCATCCAGTCATTGCGATTTGTTTTTTTTTTTCTACGTTGCGACATGCGTGAAGATTACACACTTGTATGATGAGATTCCGTTGCTTAATCCTACTCGTGAAATGTGCATTACTAAAACGTCATTTCGAACATCGATATCTCACTGGAGAGGGCGCAAACGTCGACGTCAATAGTTTCTAAAAGCAGTGCTATCTCGTGAATTTCAATTCGTCGACGATTTGAAGCAGGCGTTGCTTGGATTTTTTATTGTTCTGACACACGCAACTTATCAAGCCGAAGAGATGCCTTGAAGAATATTCCTATAACAAAAGAAACAGCGTTCATTTAGTAATAGAAGACTTTCAGATCAGCGGACAATACTTGGTTTGTGTACACGGTGGGGCAATAGTGCGAAATTCCTGAATAGCGGCCAGAACTACAACCTAATATTGTTTTGACGTATACAGGATAAACAAAAGAAAGATCATACATTATTATGGTTTGCTCTTTGCACATTCCTTTTACAATGTGTTTGTGACTAACACGTTAGATATATATCGCACACTAAAAACATTTAATTTTTACGCCGTCGTAAGTCAAATCTGGTTAATCCTTAATGAACCTATTCATTGTCTTTAATGATAGCTGTTTTCTCAATCTACGTACCTTCGACATGATTAAAAACAGAACACAGAGTACTTCGCTGCTATTATTACGTACGCTCCAGAGGGAAGCGAACTAGATACTGACAAGTGTTTCGCATGCATAATAATATACAAGATGTTCCTTCCAAAAAAAAAAAAAAAACAAGCTTGTATCGTTCGTAGCAGCCTGTATACTTGGGGATAATTTTATGTTAGGCCTCCAATGGCCGCGGTCCTATACTAACAGATATCTAAGATTTTTTTGTATCAACGCGCTATTGAAAAATCTATTACCCTCTGCTGTATATAATTTAATACGGACTATACCATACCAAATGTTCCTTGATCCACTTTTCCAATTCATTCTCAGGTAAGTAGTAGGCCTTGACATAGTTCTCAACGTATTCCTTATGCGGTACAGGCCGTAGTGAAGAGATCTTTTCGAACTTCGACAAGAATTGCGTAAAATCCAATTGCATAAGCGCCCGGCCCCCGTTTGAACACTTCTTCGCCTCTGAAAATCTAAGATGTGCATATTCATTACACCATCCAACTTCATTGCAAACATAATTGGAATACGTACCCTTGGACTAAGGTATGAGTAATGATATGGGCTATATTTTCCCAGAGCACCATAAGAACCTCGTCGGAGACGTAAACTTTGCTATTAACATGTTCTAGTCGCATGCTGAAAATTTGTATCTCCTAATCGATTGAATAAAAACCAAAAAAAAAATGAAAAATTAAATTAGTTATATTTAATCTATAGAGGTGTAGTTTTACCCTTAAAATGATATCTATATAAGCGTTGTGTTGTGACATGACTTCTTTCACTTCCCAGTTGATCTTCGACATTGATATTAAGATCTGACGTAGGTCAAACGCTTGCGCTGCGACGGTCATGTATATTGGTCGTCTTAAATCGGTTACACTGCTTATTGTCTGGAAATTCGAAGAAACAATGAGAAATATTACAAAGTTGTGTTTTAAATGCATCAATAATAATAACAAACTAATAATGAAGATTAACACCTAAACACCATGTACAGACGCGCTTTTCGCTGTCATACGGCTCATCGGTGTACATTTGGTGAAGGTAACTAATTTGTGTGTGAAAAGATATGTGGCTACTGAAAGAAACGGCCAAGACCCTTGATTGTAGAAATTCTTGAAATTGATAGGAATCCAACAGTACAGTCGTAGTGAATAAGAATGGTACATACCAATGGAGCATTTATCAATATCTAACGAGATTTTGTTTTGTTTGTACCGGTCTTTAATTTTATGGGGGTCATTTTGTAGGTGTATACAATCTTCGATAGAGGCAATTATATTACAGATTTTTAGATCGTCAGCATAACTAAGGCGCTGACATTGTAAGAACAACAACGGATCGTTAAGCGAATATTTAAAAAAAGGGACCTAGATTTGAGCCTTGTAGCACGCCTGAGGATGATATTAGAAATTTTTTGATGAGAATCCATATTCTTTTGTAATTTATTTTGGGTTATTTTCATTAAAAAGGTTGTCTAAAAATTAAGAAAAAACAGCACTTCATACGACAAATTAAACCAACACCGCAATTACCTAAATGCTAGTTTGAATAAGAGGTGAAACATTGCAAAACACTAATCAATTCTTTCTAAATTAATTCTTTAAAGTAGGCATTGAAGGAAATACTAATTCTTAGTGCGTGAATTGTGAATATTTAGAAACTCCCGTTCACATTTTCTAATAAAACGGATTATCTAGTTTTACGAAGGGTATATTTGCAGCCATTAGATCGCAATAAAAATTCTCTCCTGGAAACTCCAGGATTGCGATGAACATCAGCAAAATTGTGCAATAAATCTCGTGTATCGCTGACAACTTCGAAACAATCATGATTCTTAATCCAGGAGCTTTTCGGGGATGTTTGTTAGACGACACAATAAATATAAAAGAAAACAACGAAAACCAAATTAATATATCTGCACAAATGAAAAAAAAAATAATAATTCCGACAAAAGGCATGGAAAGGAAATCAAATTTAATTAAAAAAAAAGGAATTATGAAAATACTCAATTATAAGGTAAATACGGTGGAGAAAACTAAAACCATAAACTTTCTGCCTTTAACGACTGACTCGCGTAGAGGGCGAAGAGAGTGTGGCTTGATTAAGGGGCTTGTGTAGCCGCCACGATTCTGGACGAGCGTCTATGCTAAAAGGTAGAGGCGATCGTCGATCCATAGTATGGTCGTAATGAAACACCCAATAAAAAAAATTGATCGCATTGATTCAAATATGAAACAATATAATTTTTTAAGATTATATTTTTTTAGTTTCTCAACTAAAACGGCTAAAAGTACGCCAACTACAGCCTTAGATAAAAGTATCTGATGACGTTTCAAGTAATTTTTCAACTAAAATTAATAGTGATAGAGCTTACTAAAAGTTATAAAAAAAAAATTAAATCGAATCCGAGTTATATTTGTACCATAATGAGGCTCCACATTACACAGCTCCACAGCTTTAACAATTTTAAAAGGAAAACAATATTCTACTTTAATTTAAAATCACATTTTCTATTGCTCAACTGGCCAAGCAGAAATGTTTGAAATTTACAGAAAATTTAAGTTGATAGTTCCGGTAATAAAAAAAAAATTTTTTGGAACTACTAAATTAATTTACCCCCGAAATTTTAAATCTCCACTGGGGTGTCTAATCGAAGGTTTCAATAATACAAAAGAAAACGCATTCATATACATATTGTTAGAACCAGTAATTTTTAAAATTAAATTTCCCTTCTATTGTCCTAAAAACCTACTAAAAATAATGAACGCTGAAACTTATTTTGAAGCCCTCGTAATACATGACTTAAAGTTCGCCACTTTCCTTGTGCTTTAAGAAATTAGCTGGGACTAGACAGACTCGTGAATATTCGTCTCATGAGAATGGGTTCGTGTTACCTACTGGTTTCCCCAAAAGTCGACAAAACACGAGTCTGTCTAGTCTCGACTAATTTCGTGCAGGAAAAGTGATGAATTTGAAACTATTCAGTGGTTGGTAGCACTTTAAACATAACCTGTAACGCATACAGCTGTCATAACCTATCGCAAACCTTACGTGTTATCATATTAATTTAAAATGTCTTATATTATCAAACCAGGAGATTACGTTATTGTGCAAAGGCAACGTTACACGAAATTATACAAAATGAAGGCGAAAGGTAATTTGACGCTGGGTTGTTTCGTGGTTGAAGTAGATAATGTGATAGGTGAGCAATACGAGACCATGTTCCAGATGAGACCGAAACAGGACAGCAAAAAACTGTACACGTTAGAGAAAGTAGAGGAATTAACGACAATATCGCAATTAAACATCGAATCATCCGGGAAAGATAATAGAAACATAACAGACGATGGAACTTCGCAAACGTTGACTAAAGAGGAGATCACCAAGTTGAAAGACGAATCATTAAGTTCTGCCGATATAGTTGGGAAGCTAATCAATAATTCCAAGACTTTTTCTTCGAAAACAGAATATAGCCAAGAAAAATATATGAAGAAGAAAGAAAAGAAGTATTTTGAATATGTTCAATTCCGTAAACCTACTTTACGATTGTTAGTGCAGATGTATTATCGACAAGAACCGGCGAAAATTCTAGGTTTACGCGTAGACGATCTATCGCAGATTCTATCTTACGGAAACGTACAAGCCGATGGAAAATTCTTATTGTATGATAGTGGGACTTCGGGAGTAATGACAGCTGCCATTTTAAATTCAATAGGTGCTAATACGGAAGGATGTCTAATTCACATGCACCCTGGAAATGAATGTCAAAAAAATGCATTGTTAGCACTTCAATTTCCACAAGAGCAATTAGAGAGATGTATTAACGTTAACCTATACTCCGTTCTTCGCTGTTTTTATCAAGAGAAAGCTGCATATTGTGAAAATCTAGATATCGTCGAAAAAAAATCAGAAGCCTGTACGCAAATTGAAGGCGAACAACTTGCTTGCGACGAAGAGAAGCCCGTCATGTTGGAAATTGATTCATGTGAAAAAGTGCAAAAAACCACTAATAAACGTAAATTATCAACGGACAATAATGAAAGTCCACCTAAAAAACCATGTTGGCAATACGATAACGAAAAAGCATGTAGAATATTAACAAATAAAGTTGATGGGATGATAGTGACTTGTAAAGAACATCCGTTGAACATTGTAAAAGAATTGGTGCCGTTTCTTAAAAAGTCAAGAACTTTCGTAGTCTTCCATTTGATGAGGGAACCACTCGAGGAGTTGTATGTTTATCTGAAGGGTACATGTGATTTCGTATCGTTAAGACTTACGAATAATTTCCTTAGGAATTATCAGGTTCTACCGGATAGGACTCATCCTGAAGTCAATATGACAAGCGGTGGTTATATTTTAACCGGTTTTAAACTAAGTTAGTACATTGAGTTATTGTAACTTATTTTATTAATTGGAAAGTGTATTATTAATTATAACGATTTGATAACATTTTTTGGTTTTCTTTTTTAATGTTAAATAAATGCAAAAAACCAAGCGGGTGTAGCGAAAAAGAATATACCTAAATCGTCACAGTAATTGTAACTCGCTACAATCATAAATATCACTAATTATGCCAGTTTCTGTGTTGCCAATAACCCTACCATTCTTTTTAATTTTGACTATGATTTTACAATTGTCATTTTTTAGAATTCCATATATTCTCCCATCGGTTTTGCAACTGGCAGAGTTACACAGAAATAGTTTGTCATAGTTTTAAAAGTGATAAGCGTTAGAAAAGATCTGCTTTAAAGCAAAAAAATCTTGGGAATCTAACGAAGATTTGTTTTATAAAGCTGGGACAATACAGTAGATTTATCTTGGTTCACGTAGCAGCTAAGATACCTTAAATGAGATAATGTTATGGATATTTAGTAACGAATCTAGGGAATTCCCACAACAATCCAGCGTTGCCATATGCTTTTTTTGTGTAGTAATTATAATCGAATAAAACATTAAACATGAATTTCCTATTATCGTGCTAGATGATCAACCAGTGGAAAATGACGAAATGGCTGGTTTCTTTTGCGTTAGTTATAGTAGCAAATTACGTAATTATAACATATACAGTGGAACCTCGATTATCCGTCTGTAGATTCGCCCTTTTTCTCGCTCAACTGTTAAGTCAACCTATCCTTCAAGTTGTCAAGCTTAACGACGTGGTTAAACAAAAGAATTAACTGATTTTTTTAAACCAATATCAACAAAAATAACTTTACATAATATACATGTTTTGGGAGGTGACGACCCAACGAGGTGTATAAGCTTTTTGAAACTTGTCATAACCTCAGGAGCCTTTTAGTGTGTAAAGTGTTCCGTGGCCTTGTTACTGTCACCCCCTCGTTGTAAAGGGTGAAGCACGGTTAAGTGTACCCCAACTGCGAATGGTGACTCGGGAGTGTGCCGGACCCACTAAGAAAATTTGTTGATCCTAGCGGGACTCGAACACATACTGCTTAACTCTGCTCAGTCAAGCGCAGGCGCAAGTGCGCTACCGAGCCGTTGGTACATATATTTTCAGAATTGAGTCATAAAGGCGATATAATAGATCTGTGAATTAAAAATTTTATTTGGCTTCTCACAAATTTGGTAAACTGCAGCTGCTTAGTTCTGCGCAAAATTTTGAACGCTACTAAACAGATAAAGGCAACAAATGCCAACACATACCACCTTCTTCATAGTCACAGTCTGAAGTCATTTTTATCCTAAGAACAAACACAATTTTCTAGCAGTTATAACCTCTATCTAGTAAATGTCTGGATAAACTCAAGCTTGACATCATTTGTACCTTTAGTTTTGTATTAAAATAGTGGCGGAACAGAACAAACATTTTAAAATTATCTACTTCTACCAACATTTAATTTTGAAAGGAATTTTCAAAACAATTCATCGCATGTTCCCTGAAGTGAGATATGTTTATTTGAACTCGGATCGTGATTTTAGACGAAAAACGAGATAGGGCGATGCATTTTTGGCAATTTTACGATTTAACAGCAAAATTAAGTTTGATTAAAATAAAGAAAAAATGGTTTGATTACGGTCGAGAATCACTAGATCATGATCCCCGTCCAGGCTGGCCTGTTGACATGATCACTGCAGAAAAAACCAAGTGTTTGGTCTGGAGGAGTTTCAAAAAGCGCGGTTTTCAGAACTCTACGTGAATATCTTGGAATGGCATAATTCAGCGCAAGATGAGTTCCACGAACGTTTTCGCCATTTCAAATGAGCGTTCGGATGGAGACGTGCGAATAATTTTTGATGGTTTGTGGAGATAAAACAGATTTAATCATCAATCGACTTGTCACCAGAAATGAAACCTGGCGCTTGACCCTCAGTCAAAACAAGAATCGATGCAGTGGCATATTAAGAGCTCCAGCTCTCCCAAGAAGTGCAGGAAAAATGATGGCAATTCTTTTTTGGGATTGTCAAGGAATTTTAATGATTGATTATCTAAATAAGTAAAATCAGTACAATAATATGTGAGCATTACGTAATCTTAATTAATCGCCTTAGAGATTCTATTAAAGTGAAAAGACGCGGAAAAGTAAAGCAAGGAGTCCTGTTGCTGCACGATAATGCACGACTCCAGAAGTCAAGACTTTCAAAAGCAGCCGTTGTAGAATGTCGCTTTATAACCTTCTCTGTGACTATTTTTGTTTCCAAATCTCAAAAAAGAAGAAACACTGAAGGGAGCAAAATTTTGGAGGATGACGAATTTATAGCGGCTGTGGAAAGGTATTTTGAAGACAAACCAAAGAATTTTTTTATAAGGGATGTTATCGAAACGATGCAATACTTGTATCCAAAACCAAGGAACCTATTTAAAGAATTTGGGTTTCCGGGTTGGAACCGCGTCGTAATTGCATGAAAATGCCGACATTTCGCTCTCAACTGTATAGAGCTGCTGCATATTGCGTCGCTGCTGTACGAAGAATGAAAAGAATTCTTTAAAGAACAATTAAAGTTCATCGCCAGCGATGTTGCAGTATGATTATTAATGAAGATGAGCAATTGAATAAATAAATAACGTATGCGTATATACAGATTTGGTAGAAATTCCACGCGACTCGACTCGTGTATATTTCAGAAGTCGTCTCACGCCAATTTACAGTCAATATTGACCAATGACGAATTTATTTAAAAAAAAATCTTGAAAAGTATACTCACCTGATTGAAAAATTGCTGTAGTATGATCTTATTTTGCGGTGGTACCAAATGCTCCATGTATTCTTGAAGGAATTCGTACTGTTTTGATAGAAAAACAACGCTTTCCACAGCCACAATTCTTTCCGCTAGACCATGCAACTGTTCGGGCCTCTTTAAATCGACGATTTGCGATAGAAGCGGTTTGAGAACCTTATCTTTCGGGACCAATTCTTCCCCGCTAGCTGGTTCCCTAATCAGATTATCGGAGATTCTCTTCAAGACGGAACTGAGCTTCTGGGTATACAGATTATTACTTGAAACCGTCTAAAAAATTGACAGAAGAGATTAACTAAAATTTGCAGATTAGGATATTTAACAATAGAACCGCTTACAAGATCCGTTGAAAAAAACGCATGTACAGCGTACATGTAGTAGTCGAACAACTGATTCATGCAAAGGAGGATTTCTAAAGCTATTGGGCGCAATAGTCTTGACATTTGGAGGTATTTTCCTATCTGTCTGAGTACGGTTAGCGTAGTGTTCGTTAGAATCGGCGCTTTGACGCTGTGTTTTTCGCGTTTTTCCGATTGAATAGGTCTGAAATACGAATACTGTAAGATTTTCTTTGATTTGCAAACACAAAATTCTCAGTTCCATAAGTTATTTAGGTAAGAATTACATTTTTGCATCATCTGTAAATTCATCGACGAAATCCTTTTTTAACTCTTCATTTTCCTCTTCGCTTTCTTCGGAAAAGTAACATGATCCTTCGTCTCCAATGTTGGCCAAAATATCTTCTTCAATAATCGTTTCGTCCAATGCAGAATCGAATGGGGTGCCGTGTTCAACGTATCGAATAAAATAATTCCCTTGAATAGTAAAAAAAAAATTGAAGTATTAAAGTGTGATATATGCTACATTTAAATAAATAATAAGGTCCATTTTGCAATAAAAATGAAACAAAAATATCTTCCAAAAACAAATTTATTTCCCGAATACACACGTTTATCTACCTTTTGTACGCCACTTAAAAAACACGGTTTCTCCAGCCCTGCAAAATAGGCGTTTATTTATGCAATCATTTCGTCGTCAACTAAATCTTTTTTCGCCGAGCCATTTCTTTCATATTCACCCAAGTGTTTTGAAGAAACAACAATTCAATAAGTTGGCATAACACTCACTATTAATCATGTTGCCCTTTTCAAGGTAATCAACGTGGATTATGCCACGTACATCCCAAAACTCTCTTGCTATGATCTTATTGGCTGATAAAATGGCTTTTGCCTTCTTTGGCCATAAAAAAACCAACTGCTTGGATTCTTGTTTGGTCTCTGATGTGCTGTGACGAATCAAAATTCATTCGGATTGCGCCAAACATTCCTTTCAAATTGACACGCGTGCGCGCTTATGGTTAATTGTGAGCAATCGCAGCACCCATCTTACAGAAAACTTCATTCAAATGAGTTATTAAAATTGATTAATTGAGATGGCCACAGCCTCAGCAATCTCACCTATTTTCAATTTCTAATCATTCATTACCATATCGCGAATGCGTTCAATAATTTATGATGTGGTGACCTTATTTCGGCAAACTGGATGTTCTTCATCAGAAATGCTAATACATCTGCATTTAAATTCAGCTGTCAAATATTTTATGGTTGATAGCGAAGGTACAAGGTCCCCATAAGCTTTTACCTCATCAGTAGAGATGACCAAGGTAGAGGAAATTATTACTTTTTTGCAGCGACTAGACAGACTTGTGTTTATTCGATTCATAAGAAAGGGTTCGTGTTGCCTACTGCCCCGACAAGACACGAGTTTGTCTAGTCGCTGCAAAATTCCCCTACCTTGCACATCTCTACTCATCAGTGTCTGTTTTGCTTTCATTTTGACGAGCGCTGATACGTGTCGCCTCCTGTTACACCTTAAAAATACCTAGAATCGTATATCTGGTGTCCGACGCATTCTCGAACGCCAAGTTAATTGCGCCTATGTATAGATCTCTTTTTCCTTCTGAAGCTAGGCTGCGACTTGCAAGCTTCTTTATCGCTCGTGTGCAGCTGTAGGCGCTGTTCGTGTTGTGGATTTGGTATTAAGTCAAACTTTGTACCTGCTTTGCAACCTTAAACTCGATCACACACTCGAATGATTCTGCACTTGGGCTGGGTTATAACTACTCTTGCACTGGCAATTGGTTCACCAATTCGCCCGCGTGCTCCAAGGTTTCTCTAACAAGCTCTCGTAATTTTAACAGAGAATTGATGTAGAATATTTGTGCCAAAATGTGAGGGTTTTCTGTGATTATCTTCCATCCATTAGCACAAATTAAATTTTTACAAGTGGCAAAAGTGTTTGCACCCGTTGGATGTGGTAATGATACAATTATCGACTCCTAAATAACCTCCATACATTACGTTAACATCAGAACCAATGTTTCTCATGCTTGCAGTATGTTCCTCGATTTCATTGTGGAGTTCTGTCTCTGTGAGGTTGTACGAATTTGGGGAAGGTGTGCAAATGATGCAGGATTACACAGTTCGGCTGTTTTTCATAAGACATAAGACGTCTAGCTGTATGCGAATTATCATTAGCAAAACGGCATATCGCGCATTTCAGCATTCGTGTAAAACAGAAATTAGCAACAAACTTTAATGAATCAATACCTTGACACTATAATATTGAAATGACAAATAAATAAACGACTGCTTTTGCAGGACCAGCTAAATACTAGATCATTTATGTATTATTAAACGCCATGTGTTTTTATAACTAAGCCGTTTTGACAATATGTTCATAGGAACTTTTAAGATCAAAATAACCCAAAGAAACGGACCTTACATTTTGTCGTACATATTTACAATCATCCTGTATATTTTCGATTGTATAAAGTTACAGAAAATTTATATAAGTAATAAGCTTTCGGCGCAAATGAACATTAAACTACATTTTAATAAAATAAAAAATCTAGCTAAAGAATCTCAACAAACCTGTTATGGTACTGCCATCTTGCGAGTGATTCGAAGAATTACAATCTGGCGAGTTCGAATACGGTACAGGCTGGATATACTTTTGCCTATTTTTAAAATTCTTCAGCGCTGATCTTAAAGATCTAAATTCCTGTAATTGTGTTATTTCGAAGGTTGGCTTGACGGGGCAAATTTCCCAACTTTCGTTCTCCAAGAAGATCTTCAGTTCGTCCAATCTTTGCGCGTGGTAGTTCTTGAAGTAATTGTCGCTCTGTTTCTTGATGGATTCCTGCAATTCTTGTGATTTACTCCCGCAAAATTCTTCGCCGACGTTGATTAACCTTTGAAAATTAGATAATATATAAGAAATGAATCTTCGCGTTTGCACGTTAGAAAATATGAAAATGCATTATATGGATATTATAGAAAACAAGTTTTGGGATGAAATGAGGAGATTGTAAAATTTTATAACAGGACGCCCATTTTAAAACATTATTTTAATTCATGTTTATTTATTTTTATATAATAGAATTGCAGTGCTCAAACTTAAATCTTCTTAAGAAATATGTAAACATGTACCTTCTAGCTTAAAAGTATGCATTCTCAAAATATTTTGAAGCTAGCAATAGATATAAACAAAAATATTCTTTATTACAAAAAAAACACGTCATCAAAACTCAAAATATATTATATGAAATAAATAAACGTAAATTATTAAACAAAAGAAACAGTAACCAAAGTAGTGTATACATGGTTATATTCTATATGAACTCATTATATACCCCAACAAAATAGAGTTATGTATATATAAAATTGTAAATAACACATAAGTTAAGCTTCTTACAAAAAATATTAAAAAATTCACGATAGCTTTTTTTTCCTCTTTTTCTAGAAACCAGTTTTGTTTTTCTATCTCACTCAGGCATTTTCTCTTATTTTTCCGAAATTCTGTTGTTCCTTCTTTATGCTTCTCATGTTCCACCTACTTTTCCAACATTATTTTTTTTCTTTATTTTTGTCTACCAGATAAAGCAAATATCTTTGTCGAGCACTGTATGTATTACAAAATTGACGGGCCTTCAGAAGTGAGAAATAAAGAATTTAACATTTTTTTAGGCACTGATAACGAAAAACCTCGCTCAACATCAACATTTCCGTTTGATAAGACGCCCCTGACAAGCAGTGCCAGTGTAGGATACTTTATTTCTCCATTATTCCCTTTCCATTTAAATATATAATTCTCCAAAATACTTCGTTTCATTTTCATTGTGCTTTGGTAAATCTTTGCCGATTGATAACAATTTCGATTCATCCAAAACACTATCGACAGGTAAGTTAACTGGTATAGTCTGCGCAATCTTATTAATATTAATAACACTTCACCCCTTATTTCTTGTATTTTTCTTTTAGATATGTTGTTATGGCTTCCGATTTGTCTAAAACAGCTGTTCCAGAATAGTTCTGAAGCCACTCATTTACATATCACAATGAACTAATACTGTACAGATGAGATGCAGTTGCAACATGGACATAACTTGCGAAGATTTCCTCCTATCCATTTCTATTTCAAATTATTAACACTTTTCTGTAAAAAACTGCGCATGCGGGCTCGTATCGCCCTTAGCGAACGGTTGGAGCAGCTGGGATGAAGGGAAGCAAAAGGTGGGGCTGCAGCATGATTAAATAGAACATTCCAGAACATCTCCGCACCAATACGGCGAACAAATCGAAAGTCACTTGTATGTAAAAGATAGGCCAGTGCGTGACTCGGAGAACGGTATTAATGTTTTCCATATATTCTGTGCGCGTTGTTATTGGTGCAAGATAACGCCGACTTGGGAATAAGATGATGTCATCCATCCGAGCGTGTGTTGGTTGGCTGTATCAAACCCCAACTGTTCCACTGTGGCCAGAAGAGCCACGGATGAAGAGTTAAGAAATTTCTTGATACTCCACGAAGTACAGACCTTAACCACAGCCTAAATAGTAATTTAAGTGAGAGATATTAGTGCATAAAGTAATGCTGGTCACCAGCGCGAGAAAAGCCGTAAGCCAAGGCCATCGTTACCACCGGGAGAACGACAAGATGTTGTTTATTTTTATATTTATAATTATTTCAAACCTGTGGCTTTGAGTCACTTGAACTATACATTCTTTTGTTGTGAATGTTTGTCATATTTACTATTTTCTGTAATAAAACATTGTTATTGGTGAAATCAATTCTTTTATGTTTTGGGGCATGATATATTTTTATTTATTGAAAAGAGTCTCAATTAATTTCAAAATAAACAAAATAAGCGCCAAAGTGAGGTTAGCACGTTGCAATTTATAAGGGGAGCATATTTCTCAAGTGACAAATATTTCCTTCAATATAAGGTTCCATTTGGGTAATAACGTTATCGGTTACAATAATTTCATCAGGTCTTAGGATATACCCTACGTTGCAACTGTAAGTTTGTACACTATCTTCTCATTAAAAAATAAACAGTTTAAAGATGTAGTAAAGAAATCAATTACCTATGGACTATCCCGAGCACTTGCACGAACTGATCAAACTTATACATAGCCAGATCGCTGTTCAAAAGCAAATTCGACACCTTACTTTGTACGTCCTGCCATATCTTAACCAAATTGTGCTCCAATTTCTGTTTTATATACTGTTTATTGAAACTATCTTCGATATCTACCACTCTACCCTGGTCATCATTAGATTCTTGCTGGTTATGCCATTTGACTAACTGATGATAGCTTAGAACTATTTTAAAGAGAGCTTTACATAAGTCTATCAGGCACGGTATGAAGGATTCTTGACCTACACACTTGAAAAGTAGAAGAAAATAGTGGAAATATTTAAAAGGCAATTAAATCTTGGCCATACCAAACACATATTTTTATATATTTTCTTTGTATTGTCGGCGGTGTCCACTACATCTGACGTGGAAACGTACATGTGGACGATATTCAGCGCTGTATTGTAGATGGCGCTGATGTAGTGCATGTGCAGATGATCGACGGCGATTTGCGTCTTGCCCAAGAGCTTGTAAGCCATTTGTAGCTTGTTATATTTCACGCTGTCGAAGTAGTAGCAAATCTGTAAGATTAATCACTGTTATACTTAACGAAACGCAAAATATACAGCGCGTCCGCTTAGTGCGGGGGCGGAAGAAAATCCTTTCCCTGATTCAACAGAAAATTTTTTCTGTAAATCGCACAAGGAAGGAATTATTTTTCGTCTACGTACTACGTGAACATACTGTATACAAAGTTCTTTATTTCTTTAACAATTAAAAATATCAAAAATGAATTAAATCAATTATTTTTAATAAAACAATAGAGCACTTTTTAATAAAATTTAATAGTATACATGTCACCATAAGTCTCTTTCTCTTCAAATGAAACAGCCTGTATATGAACTAATTATTGAACTTATATAGAATGTCTCACGGGGAACTGTATCTATTGATCCATCCATTAGAAAGTTCTGAAAGCTTAGTAATATACTAAGATTCATATGTATTATTCAACTAAGATATTTTCAATTATCTACAACTTCCGGTTATACCAGAAGTAGGTGTCGGTCTTGTTATTTTAAATAGAGACGGAATAAATTTTTCGAAAATATTATACAGCGTGTCCAATAATTAGGATCAATATTTCAAATTATCAAAACTTTATTTTAAATATAACAGCCGATAACTACCACAAGTTTCGGGACACTCTGTACACTATTTTACTATACGGAGTGAATGCAAAACAACTTATTTTTATGTATTACCAATAAAAATTAGAAATTACCTGAGCTAAAACTCTATCCAATTGTTGCTCAGTACACTCTAAAGTTTCCTGTAATTTATTTGTTAAAGCAGCTACGCATGTAAAATGCCTATAAGTGTTTGCCGACATCTTACATTCCAACAAAAGTTCAATGGCACCTGGATAATTCTCTTCCTCTAAAAGTTTATGTAGTTTTGCATCGGTATGATGCTAAAAAAGAATTGTATGTGAGAAAAATTCATAATGCAAAACAGCTGATCACAATCTATTACCAAATTTCTTATTGTAATAAGACTTTTCAATAAGTTCTGCACCAATTTCCTTTTTCGATAATTCGCTAGGATACCTAAACTATCAGAGAATTGCTTCTCGGCAATTGCCAGGTCTTTTCGGCTAGTTTTACACAATTCCAATGCCTCTGATAATTTTTCCTGTATAGTTTGCATTTGGGTGAATTCTTTATTGCACGCATTCTGATGCTCTAATATGAGCTGAAGGACTTTCTTCGACACTACTTGATGCTGCTGCTTCAAATTCTTAAAATCCCTTTGAATCTGATCACATTCTAGGATATTCGTTAGTTTCTAAAATATACTTGTAAAAACTAAATAAACTCTCGTAGTTCATACATACGCTAAGTTCAAATCTACAAATATCAAAATCTTCATTCATGGAGAAATATGCCGCTTCAATACTTTCTAGAATATCTTGATCGGCTGGCCTATCGGATTCAGTTACAGTTTTACTATTAATCGATAAGTTTTCTACTTGCGAAAAGTGATAGCTAGGATCGGAGAAACCCATGGATGGAATTTTAGGTGACTATAACGAAGAAGTTAGATAAAGTGATGTGCGATAAGAAAATATAGGGTGAAAACAGGAATTTTATTTGAATACAATTAAGGCATAACCTGAAAATAAAACGTTTAAAACTCACTTGTTTGTTGATTAAACTTAATATTTTGTGTTTTAACTCATCCATGGTCGTGCAATTTTTATTTAAAAAGAGAGAGACTTTATTGTCACATGAATTATGGGCTGCTAATTATATGCTAAAGGATATTACAAATATTTTGACAATTCCCATTCATTATGGGAATGATAACAATGTATTGTTAAAAGCACTTGGTGGAAGTTTGAATTGATTCCGTATAGATGGAGCACCTACCATATCAATTAAATTTAATTTATATTCACTAGATTAAGTAAAATTAAAGATTATAATATTATTTTGATTATATGCGAACGAAAAGAAAGTATTTCACTGAATAGAAACGACAAAATGAGAATCTCTTGAGACTTCGAAAATAATTTTTCATTTGAGCAGTAGCGGCGTTGATACATTTTGCGTACTCCTACAAATGTCTAGCATTGCCCAACTACCCTTAAAATTAAAACAATTAAAATTTTTGTTTCTAATTCCCAATATACATGTGGAGTAACCTGCGATTGTAACTGGTTGCGTTAATATATATCCATCCGTATATGTCATCGTATTTACATAACAATTGTTCGATTGGTTAGCATCTTTCACAAATGTTCACTGGCGAGCCGTATCACAGCGAAACGTGTTGCTGTATATATTGTTAGGTGTTAGTATTAATAATAATAATTCCTATATTGTAACAGTATATCTTACAAAATTGAATGGCCAAATTAAATTTTCAAACAATAGTAAGCGGATAACGAATATGTATCCTTTGGAATGCAAATTGAATTAATTTGTATTCCTCTATCTTCCTCTTAGAATTGCAATGACAGCAAATGTGATTTAATTTATTCAACTACATCTACTGTCGAAGAAATTTTGTTAGTTTTCAGTTTGATGGTATGTTTTTATTGAGTTTATGTTATAAGCTATATAGATTTTATCAAGCATGTAAAGCTATTTTACAAGATACTAAATTCGTATATTTTGCCGCTGCCACGGACAGAGTTAGTTAAAACTAAACGTGTTCCAGGTTGGACAGTGCCATATTTGACGTTTTACCTACAACCATATAGGACTTCTTCAGGAGCGGGAAATGTGGTAGGCAACAGATGACACGATAACTCAACGTGTAAACCACCTCAGAGGCGAAAGTAACAGAGCGGGACATAATTGATCACGCACAGCATATGAACCATGCTATATGCGAAAATCAATGCGGTGATACAAAGGGTGTAGATATAGGAAAACCCGCCACCTGTAACAATCAATCCTCAACTACCGGTGACCGCGACACCCAACCAATTAGCGACAGGCCCCGCCCACCGCCGGCATATCCCTTCGTAACCGTGCAGTTGATTTCAGCCTCTAGTGTAGTTTACACGTTGAGTTACTGTACTAACTGTTGGCTACCACGTTTCCGTCACCTGAAGAAGCCGCATATGATTGTGAGCGAAACGTCGAGTTTTCGCTTAGTTATGTCCGAGCCCGTATATTTTTCTATACGATTTTGAAGTATCCAAAAATAAAAGAAAAAAGTTCATTGTAAAGAGTGGATTATATTCTATGTCAAATCTTGTCCTGTTTTACAAACTCTTGTCATATTAAATCCTGTGCAAGAGAATATGGCCAACATTTTTTTGTGTGTATTTTGTGTACCTAACGTATAATTTTACATACAAAGTCTTCCAACCTTAATTCTCGGTTCAGAAAGATGCATTCACCTAATTGCAATTTACTCCTTTGAAGCGACCAACTTCGGTACCAAAAGCGCCTAGCTTTTCGACATTTATACTATTTCAATTTATAAATTGACAAAGTTTCTTTAATATCTTCAAATGTTGTTGTTTTGTTAAAGCAATCATTGCAATGTCTCTTCATGATAGTCTAAACCCTAGCCAAGGTCATTATGAAAAAAGAGAAAAATAGAGGAATCTAGTATCTTGCAAAGTAGCCTTAATATAGTAAAAGCAAGATTCATATAGATGTAGTATAAAGTAAAATAATTGAAATCGCTATACCGCTTCCAGATTTTTTCAAAAAAATAAATATAACAAAGATAATGAATTTATCCCTTACTTTCCTTCCACACTGTATAATCTATTATGAGACCGCACTACCAACTCTAAAACACGCATTTGCCGTTGCTTAAAATCATGTTTTATAATTAATCGTTAAAGCGCAAATGATTGAGATTGCTCCACTTTAGCGCCTATTATTATGACTTACAGTAATTAATTTATTATCTTAAAGCGCTTTTATCAATTAACGCAAACCGAGTTTCTTGTCAACTATTGGTATTAAAGTATCCCGTTGCTGCTTAGTCTCTGTCATTAAATATTCTGACATTTTCGCTGGCTGGTGGTCTAGGTTGTAATAGTTTATCCAACGGCTATTTTGTTTACATTTTACGTATTTTATCAAAATTAGTTCTTATCAGATCTTCTAGTAAATATCCACATTGTTTGGTGACTTTATTGCGCTAAAGTGCTGAAGTATTTGCCTAAACAAGCTAAAGAAATGGTTGCAGCATTAATAACGTTCTATGAACAAGAAAGTGATAATAACCGCATTCATGGACAACCTTTGATACCTTTTGAAGCAGTAAAGGAAGCGAGTGGTGTATTCTCATAAATATAGTGTTCAAAGGATGATAACATGTAATTTTAGCGTGATGCTACAGCTTTTAATATCGGCATATCATCTGTTAGCGTAAATATTTTGATATTTCAAAATAACACATTACACGGTATAGTGTGCTATAAATTGCAAGGGATAGAGACATAATTCATGGAAGTCTCTCTTTCCTAAAGACTATTTTAAAAGAATTCGTTTCTTATCGAAGCTAAGAAAATCCTCCACAAGTATTGATAGAATTGCCTCGCATAGCAAATGCTACTTTTCTACAATCATACGTTAAAAATTTCCATATCAATTATAGGCAGTTTGTTTATTTAGATGAAATTTGGATTTTCAAAAACGGCTCAGTTGGTCATTCATGGCAGGACATAATCAAACAATGTGTTAAGAAAATAAAACCTGAAGGCAAAAGGTGCATACATGTACAATATTCATATATTAGCTTATATTTTAAATTTTTATAAGTTGCCTTGCAGCTACATCATTTTACATGCTGGCAATGTCCATGGATTCATACCTGATGCATCCCCAATATTTAATTGGAACACTAAGAACTTTGATTGTCATGGAATAATGAACCATGAAAATTTTATTCATTGGTTTCAGAATCAGCTTCTAAGATGTCTAAGAGCCATCTACTATAGTTATGGATAATGCAAGTTATCATAATCAATGTGTTACCACAAGCTGAAAAAGGAGAATGTTTAAAACTGGCTATGAAATAATAAGATTATCTTCGATGCCGACATGTTAAAAACACAATTGCTTCGTTTACATTATTTGCAATGATTTATTACATTATAGGAATAAGCCTCAAAGATCACATGTAATTGATAACCTTGCATAATAGAAATGTCTTTCGGGTGATGTCGTGTAGTTAATATTTTACTCGACATTTCCCTGACCATGCTGTCAGCTTCTTCAGAAGATTTCTAAAGACTGCTGTTGTTGTCTCTTGCTCCTTGTTATATATCCTATTTCTGTTCCACTTTGCTGATCCATAACCGTCCCGCTTTACTGATCTATAACCGTTCTGTTCTGCTGAATCGCGTCGTTGGATGTATGACGCCAATTCATGGTATGTGTAACAAACTCTCTCTCCGGTCAGTGCATTCTCGGTGCGGTGAATAATCTTCCTGGCCGCTGTGCTTTTAATGCGGTGTTGGATTTTAACGAAGGTTGGTGTTACGTTCTGGTCTCGGCAGCGTCGCAGAAATGCTAGTGAGGCAAGCAGTTGGCACTTCTTCTTACGTAGTTCGTCCAGCTTCCTGGTTTTCAAGTAGATTTCCTCCCCGTAGAGGCGTCCGATAGCTGACAGCATGGTCAGCGAAACGTCAAGTAAAACATTAACTACACAACATCACCCGAAAGACATTTCTACTATGGATTACGGTCGTGAAAGCCTACACTCAACCTTGCATAATACTGTGGTCGTAAAGTTCTGCGACTACCTCCCTGTCATTGTATATTTAACCCAACTGAAAGTATTTGGGGAATCACAAAAACGTATTACAATAAACATATTGGTTGAGACAGGTTTGGTGCTAACAAATGTTTGAAGATGTAAGACGAAACCTTAAGCCCCGTCACAAAGAAAACATGAGAAAATACAATTCATTGCATAGAAAAAGAAATTTTAAAGTGGTGGGATAGAGAGGTGGGATTTGATAAAGAAAATATCAGTCCAATAATTATACACCTTAAAGAAAGTGGCTTTAGTAACAGTGATAGTAGTGAATAAACAATTATAAATAAAATAGTAACGTCAACGTCCTCGTAATAATATAAAAATAAATTATTACATTAGAAAAACATATGTTCAGTATTATAGGAAACTTAAATGATAAGATTAGTGATATGCGATATGCTTATTCTGTTGTGTCATAACGTATCACCTATTTATGTATAGTTATATTATATTAGTAATATTTTATATTTCATAATATTTTATTTATTTGTTTTACAAATCCTTATATACCAATAAAATTAATTTTGGTTAATTTGCTTCTTATTACGTTATGCATAACAATATTTCTTTTGATTTAAGTAATTTAAAACTATTCCTATTGAGAACGTCGCTAAACATAACCTAATATTCCTGTATCCAGTGATAAGGATAAATCGTAGGTGATTTGACAACCGCGCAATATATTACGTCATTAACGATCATTCGCCTGAATCTTACTTGGACTATACTGGATTTTAAAGGGCAGTTTTTATTTAGATTTAGACAGTGAGAAAAAGCAACATCTAAGCTTGCATTCATCGGGAGTAGTATTTAATGTATTTCTATCGAAGCACGAATTATCTAGATGTGAAGGTACTATAAAAATTATTTTTTTTTTTATTTTCAATTCGGATACGAGGTTATTATTGGCTCCATACTTCTTTCCTGATAACTTTTCAAACATCGGACGTAGCCACAATTACACAAGACTCCACGTAATTTTATATGTAAATATCTGCTTTGTTATTTTTCGAATTCGTCTACTCCATATTTTTCAATAATTTTAATTGATTCAAAATAACAAAGTGCCCCCTCGTCGGTTTATGGCTAAGTGCCCATGAATGATTTTTTTAATCGTCCGGATCCATTAATCGAGGAGGAACGGTTACGCACTTTAATTTAGACGTGTACTTGAACGAAAAAAAAAATGTAGTCTGTATTCGGATTTCGCAGATTTCCGATCGCCTGGTATAATCGTTCATGTGCGCTTAGCCTTAAAGGATCTTGAAATTAGTTCATATAAGTACACATAGATGGTGCGTTTGAGGTATTTTATAAAATAAACGTGATAATAATATAGAAAGTTACCTCATTTTGCTTTACTGCTGTCGCAAATAGATTGTTATATTAAACATTATGTAAATTTATTTTAATTCGATGCGATAAAGCGGTAATAGATAATAAAATTTTTATGTGCGATTTTATTAACGACACGTTAGATGTCGCTTATCAGACGGAGTCAGATTCTTACAGAAGAAAGACCGAAGAACGACTGCAAAATGGCGGACTAAATCAATAAATCCAATAACTTGTATTTTGAGCCCGTTTTAGACTATTTTCGGACTTTTTAAAAGGGGGAAAAGTGTAAATTCTGTGTGGATAGAGTGCCGGGTGTCTGAGGTATTGTGTGCGGTGTTCTTTGTGTCTCCCACGTTCGACGCACAGACTGTTTTAACATCGTTAATATGTAACTATTGTTTTAAATTCGGTAAGTATCTCGTGTGCATGTTATACTACGATATCGGGCATCGATTCGTCCGGTGAACGGGGCCCTTTTTCGCGTGGATCGCCTAACGACCCCGCAACGCTTAATTATCCCCTTAATTACACAGATTGACAAGTTAATTACTAATGTATACATATTAAACGCGTGGAGGGGGGAGTATGTGTATAATTTATTAGTGTATATTATCATCATCCATTCGAAGATAAATATTTATACAGTACCGAAATGGAATGGTTTAGCTTTTCCTTTATGTTTGTTGTTTCAGTGCGCGAGTATTTTTATTATTACGCTCGGCCTTTTTTCGCTTCTCTTTCTTGAAACGTCGTTTAATTGTTGCGCAAAAACGACAAGAAAAATAAATAAGGAACGAATTTATTTTCGTGGAGTGATGATAATTTATGCTAACAGCTTTAGATAACCGTGAAAATAATGTGCTTATAGTACGAACGTTATTCGAAAATAATCAAGTAGTCGTTATACAGTCCTAATAATGCTTCGCTAATTAATTCTGCCGTCGTAGAAGTCGTTTGTTTCGCAGTCGACCGGGATCTTTTTACGATCGTAACGCAGGCATTCTAGCGTATACAAGGGCGCTCATTGGAATATCGACAAGAAAAGTAATATTTTTATCATCTTTTAATTCGCCATGTTTATAACTTGAATAAATTCCGCGAAATTTATTTGCATTATTCACATTTATACAAAAACCACAACCGCTGAATTGCTGATTAATTAGCGTATGTAATTTTTTTTGTATGTGAAGGTACTTTAACATTTAAGCGGTTACTTCAGACCTAATTTATTTATTAAACCGCAACCTCCCAGGATTGTGCTTTTTCTGTTGTTTTGAGATCCGGTTAGGAACATGACACGACTTAAATTATATTGGAACGTACAGGGTCGTTGATAAGTTCGTAGCCATTCAAAGTTATATTTTGTTTTAACTGCTAACGTTTGTAACGTATTTTATAGCTAATTATACGAGGGGAGTTCGATAATTAACTGAATGGCCGGATGTACGCGGCATAATCTATATGGCGATTACCTTGAAAATGGCGAGAAAAGGATTCTATTTCTTCAAGACATTTATGTCATCGCCATGGCAAAATTTCATGAGCTAGGATACAAATTGCTTCCGCACCTAACATATTCGTCAGATTTGGCCCCCGGCGATTATTTCCTATTTTCGAATATGAATAAAATGGTTCGGCGGAAAAAGATGAAGTGATTGCAGAGACGACCGCCTATATTCTAGGGTTGGAGAAACGTAGTTTTCTAGATGGGGTATCAAAGATGGAAAAACGTTATCGACCCCAAAATAAAACGAATTTTTCGCATAAAATTGTCTTTTGTTGCCAAGACCAGTTATTTATCGAACTCCCCTCGTACGTCTGTCAGACTGCTATATTACAAAAATATAAAAACAGAGTTCTTTTTTTTTATTTTTATTTTATATAAAGCAGTAACAATCTTGAAATCTCTTTATTTTGTTTGGAGAGAAGAGAAAAATAAACTCCAGCACGAAATTATTTATTTTGTACGTCATGGGCTTCTCTAATAAAAGACATAAAGCTTGTTTTTTGAAAAAAAAATGTTTTATGTGAAAGAGAGGTACATATTCAAATAAAAAAAAATATTTACATGCATACACGTCAACATAGCTAAACTTGCAGTATCTCACTCACTCGCATTCTCCACATAGTATGTGTACAACTTTTTTGCCCACTGTAAATAAACTGGCTTTCGGCAAGCGTAACACACATATGCTGTTCGTCCTTTTTTTTAATATGAACAATTGAAGCAACTTGTTCTTTTTTCTGCTAATTACTGCCATCTCGACTATTTTTTTTTGCTCATAATTTCGGTGGATAACATAACGCCTTTGTAATGCTAATCTTTATGAATTTTATTCAATTAAAACTAAACGTGTTTCAAATTTGGACCGTGTTATGGTTAATCGAAAACTCGACGTTTCGCCCCCAATCATATGGAACTTGTTCAAGAGAGGGAAGGGTGATGAGCCACAGTTAGCACAGTAACTGTAATGTGTAAACCACGAGAGAAGCGAAACTGATTGAGCGGGAAGCAGTTAATCACGGCAACTTAGCTCTCGGTTTACACGTTGAGGTACTATGCTAACTGTGGCCTACCACCCTTGCTTCTCCTGAAGAAGCACCGTATGAATGTGGGCGAAACGTCGGGTTTTCGATTAACCATGATACGGTCCGAACCCGGAACACGTTTAGTTTTAACTGCCTCTGGCCGTGGAAGCCTACGTTATTATTTGGAAATATTTACGATGGAGAATATATGAATTTACAACGTTTATATCCAATTATCCAATCAATTGAAATTTAGCAAATATTTTATTTAGGCCTTGGCAGAGCTGTAGTTCCCCATTATTTCTAGTTTCTCGCATTGGGGATTATTGGATTCGTTATGGTGTTTGATGATTTTATTTGGTTTCGAAAAACTAGATAGTGGATCTTCTACAGATATTTTTGTTGTTCTATCTACACAAGTTAATTCTCTCGGTTCTATTCATGATTTGAAGTGTGGAAGAATCTTTATTTTTGTATTTTTTCCTGTTTTGCCCAATTTTGCCTAGTCAACGGTTCTGCCTTATTTTCCTATGTTGGTTGTCGTTGGATGTAGACCGGAGAAGTTGGCAACGATATGACGTTGAGGCGGATTGCCTCTGCTGGGGGTAGTTGCCTTATTGGATCATTTGAATTTAATTTTTCAGGCTGGGGCTTTCCTTCTTTTTCAGAACTGCTTTCAGGATTACCATTGATTGATACCATTTCAACATCGCTATATTCGTTACATATTTCGTCGAACCACCTCAATAGTGTTTCTTTAAAATTAGGATCGTGAATTTTAGGCCCGCGCAAGTTCTGCAAATCAGGCATATTGACGTTTTATGCTCTCACATTTAAGAATAAACTGTTTCCCATTTTTTAATGAATTATGGGCTTTTTATGGTTACAAAGTAAATAAGCAAGATTAAACGTTTTTTTTTTATTATCAGTACACTAAAGTAAACAAAAGAAAAGGTATGCCCTCATAAATCATCCTATCTGAAACGCTGCTACTCGATAGATATGAGCGTATTTGGAGAATAGTAACTTAAATTTTAGCTACCCGTTTTGGGAGACGGTCCTTGCCCTTCGATTTTCCAAATATCTTTAAAAATAAACGGGTGACTTTAATGAAAGTATACATAAATATTCGTAAACCTAAGAATAAAATTTACGCAGGTACGAAATAGGTTTAAAAAAAATTATGCAGCCAGGTATCGTATCTTGGCCTACGTCTGTGAAACCAATCGTTAGTACTTAGGGGTTAAATCGAACGCGCTGTATATTATTTTTGAAACTCTCTTTAGAAAAGTCGACGTTCACCGAAACCGTTAACAAATATGTTTTCTGGTACCTGCTAATGTGTGCAGTGCCTTGTCTCCACCCTAATCTAACAAATATTTAGCATTTCATGAAAGCAATAATAAAGTTTAGCCGTTGTGCAAAATATGGAATGATTCATTGAATTCGTGTTTTTATTATTTCTCATGTTCCATTCAAATGATATATCTAACATAAATGTCCTGTTTTACCTACACTATTGGTATAATTCAAATAGATTACACGCATATGGTGTTTTAGAAAGTTGTAAGTGGCTTATATTCCTCCAAAATATTGGTAAGAACAGCCATTTCCGACGCATTGTAAAATTCCAGCAAGCTTTACTGTATTTGCGTGGAAATACATGACATAAATCGAAGTTGGATGAAAGTTCTGCCTTCTCTGAATAGAAAATCGTACTGTTTTCACGTTTGTCTTTTATTTTTTTGCGAATTTAACTCTTCATCAGTTTCAACGTAAGTTGTTTGGGCATTCCTTTTTTCTTGATTGGAAACTAAACCACAATCCAATCGTTAATCAGAGGTTGATAAAATCTGCGATCAATGTCACTTCTATCACAATTTCCGTTTAGGTTAGTTTCACTCCGGATTTTTGAATCACTGTCCGACAAAACAAATATTTACTTGGCTTTTCTTAGTACAATGGCACAATGATACGCAGTAAACCTGTACGAAAGTGAGCCATGTGTACACTGCTCATTTTGCTTCGTCGCTTGTCAGCCGTCCAAATATACTTTTGTCCCATCATACCTCCTTTTTTGCTGGCTGCATCAGATTAGGTGGGGTAGGGTTGTACCCTATAACGTGTACCAAAGCCCTGCAGCACTACTCAATCTCTGGTGTCAGAGTAACGGACGTGGCGGGGGCATCTATACATATGGGAGGAGGCAGCCGACCGTCTCCCGGTTGGTTGGGGAATCTTGGATTCATCCTAATGCCAGGAGCTCCTTACATGGACCCTAAGGCTTGAGAGCTAGCCATCGTGGTTTGACTCAATCCGAGGTTAATGAGTAACATAAACATTCCTTCGGTGCGGAGTGGGTAGGGTTTTTGGCCCGCCCATTCCCGTTGTTTAGGCTTATATCACGGGCGGACCATTACAAAAGTTGACAAGGGATCTTTTTTAACATGGGAAGCACGGGAGAAGGAGCAGGGCCCACCGGAGATCAACCGGTCTCCTTCCATTGAGGAACCGGAGTCATGCGGGCAGTTCCTCTCTATTGGTCGGTAGGAGCGGCAACGTGGGTCAGCAGCCTTCCTCTTAGGAGGTTGGCGATATATATTTCTGTATCAGAATAGTAGATTCTTTAGTTTTGGGGTTCCCTTCTCTTATTGGGTCTACAAGCTGGAGGTTCGATATCTTACACTAGAGCTGATATTTCAGAGGCAAGTGCAAAGACAAAGGCAGGAAGAGGATTTCTTCCCGAGCGTGGAATGGCTACAATAAAAGTTTAGATCTGCCATAAAACATATTTCTTCGTGGAGTAAATTTTCACGTTCAATAAACAAGCGGAAGTCTTACGAAAAGCCCAGCGGCGACTTTATGGCTATTTAGGTTTTGTCCATGTGGACTGATTTGACGAATACCATGCCACTTTTTAAGTTTCCTTGACCACCCTCCATTCCCAGCGCATCGAAGAAAAATTTCACTTTATTTGCGCAAATGGCTCCCGAAATGGAAATTCTCGCGGTCCTTTGCTTATTAAACCAAGATACCATGACCTTGTTTAATTCTCGATAGGTTGCTGATTTCATCGTTAATACCACGAACCAACCCAATTTGTTAGTTTATCTATAATTTCCAGCTTCACGATATTGAACAAACACAATGTTATTTTAACCTAAACCAAAAAGTTGGTAAAACTTGATTTGCGGTCTACGACGTTCTTGTATTTGGTCAATAGTTTACAACAGTGTGAATGGTTTAGGTGATAGTAATAATGCGATTGAATAAATTTGGTTGGTCCAATTTATTCCACTTACACCGTATGCTTTCATTAGAAACGTTAGAATTTTTATTTAAAGTAAGTAAGCACCTATAAATAAATCTTTTGTATTTGGCAACCTTCGTTAAGATTTTACAACCGCCATTGTACGCAGGAGCATTGTTCCATTTCATTGCTCTGTTTTTCGATAACACTGTACGAGCTGACATCTATCGGTTTCGACGGTTTGGAGAAGCATTTATGGTTTTTATGTGCCAATTCAATATAATAAGTGTTTACGAGTTCTCGACCAGTATATTTTATATACACATATATACAAGGTCTATTATATATCGCTATATCCACTGCTTAATTATATACAACGCGTACAATAGATATTAAATTTAATAATGGTCTTTTGGAGGTTACCCGTTTTACGGCATCGACTTTTACGACTCTCGTTCCTCGATGTTAATTGCACTTCTAATAATTTACGTAAGTTTTAATACGGGGGGCCCATTAACGCGCTTAGTAATGTATATTATTTTCCGAGATTCGCTTTTGATGGTTCTTACTTCAGAGTGAGCAAATAAATCATCGCTTTACTAATTGCATCAAGTGCTGTTTGAGATTGTGCAGTCGCAGTGTGTGCTTAGGAAATAATCTAATACATATAGCGCTGTAGTGGGCTGTACACTGTATACATTGGCGTTCGAAAGTAGAATTACATCCATCGAAGGCGTTCTTTGGCTAGCAAATGTTTCGCTCGTTATGGTTTGGCGACTAAGTTAGGCATGAAACTTTTTTTTTAATAATTATTTTTTTTTTGTATTTTGGTTTAAATACGCTTAAATAAAGTATACAAAAATATTTTTAATTATTTCAGGTTTCGTATTAGGATAAAATAGGATGGCTTTTTAAAGAGATCATTGGATTATGTAAAAAGGACACGGTGAAAGAAACATACAGTGCTTACTTCAAATTTGTATGATGACTCAAAAGCAAACTTGGACGAAACGCAATAAACCTGTACGAAAGCGAGCCTTGTGTACACTTTCTTCGTCGCTTGCCGATACTTTTGTCCCATCATACATTGTTGATTACAAAAACTTGTGTGTAAACCATTCTTTTGAGTATAGATCAATGTCACACCAACAGCCGTTACGTGCTCAAAATAACCTCGTTCCTTCTTTTTCATTGCCTTTGCACTGGTCAGAGGAGATTGCGAAATTCTTTTCTCTTATTTACCAGGACAGGCTTTTATACTTCTCAATTTCAGTTCGTTAATAAAGTGAAGTAAAATAATCGTCAAAATATGAAACCACACAAGCTCCCACAAGTCCTATGTGTTTGCATTTCATAGAAAGTGTCGCGGAAGAACTTTGATATGGTTATAAAGAACAAATCTAAAATGTGTAGACCTATCGAATGAGTTTACCTTTGATAAACTTGTTTTCCGGGGTGACGTCCGTAGCATGGAATCATGCTTTCGTCAATACTACGATTTTCTTCAATTGGTGCGTGTTCAAAAAATTTCTTATATTTACTAAATATGAATCTGGTCGCTTAATTTCGAAAATAAAAGAATTTGTGAGAAAATTTTGAACCCCTTTTCAACTTTCCCAACTTAAATTTCTTGTTGAGGATATCAAAGAGAGGTCTCACTAAATCGGTCATGTAATATCACATCGTACACCATTTTATTACTTGCATCATTGTGGGAGAGGTTCATAACCACTTAGTAGCAAAACATTAATAAAGCAGAGTAATTCATCTTCAGTTACCTTTTCTGCAGGATTTTTCTGCTGGGCAAATGTATTGTTAAAATACAGAATTTGATCTACAACTTCTTAAAAGGACAATTGAAAGCATGCTGCAGGAGACAAATTGTTTAGAACAAATATTAAAGGTTCCCCATCAACTTTTGTTTTTTGCAAATGTTGAAGTTCTTCATGCTTATTATCTAATTCATCGTCTGAAGATTTGCGTTTTCATTTCATCCGAATCTGAATCTACATCGGTGTCACAATTTTTATTTGCATTTTCCGGTTTTCGTGTCTGGAATGTTGTTATCACCTTTTTGAAGCTCTTCAATCAACCCGGCCAACCAGACTATCCATTGCGAATTGACACCAGATTAAACATAAAATACACCCGAGAGCTTCCTGAAACGTTTATAAAATTCAAATGACGGTTGCAGGTGTTATAACACGTTTATTACAATAGCGTTATCTAGATTCGGCAAAATGTATTTAGAATGAGTGGATTTGTACCGTCTGAATTGCTTCCTGAAGTAGGCGAACCGCCTGAAGAGGTATTTGCTGATTGTGTTCGTTGTCATAGCCTCAATTTTCAAAGAGCGAATGAATGTTATAAACATGGCAAGTTTATATTCTCTAGAAATAAAGGACCATGCGTATGTACTAAGCGCTGATTTGTAACAGATATATATTTTTTTTAATTTATGTTGAAATTCTTGCCATGTTGATTTGGAATTAGAAAGTACATGGTCTATGACTGAGGCGACATCTGAAGAGATTATACTAAAGATTCATGAAGCAACTTTGTATTTTTTACAATCAAGACTAGAATCAGTTCTGTCTTTTCAGTCGTACTTTTATCCCCACATTTACTAATCAAGCAGGATCTAAACTTTTATTTAGCATTGTATTTGAAGTTCCTTTAAAAACGCTAGCATTATTTAAATGTTCTCAAGGTGTCTGACACAAATTAATTGAAAAATTGGTTAATTGCTAAATACACCACGAAATTCGCATTTTTCGCTGCCATTATGATCTCTAAGAACCAGTTTGAAAGCACAACAAAATTTAATAAATATACCGACAGGCCGGATACATGCGACACTGCGAGATTGCCACATACATTGATTTTACTAATTTCTGAAAAGCATTGTTAATTTTTACATCTAAAGTTATTTATTTCGAATGGAGAAAGTTACTTCATCGTTAAGAGCATGTGAAACGGTTTAAATCTTGTCTTAATTATTTTTTGATATCTCCTATAGTTTCTAAGTTATTGAACAACGAAGGGTAGTGTTGAGCTTAGGATGCTTTATAGCCCGCTAGTGTGAGTTTTACCGTATAATCCCACCAAGTTTCATTT
>LR736874.1:6812941-6853255 GCA_902654985.2 Oryctes borbonicus
AGCCCGCTAGTGTGAGTTTTACCGTATAATCCCACCAAGTTTCATTTTAATCGGTGACACACACCCTTGTGATCTAGGTCTTTAAATAGCACTCTCTCAAAATTATTGCCTGGTAATCTAGCTTAACAATAAGAAACTCTCGGTTTTGGTCAGGTTGCCCCACTGCGCGAACTTCTATTATATTATACGCTATATATTATACGCGAATTGCTATTATTACTCTTAAACCGATAATGCAGTGCGAATCCGGAAAAATGAGAAATATTTTGCAGGTAGATACAGGGGGCTACCATAAGAACAGTAAACCCGATGGTCGAAATAGAAACATTGTTGAAGAGGGAGGAAAATTAGTAAAACGATATATTAGGAAATGTAGATAATTAAAACAAAATTTCAGACCTTTTTCAACTTTCCCAACTTAAATTTCTAATAAATATCAAAGAGAGGTGGCATTTTTGCACATTTATCTTCTTTATCCAGTGGCATGTTATTGTCGATATTGCTCATTTACACCATTTTATTGTTTGTATCATTGTGGGAGAGGTCCATAACCATTTATCATCACAACACCAATAAAGCAGAGTTATGTTTACCGCATGATTTTTCTACTGGGCAAACGTACTGGCAAAATACAAAATCTGATCCATGACTTATTAATCAACGAATAATTGAAACCATGCGGAAGGAGACATATTATTTGGAACCAATACCGAAGGTTCCCGTTCAGGAAGGGCAGACGCCTCTAAATTGCCGTTTTTATAATCAAATATTTCCATTAACTTTAGTCTTTTGCAAATGTTGATAGAAGTTTTTCATCTTCATTATCTCGTTCATCGTCTGAAGATTTTTGCGTTTTCACTTCAGCTCTTATTTGGGTTCGTCTCCTGAGTCTACATCAGTGTCACAATCTTTATTTGCATTTTCCGGTTGTAATATATTTATCGTGTTTGGAATTTTGTCATCACCTTTTTCAAGCTCTTCGAGCAACTCGGTTAAACAGGCTGTCATCCATTACAAATTGACACCAGATTAAACCTGAAACCCTTCTGAAACCTTTATAAAATTCAAATGACGGTTACAGGTAGCTTGTCAACGTTGTAACTCGTTTATTGCAGTAGTTTTATCTAGATTCGGGTAAACGTATTTAAAAAACATGAATTGATTTGTACCGTCCTTTTAAAAGGACAGTAGATCTGAACGGGTTAACCCATTTAGACGAGTTGGTTCCTGAAGTACGCGAACGGCCTGGAGAGGTATTTAGTGGTTGCGTTCGTTGTGATAGACCCATTTTTCAAAGTGTGAATGAATATTATGAACATAGCAAGTTTAAACATTGTAAATTTAAGATTTGCTACAAATAAAGGAGCATGCATATGTATTATGCGTTGACCAATAAACTGCGGAATGGTATGTAAAATTTATAACAGATATTTTTTAATTTGCGTTGAAATTGTTGTCATGATAATTTGCAATTAGAAAGTCTTACATTTATGACTGGGGCGATACCTAAAGAGATTATATGCCTATACAAAATCGTCTGCAAAGGATCATGGAGCAACTTTGTATTTTTTACAGTCAAGATTGGATCCAGTTCGGTCTTTTAAGTCGTTCTTTTATCCCCAAATTTACTATTCAAACAGTAAATGTGGGCGTAACCTTTTTACGAAGGAGGGTACGATTGTAAAAAAAAAGCTAAAACGTCAGCTTTAACTTCCAATAATCTTTGAAAAGAAGCTGGAATTGTCGGCAGATTATTAAAAAATACGCCCTACACTGATGGGCATACATTGTGTACAGGGATATTTATTTTTAACACCGTCCGTCCTTATCCATATAAATTCTGTAATTAAAGATAGATCTAAATAAAATTACTAGCTGGCACCAATTTGATACGTCTGTAGTTTCGTCATATAATAAATCGGAACTTTTAATTTGACTTGAAATTTATATTCTGCAAGCAGTAAGCATAGAATCTAGAATTTTGGAATAAATACCAAAGGTTCACGTTCAGAAAGCGTAGACCGCTCTAAATTGCAATTTTTGTAATCAAATATTTTCATCAATTTTGGTTTTTCGCAGACGTTGATAAAAGTTTTTCCTTTTCCTCATTATCTCATTCCTTGTCTGAAGATTTGCGTCTTCACTTCAGCTCTTAGTTGGGATCATGGTAAATTATTCATTTTCGGCTTCCGCATCTACATCAGTGTCACAATTTTTATTAGCATTTTCCGGTTGTAATGTCTGGAATGTCATCATCCCACAAAGTATTTAAATCGGTGAGACACACTACTTGTATTCCCTCGTGAGCTGGGTCTTTAAGTAGCACCCTCATCAAATTATTGCCTGGTAATCTAGCTTAGCAAGAAGAAACTCTGGGCTTTCCCACTGTGTGACATTGGGCTTTGCGAATTGTTATTATTACTACTAAACCGATAATGCAGTGCGAATCCGGATAAATGAGAAAGAAATATTTTGCAGGTAGAAACACGGGGCCAACATAAGAAAAATAAACCCGTAGGGTTCGATTGTCTTCCATTCTCGAAATAAAAACAGTGTTGAAGAGGAAAATTAGTAAAATGGAACATCAGGAAGTGTAGATAATTTAAAAAAATAAAAAATACCACCACTATATTCAATGCACTTGTTTGCCGTTTTGTTGACGTTATGGGTTTGGGTACGTTTAATAATGTTGGGATTATTTTTTATTGCTACACCCGCTTCTCTTGTGTCTACTTTTATGGCGTATACCAATAACTTTTCATTTACCTCCACAGAGAATAATCAATTGAGGGTTTAAATCCGGAGATCTCGTCGGTCAATTTGTTGGGCCTTCTCTACCGATCGTCCAGGAAAATGATTGTTTAAAAAATGTTGAACAGATAAAGCGGTTTATGGAGGAACCTCATCATCTTGTCGATTATTTAGAGCTACATCCTTCTTCGACAAGACGTACATCCAACACAAATGGTCCTTTTAACTGATCATTAAGGCTTTGAATTATTTTTCTTAAACTTCTTTTTAGTAGCGTTGAGAATATTCTTTTCATTTCGTAAATAAAGTCTTTCTCTCTCAGAAAGAATCGTTGCGCTTGGAAATATACCAGTCTCCTGAACACCAGCAAAAAATCTTGGAAAGGTTTTGTGTTAGAAACTGTACGATTTGGAAAATGGCGTTGCTATTCGTGAAATGCTCGAACTGCATTTCCATTGCATGAACCAAAAACAAAAATCATACCTACGCGTGAATATTCGAGGCATTTTGGTAAGAAAATAGTTTAAAATGCGAAATGTTAATCAAACGAGTTAATGTCAGATCAACTGATAACTAATTGTGCCAAATTAGTTTATTTAAATTAACCTGTCAAAAACAGAAAAGTTTGATTTTTTTGGGGAAGTTCGTTATATATAAAAAATGTTTTATTTTAAGAATAATCGACAATCGGACTCTATAACTTATGGGTTTATTTTCTTTTTGTTTTGACCACTGTCTACCTACAAAATATTTCCTCTTGCTATGGATCCATTTAAAATTATACCCTCCGCTTACAGTATTTAAAATCGGCGACGTTCTTACTTAGCGTTAGTCGGTACTAAATAACCTGAGTAAACCTTAATACAGCAGAACTTCGGATAATACGTTTAAAAAAAATAAATAAATAAATTTTTGTTTGTTTCAACGTTTTGTAGCGCTTCTTTGCTGTATGTCCTTCCAATGCTTTAGGAGCAAGACATCTGACGAATACATTTCCGGTTGCTGCTCTACGTACAATATTGCAGTTTCTAAAGCTGCGAGACTCCGATGATGTGAAATTTGAAAGTGTCGTTGGATGTCTTCATTTCCGTCTTCGTCGTCTTCGGTGTTTAATCAGCTGGCACAACAAGGCTTATTATTTCTTCATCATTGACATCCAGTACACTACATTCTTCAAGTTTATTTTGCGCACAACACTTATGGGATCATCAGTTTTAGTAAGTTTTCTCCAAAACACCCCGATCCACCGGTTGTAATATACTTGTGACGTTAGGTGGAAGAAATTTAACAATGATGTTGTCTTTTATAAGCTGTTCTTCATTTGGATGTGAAGAAGCATTATCAAGTAACGGAACAGCTTGTATGAGCAAGCCGTTTTTCTTGAGATACTTCGTTACTCGCGGAACAAGCGAAAAAAGCGTCCGTCCAAGCGCTTTTTTGATTTTTGTAATAGACCGGTAAAGCTTTCAGTGCTATATCTTTTAATGCTCTCGGCTTTGCAGATTTTCCGATTAACATTAAAGAAAATTTGTGTTTTCCGGAAGCATTACAGCATGCCATGATCTTACTACGTTTATATCCTGGCGATGTAGGTTCTAAATTCGATGCCAAAGTTTTTGAGGGCAACATTTTGTAGTTAATCCCGCTTTCATCGCAATTATCAGTTTGGTACCATTTTCAATAACCACTGTTTTAAAACTATCAATTGCAAATGCTCAACTGATAGACCCCAACCGTTTTTTTCCAGCGATCAAGTCACCCTGCACTTGCCGTAGATTCGTTGCTCGGCAATCCTAATTTTTAGCAAACTGCAGGACTTTGCCTTGCAAAATTGGACCCGACAATGGGATACCCTTATTTCATTGTTGCGTAAACCATAAAAAAATGACTCGCCAATGTTTTCAAACTCACATTTTTCCATTGTTTTTCTACCACTAGAAGATGCTTGTTTGGTGCACCACTGTTCTATTTTCACTCTATTGCGCTTGCAGTCTCCTACAGTCACTTTTCCTACATTGTAGAGAGCGGCAACACTTTTTATTGATTTTCACCCTTATCAAGTTTTTTAAGAGCTTCAAGTTTAGTATGCATACCTATAACAATCTTTTTTTCTTTTTGACATGGCTAAGCCGGGCGACAAAACTAATTGTGCACATATCGACTGAATACATTTGCTTAGACGGGTATAAACCTGCAGAATTGCAGAAATTAAAAAAAAAAAATGCTTCGTAGACCAATTTAGTGACTCAACTCGAATAAAGCGGACACTTTCGTTAACAGCTCGGATAAAGCCGAATGCTTTTCAAATGAGCCAGCTCTTTTAAATCAAATTACTTTGATTTAAAAGACCGGCTTGTTGTTCGCTAACATGTTGATTCAATTTCTCCTGTTATCGCACAGGAGTCTACAGTTTATTTGTATCTCTTATAAATACGTTTTTGACATCACAGTATACCAATTTAAGCGCTATCTATCCCCCAAGTTGACTCCAGCTAGATACCTAATGAATAACGTAATTTACATTGATGTTTGCTTAAAATGGGTCAATAACTCTGCAGTCTTCTTATTTACTCTAGCTTAATTAATTCCGAATGCCCTCGTTACAAATCGGTCTGTTAGTGAATTAATTTAAATGATGAAAATTACATTACGAATACTTAATTTATTGATTTATTACGTACTCCTAAATAAAACAAAAAAGAAATCATTGGAAAGTTTTCCAATTAGATTATTTATTGCCTACTCAATTTTAGACATTCACCGTATTAATTTATTGCGGATATTAAAATTTATAACAAATTAAATGATCCATCAACTGTCCAATTAGCATTTGAAAATTGTACGCCTTCGAAATATTAAATAGATACCAAGGATGGCTGGAAGATTTTTATGATGTCTATATTTTTATAGGCGATTCTAACTTTCTGCCTACAAAATTCATTTCTGTAGAGATTTTAACGTCTGTGTTGTTTGGATTCGTATTTTAAAATAACAAGCTGATTAAGTCGTGTTATTTGGACGGCGATGGAAAGATTTTTAGGCATTTATAGCTTTGAATTAAGGTTTGTGAGTCAAGATGGTTAAAATAGGAAGTTTGTCATTCAGATGGTTTTGCAATTTTGTAAATTTCCTTGATGGGACAACTTTTTCTCTATTGCAAACATATATTGGTTTAAGTCTGTGTTATGAAACAAATGTCAATTTTCATAGCTTTGTTTAGAGATATATAGATATGTATATAGCGCTATAACGTGCCACAACCGATTCGTTGAGTCCAGGTGCTCGTTTTTTACAGAAAATTTATGAGCTATAAATGTTCTTCGTTAGCGATGGAGGTTCAGGTTAATAGGGAAGTCACGTGAAATTTTATTTCATTTAATTTGCGGCGATTATTTAGGAATAAAGATCGATGATTTGCAAGAAATATTCAATAAAATTTTACTATTTTAGGAGAAAAGAGAAAATCCTTAAAATTACAATTTTAATTTTTCTTCAGGCACTACTTGGCTATTTTACGATGATGATTTGGGTACGCCTAAATCACCTAACGAAACAAAGGGCAACTATTAATAGTAGGTAAATTGCCTCCCATAATTTTCATGTACCTGATATATTTGTGTAAATTGGGTCCCGGTTGATAAATAATAAAACAAAAATGGTTAATTAAAATTTTGAATTTATTGAAAAAAAATGCAGAATACAAACCAAAACAAAATACCTAATTTTAAGTTGTAAGATGTAACATAAACCTTAAATCTACCCATAATACTACCCATATTACTAGTTTTAAACTTTAACACCGCAATCGAAAGAACTACATTTAATAAAATGCATTCTGCTTATTTCGTTTTGTTCTGTACGACTCGCCACGAATTTTTTGCGATTTTTGACATTGATGTTATGAATTTTAGCGGTTAAATGCACACTCTGTAATTTAAAAAGTTTCTGTTTGGAATTCTTTAAGCTTTTATAGAAAAATACAAATATTTGGATGAGCTTTGTAAAAGAAGTCGCTAAAATGTTTGTAGAACGATTTACAAGCATTGGTGGTGCGAGTAAGTTCTGCTGAATTTTTACTTTAAGGATATGGAGGAAATTAATAATTTCCTGATACGTAATTGTCCATTAAACCATCTGAATATTTTCCGAGTCCGGTGCAATAGATAGTGAATCAAATATAAAACAATCGCCGGCTTTATCAGGATTTAAAAAAGTAAGGGCTTATGTCATTCGTAACCATTTTCCGGCTTCAAAACTTTTATCCGTATATGAAGAAGTCAAGCCGTATTTTTGAATTTTACGTTACCAAGATTGTGAGAGATGAAACCGGGATCCAACTATTTTCGCTAATGTGCCAAGTTTGATTAACAGTCTTCTGAATACCTTTTTCAAACAAAATGTCTATTTTGATGAAATCATTCTTGAAGTTATCCGTTATCAAATTAAATAATTTTATATATGTCTGCGTTCGTTTATCAGGTAACAACGAAAGAATTATTAGAATATAATGTCCGTTGTAGTACCCATGAATAGTGAACAATTGACAAAAGAACTGCGGGCAATAATTAAAGGTACCGTTAAATAAATTCGTATCACCTTTTCAAAAAAAAACTGGATATTTGATTTACAAAAAAAAAAAAAAAACAACTATTTGGTCAACTTTACTATTAATAAGTACACTACCGGACAAAAACATAGACGCGGTATCGTTTCTATTTCCGAAACAAAGTTTAAAGACATTATATAAAATGTAAATGAGGGTTATTAATATTTGTTATGTAAATAGTCCATTTATAGATATTTCTGGGTATTTATTGCTCTATGAGGCGTAATTGAGATTTTCCCAGATCAAAATAGGGATTTCAGATGCGACAAAAATTTAGACCCTCTGCATTTATTACATTAATATAAGCAAAAACGTTTTAATCTGATACTTCTCTTTATATGCAGCGGTTGTGCTGGTAAAGTGTATACATTTCACCATGAGAAATTATATTTTATAAAGTATTTGCAATATGGGTAGAAAAAAGAAATTATCTTTGATAGAAAGGGGTAAAGTTCTAGCCTGGCACCAGGATGGTGTTAGTAAGAAGGAAATTGCTCGTCGGTTACGCAGAAGCGATCATTGCGTTAGAAATTTCCTAAAAGATCCGGAAAATTATAGCAAATCAAAAGGCCAGCGACGACCGAAAGCTGTAAGTGAGCGGGATAAACGCATGACATTGCGGCGTGCAATCCAATTCTTCTGCGTCGGCGAAAATTATTGCAGAACAGGCGGGGGTACAAACGCACGTGCGTAATGTTCAAAGGATTTTAAAGGCATCACCGGTAATATCACGGAAGAAAATGTTGAGAAAACCGCCACTTTCGGTGAAACACAAAGAAGCGAGGTTGAGATTTGCTGAAGAACACGTATCCTGGAAGAAACGATGGGAAAAAGTTATATTTTCCGATGAGAAACGTTTTAATTTGGACGGACCGGATGGGTACTCGCATTATTATCATGATCTGAGAAAGGAACCAAAAATGAAAATGACCAGACAATTAGGGGGTGGATCTGTGATGATATGGGTAGCGATCGGATTCCGCGATAAAAGTGGGATAGTGTTTTGCACAAACAAAATGACATCTGTGACGTATAAAGACTTATTGCGTGACAGTCTTCTACGTTTTGGAAACCAATGGGCCGGGCGCAATTTTGTTTTTCAGCAAGATAACGCGCCAATTCATAAAGCAAAAACCATTACTGAATGGTTTAAAGAGAAAAAGATTAAAACTTTACAGTGGCCGGCACGGTCACCAGACTTAAACATTATTGAAAACATGCGGGGTGAATTGGCTCGTCGCGTTTATAGCGGAGGCCGTCAATATTTCACGGTACAGGAACTGAAAACTTCAATAGTGACTGAAGGGCATAATATCCCTCAAAATTATATGTTAAATTTATATAAATCTATTAATAACAGACTATTAGAAGTGATTAAGAACAATGGGGGATCTACGCATTACTGGTCACCCATTTGTTTATTTTTGTTTTACATCGGAGTAATAATTTATTATTTAGTTCATATATTACTGGAGGAGATATTTTTAAGTTTATTTTACTTTTACGAATAAAAACTTAATTAGATATCTTGCTAGTTTCCCAAAGAAATGTTGTAACCCTCAAAACCCTTAAAACATCTTACCGCGTCTAAGTTTTTGTCGGGGAGTGTATAAAAAGTTCGCCTTTAGATGTTTCAATGCTGATCTCTTCCAGAATTCTAAAAGCATCTTCAATGCTCTTCGGCAATGCGGGCTGCTGTTTCCGACGAGCGTTGCAGAGATTTCTTCTAATACAAGATAGTAACCGTTGACGGTTGCTAGTATGCGCGGTATAATTTTCGCAGGTTTTTCAGACTCATCTTCGGTAGCTTTCCTTTTACAGGACGTGTTGTTAACACGTTGACGGTGTAATTTTTCTATCTCAGCGTCATGGCTATTTTTCTGAATATGTTTTGTAACAATATATTGTTGTTCACTTACGCCCAAGGTAAGAAGGAAAAATTTGCACGTTTTCTTTGTGCAAGTCCACCGCTTTTCAACACTTTTTAAATACTTTTGGAAACCATATTTATACTTGTTTAAAAGTAATAATTGTTTTCCTTTTTTACTAAAAAATAACTAATAAATATTCACAAACATGCTATGTTATATACATGAACAGACGAACGTAAGGTAAGAAATAATTCTACGAAAAAGCTATTAACAAACATATTTAGTAAGTAAATTGCAAGTAATCCATCATATAAGATTACAAAGGTTTGGGTGGCAGTTTACCTATTTATGAGACCAATTAAGTCCGACCTTTTCTCCTACTATCTGTGTGGAGGCAGTTTACCAGCACCCGATGATGCGACTATTTCGGTACTATTTTACTGCGATAATTGAAATTTGTAGAATTTATATCGGTATTGTTATAAAGACAAACAAATGCCGCTCTTTAATATATCTTATAAAGTCTTACGTAAATCGACCATTTACATGGCTATGTATTTGCATTTTCACATTTATTGATAAAAAACACTGCTTGCTCTCTTGGAGTATTTTGTGACCTTGGTAAAGGTTTTGTTTGCATTTCCTATCGCTGTTCATTGAATAGGTTGGAGAAGTGCGGAATTAGGAATACCAGTCCTTAAATGGTTTTCATCTTACTTTCAAAATCGTTCAGAATTTGTGCAAATTAAACTCCAGAAAAGCCGTTGTTGAAAATTATTCATCTTGCCGTTCACCGGTTACTTTGGGTGTTGTTCAGGGGTCCGTTTTGGAATCGATCATAATCTATCGTCATGGGTCTTACAGAGGCTGAAACTATGAAGAAGGGCAACTTGGTCCGTGAAAGACTAAGGTTACAGCAGTTTTCTTCAATGTATTTATCTTACAAGTGGGCCCCCCATATATTTTAATTTTTGAATTTTAATTACACAATCATTTTCGACCTTGTCATACTTGGAGACAGGAAGAAGAATTGTATGAGGGATTGTAACATTTGGGATCACAATCAATCTGTCTGAATGCCAGAAATTTCAGTATAACTACACTGAGGCTAAGTAGTTGATTACTTGAGCCCCTTATACTAAGGGGTCCTTTTTATATATTCCTGGACTAAATATTTTTCAATTTTAATATAATTTTTCCTTATATTATTTTTTATCACATACCTTGATAACGTGTTTGATGATTTACAAGACAATTGCAGTGGTATTAGTTCTAATATGTCAGTTTGCGTATCAAAACGAACAAACTCGAATATAAGGTTATAACATTCACAACAAAACAAGGAAATTCTCCAAAAATTGTTCACAAAGAAATATTGGCTGTATAAGGGGATGATTGTCCTTCAATGTCGACTATTTTGCGATTGGTCAAAATTGTTTAGACACGGTCCAGAATCACCGGATAAGTCGGCCTGTCAACGTGACCACTTCCGATGTTATTTAATAAAGCAAGTGTTGGGCACTGGAGGATGTGAGGTTAAAGAAGCGATAATTAGCAGCTTTGTTAGGAGTTTCAGAAATCATTCTACACGAGTACCTTGGAATGTGTAAAAATGGGTTCCACGTGTGCTTTGGCCATTCCAAATGCGTGGAGCGTTGTTAAGTCAATCATTTTGACCCTGAGTTAAAACAAAAACTAATGCAGTGGCATATTAGTTTCCAGCCCTCCCAAGAAGTTTAGTTACCCCTTCTGCAGCAAAAATAATAAAAATAAGAATTTTAATGATCGATTATCTAAGTAAGGGCAGAACGGTAACAGTAGAGTACTTGTACATTGCCTCACAGATTTTATTAAAGTGAAAAGCCGCAGAAAAGTGAAACGAGGTGTTCTGTTGGTCCACGACAATGCACCAGTTCACAAGTCAAGACTTCTAAAAACTGTCATTGCTAAATATTACTTCACAAAAATTAACCATCCGCCTTATAGTTCAAATCTAGCTCCCTGTTATCATTTTTTGTTTCCAGATCTCAAAGAGACGTTAAATGGAACAATACTTATGGACGATTACGGCTGGTGAGAGGTATTTTGCAGATAAACCAACGGAATTTTTTTTTATAATGGATTAGAGATGTTATTGAAACGATGTAATACTTGTATCCAAAAGTAAAGGGCCTAAATTGGAAAATATTTTTTTTTATTGTTGCTCTAATCCTTTTTTGCATAGTGCGGGAATATAAAAAAATGACCCTTCGAATCGAATGATGGATTTTGCAGTCGTTAAAAACAGTTTCAGAACTGCAAGGCATTTTACAGAATTAATTCACATAAGACAATTTAGCAATTTATTTACCGAGTCATTATTCAAATAAATACGTAATATGTTCAATAGAACTATAAACTACGTTTACTGCAAAAATTAACAGCCGTATGCTATAATTGATTTAATGCATTTTGCGAATTAAGCATGAGAATTTGAATAATGAGCAATGTTTTTCCGACAAAGCTTTTGTTTGGACGGTCGTGTTAATCGCCGTAATTGTCCATATTGATCAATAGATAAAGTGCTAATTAAATTCAAAAGGAGCATACGTAATACCCACGAATTTAACCTTTGAACTGATACTTTCAAGAATCGCATCGTTCATCATTTATCAAAGCAACTAAATATATTTTGTTAGAGGTATTTATTTCAGGCAAGTGACTCCTACTTAGCACGATGTTTATTTGTTTCTATCAAATATCTGGTTCTCTGATTGTGACAAAATGATTTGTTTGAAACAAACAAATATTTGCTTGCCAGATACAAATATGCCATTGGTTGGGTCAATTAATATTTTGTTGAATGAACAAAGTCTTTTTCTCCGTGCTATTAAGGAAAATGGAGGAACCATCTGTAAATATTTGACTTCAACAAAATAGAGCACGTGCTTACTATGCTTAAAATGTTCGGATTGTTTCATTCTTCAAATTGATGAATTGGATGTATGAGATTTATTGAACAACTTACATGGTTCCTAGACATAAAGTTATATACTTTTTTCTGTTGGGGCTATTTAAAGTCTATCGCCAAAGAATTTGCCTGGAGACTTGCACATTGTCTGGAACTAAATTGGGCTGAAATTTTGAATTGATTTTTCTGTTTTTAAGAAAGTAGATTTATAAAGTACTATACAGGGTGTTTCGGGTGAAATAAATAAAAATTGTTGTTCAAAAGAGTTCCGTTTGAGTTGAATACAGCATTAGTTGTCCATTTCTATTCTATTCTAATATATCCTTCAGTTGCGGCCGTACGAGGGCGTCCAGCTCTTTTCTGACTATTCTTGCGCACATAAGCCCTTAAACCTTTTTTTTTTAATATTTTCGTTTATGTTAGCACTTAAAAAATTTAAAAATCGTTTCTAACTAAAACTAAACCTCAACTGACAGGTAGAGAGTGCCCTAAACAACACTGTATGTTTTATTTTTCAATACTTTACTGTTTTTTTTTTTTATTCTCAATAGTATCGGTTCGGTACCAGCAAAATAATGGCACCATGATAAACATTTCAATACACGAAGTTTACTACTAACTAAATAAACCGGTGTAATACCCAGTTTCGTTGATTCAATTTATTTTCTACAAGGTGTAGGATGGAGAAATAAACACAGAAGATATAATCTTTGAAAGTTACCAGCGATAATAGCCTTATTACACCTATTACGTAATTCCTTTTCACATTCTTGTATATCATTATGCAGCAAATAGCGGCGTTTATTGAAACCGAATATCGAAATCTGCTTTTTGTAAAGCCTTCTCATCAACTTCGAACCGAATAATTTTGCAACTTATTGTTAGTGCTTGCAGGAATTGCGTGTAAACGCCGCTGAAAGCATGTTATTGGATTGTTAGATAATCTTGTATACAAAAATAATTGATTGTTTATTTTAGCATTTCGTGTTCGTAAACGTTAAAATTGAAATAGGTAGGTTTGTGCATAACAAAACGAATTTATCTGAATAATTATGGCCGAAAGTTAGACTTTTCGGAAACCTGCTTTCGCATTCCGGTATTTTTAAAAAGAAAAAAAATTGTGGGCATTACGGTTGGGATGGGTCTCCAAAAACCTATCTTTAGCGCCATCCTTAAGTGGCACGTCGCCACGTGAGTTCTGGAGCCGGAAGACACCTTGCTTGGTAGCTGAGTAGGAGGTGTTTTAAGGCATCAAATAACGACAGATGAAATTAAGGGGGAAAAACCTATCTTTAATACAAAACTCAACTAGTTTGGATTTCTTATGATGTTGCACCATTGAAAGAAAAGTTAAAGCAAAATTAAAGCGCATTCTTGTTACGGCAACTTGCGTCACGTACCTTACCTACCCTCCGACATTTTGAAATTCCGTCTACGTTCTCATTTTATGCTGTTTTGTGCAACAAAAAGAAAATTTGGTTAAAACTTCCTTGCACAAATTGCCACCTGTCCGCCAAATTCAGTTGGTGTACACCAGGGAGACATTGTCGATTCACTACCAAAACCAGAAACCAACTCGACCAGACATGTTGCTTGATAATTTTCTTGGTTCAATTTAATTTTTCGATGGACTTGTCAGTTTTAATAAATTGCTGTGCTTAAATTACGTTCGTATCTTGATGGAACTTTGGATTTAAGTTTAATAAATAGTGAAATTAATTCCTCACGTTTGCCCATCACTGTATAGCAGCTCATCTGGTGTCCATCCAAAATGTTAATAGTAGCTACGTCTCTTTATGCAGCGATAATGCTTTCGTAATCATTTCTTGTCCTCACGCGAAGATGCCTAAGAAAAAGTGCCCAATTGTTTCATCATATGCCTTCATGCTTATGTAAAGACCCCGTTACATTAAGCAACGTAAACCTGACAATTGGCAATCTGCTAATAGCATTCAAATTTAATTTATTAAATGTTGTGTATTTCGTGTGTATCTCGTTTTTGGATCTCGTGTTTTCTTAATTGTTATAACGTTTCCATGGCAAGTTCCTTTAAATTTGTCAGGTTTTTGTGTTATTTGTTAGTTATTATTTTTAATGTTAGTTAGACTATTTTAGAAAAATCAATTAAATCTGTGCAAGTCTGTATAAGAAACAAAGAGATAACATTCAAAAATAGACCGCTACCATCGTTTTTCCTTGCGGTTAGATTGTTTTTTAACCTTTAATTCCAAATCTCTCCGTTTCCTGTTGCAGAACAGCTACTACCCATGTAGTTGGATAAAAAAAAAACCGAAGAAGGCTTCCGTACTGAAACAGCGAAAAGTAGACGAAAAACGTCGTCAAGAGCTGCAAGACAATGGCTACCACACAGGGTGAGATAAGAATTGGTTCGGGGAACCAGGTAAAAGATATTTATGTACGTAACGAACATGAGACGGTAATCGTACAAAAAATTCATTTTTCTTTCTTCAAAATTATCGGCATCGAATCGCAGTAGTACCAACATCTGTTTCGATATTCCAATTGTTTGTATCGCGAATTTAAGCGCTCATTATTTTAAATAAATCTATTTTTCTCCATCAAACCAAATTCGTAGGAATTTTAATCTTTTTTTCTTGGCGGTTGGTGCTACTGCTTGTAGAATTGGCATGACTAAATTCTTATTTTTGGTATACATACTATTCTCGTTTTATTCTGCATGTCGTTTAAGCATGCCGTCAAAAAATCGAAAAGACTTATCGATTACTGGTGTTTCCATTTATGTAATTCTTATTATGTGTATATATACAGGGTTCCTAAAAAATATAGGGACTGACGTCAAGGTAGATCTTAAACTTCCATTAAACATGTTAATTACGTCTGGATTGGATGATACTTTTTACGAATTCTGTATATATTGATATGGTTGGGGCGTTGAACATTACGTTGATTTGTTTATATATTGTTTCTTTTTTGGGAGTGGGTGTTTCGATATTGCCTTTTAATGGGTTGATGTGTGTATATTGTAGCTGTTTTCATAACGTAGCTAATCTACTATAAACGATTTAGTGTTTGTAAATAAATAAAGATTTGTTAAGATTGTGGGTGTAATACTTTTTAAATTAATTCAGTAGAAAGTTGTTTTGGAATATCAATACTTAAAAAGAGAAATAGAAAGAGGGGGCGGGGGGTTCAGTTTTTATAATTTTTTGTGCTGAGTGCTTTGAAATTTCTATTAAATTTGAGTTATTTTAGTATAAAATCTGTAGAAATTTTATTATATTAAAGTATACTTTGAAACACAAAAGCTAGTCTTAATTCCTAATAATTATTGCTATTGATAATAATAGCTGATCGCCGTTTTATAATTATAAGAACACTGTATAATTTGTGGTTGTTTAATATAGAATTTGTGCTTGTCTGAAAACTAAATGGTTCCAAATCACATCCAACAGGTTAGGCATGAGAATAAATGGCTCTTGAAAAGTGATCATAATAAAAATGTTTTTTTTTTTAATATGTAAGATTTTATTCAAATTTTGTTGCTATGCATTAAATTTTAACCAAATTCAGGATCTTCTATAAAAACGAAAGTAAATTATTTTTTAAAATTTTTTTTATTTACAATTTTTCAAAAATCAAGTTTTCCGATTTCTTTTATTTTTTCTGAAGGAAGCCGATAAGATTTCATTAAAAATTTGTTGCTATGCTTTAAATTTTAACCAAATTTAAGATTCTCTATGAAAACGAAAGTAAACTTATTTTTTTTAATTTTTTGTTTACAATTTTTTAAGAATAATCAAGTTTTCCGATTTCTTTAATTTTTTCTGAAGGAAGCCGATAAGATTTCATTAAAAACTTGTTGCTATGCTTTAAATGTTAATCAAATTTAGGATTTTCTATAAAAACGAAAGCAAATTTATTTTTTATTTACAATTTTTCAAGAATAATCAAGTTTTCCGATTTCTTTAATTTATTCCAAAAGAAATTGTTAAATTTGGCACTTGATACTCAAACCTAAAGTTATGTATAGACCACTCACCAGGTTAGTTACATTGTGCCTATAAAACGTAGTAGGAATGAAGTGGACAGGTAAATTATTGATACAATTTATGAAATTGTATGAAAATTTGCCTGTATTGAAGGATATTACTCATAAACGTCATAAAATGTTAATGAAGAAAAATTATGTTTAAACATTTAATAACTACAGAACATACTTCTGGGGTTCTGCCAGAATTTTTTTTTTTTTTAACTTAATGTAACCGCTAATTTTTCCTTAGCAGGAATTGCTTTTTTCCATGTGTTGTATGTTTTTTATAGATTTTTTGAACTGACATTATTCAACAGGATTTCAAAACCTATTCGGGCGCATCCTACAGAATACTTGATAATGCATAGTTTCTGTTAAACCTATTTCTTCGACTTTTATACGTTTTTTTAAGATTAAATTATAATATTGACAACTGTTGCTCGAAATTTAGTTCATTATCCCCTAACCAATTAATCATTTAATCGCGGATTAGCACGTTAATCTCTGATTAACTTATTTTGTGGCGTCCTTGATGACGATTAAACAACTTTAATCACAGATTAAATTCATTCGCCATTAAAACCGAATACCACTTTGACATCTGCCAGTATTAATGAGAAAGAAGTAAAATGCCGAGAAAATTGCATAAATTTAACAAGAATTTCTTTAAAATAGAGCATTTAATCATCTAGGTACCTGTAGTCGTTAACATACGCTAACTTGTTCTTGTATTAACCAGCTTAAAATGTGCAACAGTAATTAGTATAATCATAAATTAAATTTTAATCGTGGATTAAAGGCCGATTTCATAATGTCATTGTTAATGCAGCAGCAACTAAGAGAGATTTTATTTTAATGCCAAATCTATTTCTTAATAATTTTTCCTGGGTATCTACATTAAGTAATGCCATATTAATTAAAAATTAAATGGAACAATGTGCATTTGGAAGTTGATAAGATTTCATTCAAATTTTGTTGCCTTGAAGCACTTCACTATTACCCCTTACCACAAACACTTCACCGAAACGGAACTGAGATCTGTAGTGCTGCTGAAGATGATAGCTTAGCTATCGAAACGTGCGTACAGTGTCAGTGAAGTGTTTGTGGTAAGGGATGATAGTGAAGTGTTTCAGTATTCCAGTGCCACACTCTTCAAGTACGTGATTTAATTTTGTTGCCTTGCAGTAAATTTTAACCAGGATTAGGATTTTCTATAAAAATGAAAGCAACATTTTTTTTTCAAAAATAAAGTTTTCCGAGTTCTTTAATTTTTTCAAAAAGAATTGATTAAATTTGGGACTTGATACTCAAACCTAAAGGTATAGGCCACTCGCTAGGTTAGTCGTATTCGTGCCCCTAAAACGTAGTAAGAATGAAGTAGGCAGATAAGTTAATAATACAATTTATGAAATTGAACGAAAATTTGCCTATATTGAGAGATATTACTCATAGACGCTATAAAATGTTAACGAAGAAAAATTATGTTTAAATATTCCAAAATAAGTTTTTTTGTTGAAAAAATACTCAATGTAACCGCTATTATTGGACCGACATTATTTAACAGGATTTCAAAGTCTGTCGGGGGCGCCCTACAAAATACTTGAAAGTGTTGTTAAACCTATTTCTTCGACTTTTATGAGGAAAAGTCATCCAGCACCGTCTTTTTCTACGTTTCTTTAAGATTAAATAATAACATGGACAATTGCTGCTCGAAATTTAGTTCGTTATCCCCTAATGAGTTAAATATTTAATCATGGGTTGGTTAGCACGTTAATTTCTGATTAATTTATTTTGTGGCGTTCTTGATAACGATTAAACAACTTTAATCATCGATTAAATTCATTCGCGATTAAAACCAAACACCACTTTGACATTTGCCATTATTATCGAGAAAAAAAGTAAAATACCAAGGAAATGGCTGTTATTTCTTTAAAATAAAACATTTAATCATCCAAGTACCTACAGTCGTGAACACACGCTAACTTATTTTTGTATTAACCAACGTAAAATGTACATGTAAACAGTAATTAGTATAATCGGGAATTAATCGAGGATTAATGGCCGATTTCATAATATCATTGTTAATACGGTAATAATTAATGGAGATTTTATTTTAATGCCAAATTTATTTCTGTATGTATCTACAGTAATTAATACCATGTTTTTTTAGTCGGAAATATGGTTCTGAAATCAAATTTATCGAAATTATAAATAAAAATTACAGCTATTCGCGTTTGTTTTTTTTTTTCTAATAATTTTTATAATAATAAAGTCTAAAACTCGCGTTAATTACGTTTTAAAGCTTTGTATACAAGTATAGCAAATCTTCTACCTGGAACCGAATATTTTCTGCGGGCTAAAATTGTAAACGTATTATTCGAATCAATTCCCATTTGATTTATTAAACGTAAAATACAAAAATAAATCGCCTATTATATTACTCTATATAACTTATAAACCGATATCTCGACCGCCCGGCAATATATCAAAGTAAATCAAATTTCCAACTCACTTGAGAGGATTACGGGTTGTTAGGCGATTTTCCGGCGAAGCTTCTACCGCCCCTTCTCCCCTCCTTAACTCCAAATCCTGCTGTCAACCCCTACCCTTTGCGCGCCTATCCCTACCTTCAAGCTACATCCTGTTGGAGATGTACCATCGCGAGATTATGGAGCGAGCCAAGATGCCTTGAAATATCGCAGAAAGTTTGTTACAATTATTGTACTGAAATCTTTTATGGGCAATTGTATAAATAGTTAATTAATGAGTTGTTTTTGTATTTTGCAAATTAGTATGAAATGTTTTGCATTTGCTTTAATTTAGTGTATATGCACGTGATCATTTATGTTATTTGTATTTATATATTACTTGTACATGTTTATCCTGTTTATTGGGTCTGTTGAGTGAAATTAATGAATAAATAAATAAAACAGGTTCATGTTTGTAACGTATACAAATTTTGTTCGATTGTTTAACCGTCCCACTAAACACACTAAAACGTGATTTTTTTGCATATAAAAATAATTATTTGTTTTAAAACTTTTTTTGCGTAAAGTACATATTAATTTGTTGCAAAAGAAAGGTGTTATTAAAAATATTTATTAACATTTTATATAAATTTAATTAAAAAAGTTTATTCTATGACTTCATGTTCACTTTTAAATTTGAAACAATTTGTTTTTCGAACAGGTCAATTTATTAAACAAACATATTTGCGTCAATTTCAAATTTCCACCACTCCTGGTTTTCAAGTAATTACGCCATCGTCCATTTTTTAATTGACAACTGGTGATTTTTTTTATTTTCCCGATTTTAAATGCATTATAAGAGGCCACTATATTGGCCCTTTGATAAGTCAGGATCATCTCCATTTGTATCGGTGTATGTGTGTCCAAAAACGCAATTGTTGAAAAATCCCAAAAAAAAAAACGTTTCTCAGTTGTTTAGACAAAGTATTTCTGTATAAAGCTTCACGTAGTCTTCTGTAAAACCTGCACACTTTGTATTTTCCATTTTTTTACGATTTTATTGGAACTTTAGTCAGTGGATAGGCTACTGTAGACGGTAATACACGCAGATTTTGTATTGTAAATGTATTTTTGAAAGCACCTTCTGTAAGCTCCTTGACCTGAACACGTCCCGTCTTTTCAGTATTGTAAATAAACTGTGAGTATGTGCTTACAAGGTTTTGAATTTCGCGGTACACTGCTGGAAGTTCTTCTGATATACAGTTTCTTTTGTGGTAGTTAGACCACAAGCTGTACAATTTATGAATTCGTTTGTTTTTACTTCCTTTACCGTGAATTTGTTGGATATGCTGCTATTTAATATCAACTCCATTAATTGATGAATAACAAAAATTCTGTCACATTTCCTCAAATTCCGTTTTACCTCGGTAACAGGGAGGAAATGAATGACCCCTGACAGGAAAGTAATGAATGTTCATTGTAGACAAGTAGCATGTGAATAACAGTGTGGTTTTTATTTTTTCGCCAACACTTGTCATTAAATAAATGAAGTTCCTTTGTGTGTTCTGGAATATCCTTCAGATAAGTCTAATAGAAATGAGCAATGCATTTTCTTTAGCCTGGCTTTCGTGATATATATATACATACATCTTGGCAATATTTTCTTTAATGTTGTGAATGCAGACTACCGAAACGGTTATTGCTGATAATAGAATATGTCGCCTACAGGTGTCTTAAAATCAAAAGATTTTTGTTCAATTTAGCGGTTTAGATCAAATTCTGACGATCTTTTATTTGAAAATTTAACGTTTCACGTGTAGAACAGACCTGTAGCCGACCGAATCGTAACGAGAAATTTTCTACTTCAGGATACTTCGTGTTAAACAAGTTGAACATTATTTGCATAGCGACTTAATTTGACGGGATGTCGAACAGCAAGCTAAACATCTTCGCCTACCTTATTTCCGCTTGGGTTTTTACCACGACTATCTTTCGGAGATTTTCCAAGCGCAGCTTGGATCTCTCTAAGAATTCTTTTAACTTGACCTAAAGTAATGGAATACACAGATGGGAAAGCGTTCAAACATACCTCTGTTTCAACAGATCCTTTCTGCACATAGTATTCAGAAGCATATGCCTTCGATTTGTTTCCAATCTCAACCCTTGGACGATACCTATGAATATTTTTAATGTTAATGAGTCTTTGAAGGAATAAATACTGTCAATCTTTGCTCACAAAAAAAAAAAAATAACGAAACGTCGAATTATCAACCAGAGTAAAAACTACGAGAAATACTGTGAGGCCACCTAACGCTACATATCTGCGGCCAAAAACGGGCCAATAACATTATAACATATAGAATTACCAGTAGAGGAGCCCATTACTTTTCAAAGAATGTTATTTCCCTTAGGGTTTCCCCTGAACTCGCGATTTTTTAACATTTCGTCTGAAATTTAGAGGATTCGCTTTTCTTTTTTCGCTGCTGGAAGGTTCTTCAGTAATTTCCATTTTACACTTATTACATGAACAAACCACCGCATAGACAGCATAAAATGTATAGAATAATATGAGATTTCTCGTGTTGCATATTAGCACCCGATTGCCCCGTCATTCCCTGCTAAGTAGCAATGGGGATTTGTGCTGGTCATCCGTAGAATGATGTATTTACTTACAGATACTGTTTTTCACATAAACCCACTTTAGACAAATATAGATATATATTATTTTTGCTTAGGCCATTTATCCAAGTGCATTCCTCAAAAAATGCAGATATCGCTGCCCTGCGCGCTTCGTCAACAAAGAAGAAAGGATCAGTGATTCTATTGTCAACTATCCCGACACACGGTAACGTTGAGTATGTGCTCCAGTAATCCAATGAAAATTCTCTCTATTCCACTATGCAATTTTGTCGATTTACTGTCCCATTTAGGTAAAATGTAGCTTCATCCGAAAAGAGAATTTGAGGGATGATACTTGGATTGCGGTTGTATGAATCCTGCATTATATCGCACAACTGCATGCGGCTGTTAGCGTCGTCTTCATTGAGTTCTTGCAGTAGTTGCATTTTGTAAGGATGGTATGGTTTCTGTTTTTAATGCATGCAATACTGATTGCATTGTAGGCTGCAATTAATTAAGGTACCACCTTCCCACACTAAACAAATGATCAAGTTTCACATCTTCATTTATGTTAAAGGAATGCGAATGTTGAGTTGGTGATACAGTTTACAATTCGCACGTACAAAAACCTTAACTTGTGATTGGTTCTTAAATTGACTAATGCTTTCACCGTTGTGCGTTTGCCCAAATTCTATACAATTGACCCAATACATAATCCCTCGATAACACTCCTCGAGAGTAACCTGCCTTTTCCTACCCTCCATAGTTTATCCATCGGAAAAAGACGGACATCATCGGCGTTAGAAAAAGAGACCGAGAAAAAAAAAACTGAACATCGAATCGATATTCCTCCTCCACACCTCCCAACCACTGCCGTTGTCCATTACGCGTTCGTCTTTTTGCGGATTTTCTCGGATTACCAGCCGCCGCTAGCTACGATGTTTTAACATACTGTCAGCGTTTGTAAGGGCACGACTTAATCCCGATATATCGTTTTGAGGGAGTTGCTACGTCGGTCGCGAGCGGCAGGATTTGGGAAGTCGTAGGGTGGGGGGAATTAGCCGGGTGGGGATTTAGGGGTAAGTAGGGATGAGGCGAGGTGAGTCAGAGAGAAGGGTGGTTAATTTGGAAGAAAGCGATCTAATAACGTATCGTTTTTAAAGGCGCGCGCACTTCATTTGATATTTTTGTAATCGTGTTTCTATTGTTTCTACGGTCTTCTTTCGCTTCTTAAATCTTAAATGTGTCGAAGGAAACGCTTCTCGTTTGCATTTCTCAAACAGTACGTAATTGTTTTTGTCTCCCCTTTGTTTTATTTTTTGTGATAGTATAGATTAGTCCTTTCCAAGCTTGTATACCTAAATGAAATAGTTCCGAGGTAACTGTATTAATAGTACACTATCTCCAAATGAAATCGTGCCACATAGAAATTTGTTAAAGTAATTAATATTTACCGTCTTCAGATGCAAGTATATGGAAAAAGGGGGCTTCCATTTAATATTTTTTACTTCTGTAGGTTTTTTTGAAATTAATTTATTAAAAAGTCTTATACAAGAGCCCGATGTAAGAGACAATTTTTCAGTTTTCGTTACTATTCATTGGAAAATTTATTACAAAATTTTGAAAGTCCATTAAGAAGGTTCTCCTCGTATCTTTAAGTATCTCGGAAAGAGCATTATTGCAGATAATGGATTTTACCAGTAACTTTCAGAAGTTGCTTTACACGAACAGGAACTTAGATCTGTAGTTTTCAAATTAGTTCGCTTTAACCGACAGTTTATTTTAGCCATGTTTGTTCTAAATGGACATTGATGTACATGAAATGTTTAAAGCAGCAACCGTTTTTTAAATTATTTTGGTTAATTTTTGAAAGAGCTAAAGATTAAATTTTTGAAAAACAATTAATCTAAGGTTTGTTAACTGATAATAGAGGAAAGAAACTCTCCTTTTAATGAAAAGTATTTAACATCAATTTATTTGCAAAGAACGAACAATATATAAAACCTTCTCTAATTCTGCACATTAATAGAATTGTGATTTTTGGAGTGAGAAGCTATTCAATGGATTTCTTCCACATTCTTCCGAAATCAATACGGGAAATTAATGTCTCGACCACCTGAAAAGGAAGGGTTGTTTGAATAGGATTCCCCACAATAAGGTCCTTAAATCGACTATTTAATTAGCTTAACGGACTGGTGAACCCAATGCACATTAAACCGATTGGACCTCCCGACTATCTGGGATGTAATCTCAAGTTCGTAGACAATTCTCTATTGTATTGAGCAGCGATTTATATAGATTATGAATAAGAGGAAATATTTCTTTGTAATGAATAAAACTAAAATATAGGTTTTGTTTATTCCAAAAAATTTCAAAGCATTCAGTACTACAATAATTATATTAATTCTCTTTATTGTATGGTAAATACTATTCTAGTTTTAATAATTGTTGTTCAAAAACCAGTATCTGGATGTAAATTGCAGTGAATGTCGTTTCTATTCAGGCCCGACTTCCGGAGTATAGACCAGCCGTGCCACCCGAACAATTATCACCCGATCCAGAGTTTACCAGGACCAGAGAAGAACTACGATGGATCCCAGCGATGACTTTGGATACGGACCTCTTGATGTACCTGAGGGCGGCGCGTTCTATGGCGGCCTTCGCCGGCATGTGTGATGGCGGTTGTCCTGAAGATGGCGCTAATGCTGCATCCAGGGATGACACAACAATAAACGCTTTGGACGTCGTAAGTTCGAGGGTTGCGCTTGTCTTTACACTGGCGGTCATGGAAGTTTTGACCAGATAGAAATTAAAATCCTTGATTTAAATTTGGAATATCATCATCATCCTTTCAATTAATTTCTGCGAAGTAGGATCTGGAATATTATTCCATTTCATTAATAATACCAATCCATAGAAATTAAATCGGTTATTTGTACTCTTCTATCAAGTTCATTCCACAATAGCTCAAAAATGTTAGGATCGCAGTTGGTGATCATGTAATTCTTAATTTTGTTCGGATATTGTAATTAATGTTCTTCATCATATTCCAGTTGCACGATAGCGGTTACGACCCAGGTCGAGCACTTCAAGCCTTAGTCAAGTGTCCAGTTCCTAAAGGCATAGATAAAAAATGGAGCGAGGAAGAAACTAAAAGGTTCGTAAAAGGGCTACGACAGTTCGGGAAGAATTTTTTTCGCATTAGAAAGGATCTTTTGCCACATCGAGACACGGTAATTTTGCCCATATCACTAATTATAATAGAATTTCCCGTTTCTATCTTCAATTCAGCCCGAGCTAGTGGAATTCTATTACCTCTGGAAGAAGACACCCGGCGCGAACAACAATCGCCCGCATAGGAGACGAAGGCCGGGCTCGTTACGACGAATCAGAAATACAAGAAATAGTAGAGGAGGTAACGCACCACCTACCACAGGTAGGGTCCACTTTTGGACACGGTACCATAAACTTATCGCTTTTTTTCTTTCGTCTGTTTTCCGCCTATTTATCGGCGAATAGGCCGAACTCCGGTGGAAGCTGAGAATAGCAGACCTTCGCCTCAACCTGGCAAGGAACCGGGTGAGACGAGTTCAGTGACCGAGGACGATAACTCTGAGGATGATAGTGATAGTCGAGACGCACAATATAGGTGTAGCCATTGTTTTACGACAAGTAAGTCTAATGGCAAATAAAATCGGTACCCGCTATTTAAAAACTTGTAATTTCTATGGTATCTATTGTAGAAAAATGGAATTCTTTTCAAGAAATAATTGCACGAAGCTTTATGCTCATATTATTTTAGTTCTGAATTTTTAGCAAAATTCTAGACAAAATATTACGAACATGTTGCTGGTTTAGAATCAGCCATTTTCCTGTTATTGTTTCGAGTTGAAGAATATGCCACAGATTCAATGATATTTTCCATTTCATTTTTAATCGGGCACGCTGTTGATTTCGTTTTGCTGTATTTTCTCGATAAAGCTCTAACACTCAAACCTTTTCCACATTCTTTTAGCATTCTTGCTTTGTCGTGTAAGGATAAACACTTCGACTTAATTTTGTTCATTTTCACAACTTGCATACACCTAAAAGTGATACATCTCAATCAAAAGAAGAGAACATACGTCACTAGATCTGATTCGGGAAGCCCGTAGAATTGAAGAGAAATTAGAAAAAGAATTGTACACAATATCGACATTAACATATAGTGGTAACAGTAACGAGATATTCATATTGGGGCATGTTCACGTTAGTGAGATTCTACCGTAATTTTAAATCATGCTCGCAATCAGATTTGATAACAGGAAAGAAGCCGTCTTGGAAAATCCCCATTGACGAAAGTACAATTTTCAAGGGCAGAGAAGATGACACATCCTTGACTAACAGTATGATTAGAACCTTTGCATAATTTTCATGGTGAAATACACTTCTTATTTTTAAAATGTTTTAGAAAAGTGCCTTAATAGGCCAAGTAAATTTAAATTAAATTGTTATTTAACTCGTGAAAGTAACGATACACTGTACTGAACGATAATTATTAAGCCTTAAAAAACAATTTAATTCTCGAGCTTTTGGTTTAGTGGAAATTCTGAAATACCTAATATACAGGGTGAAGTAATAGCGCGAGATTCTTCGATAACACCTTTACTATTAGTAATAGGAAATGTTCTATACAAAAATCATAGATTAGCAGTAGCACAAGCTAATGTTTTTTTTTTTTTTTTTATGGAACACTCTGTATATTAGTACATATTTTATTTATACTCGAGAATCTAATGTCACTTTGTATAGGATTACGTATACCTAAACTCAATTGTTTTCGAAATATTTACGAAAAATGGCTGTAGTTTGCATAACGTTTGCCATTTTGGCTTCCATATTAGGTAATAATAATAATATATTCCGCATTCTCGGCGTATTCATTTGACACAGGAAGATCGTTTTTCAAAAAAAAATTAAATACCCATTTCCATTCGGTTGGCCCTCAAAAAAGAAGGACCTACTACGACATCCCCAATAATATCACTCCAAACATTTAGTGACCAACGATTTTGGTAATTTCTAACTCTAATGGACCGAAGGTTCTGTTGGGAGACATCCATTTCTATGAAAAGTTACTTCGCCATTAAACAAAACAAATTCAAAAAACTCTGATAAGCACTTGTTTTTTGGTTGACGCTATATATGTCAAAATAGTTTTAGTTTGTGTTATTGATCTATTGATCTATGATTTTTGTGTATGAAATCTTTTCCTCTAACTAGTAGTAGAAGTGCTATCGAATAATCTCGCTCTATATGTACGGAACTTTCGTTATTCAGGCTACTAACTTCGCATTAATTGAAATTCTTAATATCCACAGGTTCAAGAGACTGGCAAACCGCGGGTAAAGACCGTCAATTATACTGCTGGGATTGCCGCGCTCATCTAAAGAAAACCAACGAGCTACCACCTCTAACACCGGGTGCCGCTGGCGGAGCCGTACCTCCGGCGAATGGTACGAAAGAATCGACCCCGAAGGAATCGATCAAAGACGGCAAGGATAAGCAGGATGCCGCCGGGAACAAGGAGAAGGACAATAATAAGGACGGTAGCAATAAGGAGCCGTCGTACCTCTTCCGACCGGTGGCGGAAAGCCCGGACGCCAGCCCGCAGCGCATGAGGACGCGGAACAAGGCCGCCAAGGAGCAGAATACGAATCGGGCGCGACCGAAACGCGGTACGGAAACACCCGAACCGAAAACACCATCCAAACAGCAACAGGGATCGACGGCCGGCGGGAGTCCGTTGGAGAAGAACGCGAATACCACGCCGAACACGCCCGGAAAGAAGAAGGGGAAGAACGAGAAACCGGAAACGCCATCGAAGAGTAGGAAGCGCGCGCAGGATAAGATCGACGATACGGAAACGGATGAGAAGGATCTGGGATTGTTTAAGAAAAAACGTGAAAGAGCTGAGGTAATAATAATAATAATAATGAAAAACGCGATTAAGCAAAATATTTTCTTTGTGAGTCTGCATGTTTCTATTTTCCCCGTCTCCTTAGAATGTATCTTTTTCTAGGTTCTTGTTATATTGTGTACTTCCAGCATACTTCCTATTTATTATTTTTTTCTTGTAAGAATCAATATAGGCAACTATTTTTTTATCGCATAATATTCCTGTAATTTAGTGTTATTGGGTTTTGGTCTGTTTTACGGTTTTAGTAATTTGTTTTTGTTCCGTTACAGAGTCCTTCCAGTGATTCGGGTTCCATCAATGACGAAGCCGACACTAACGAACCCGAAAGCGAATCCACAGACGGTAACAGTCTTCCAGCGTCATCCACACCTGCTCCGATCATTACGAGTTGCACTTCGACTCCCACAAGCAACACTTCTCTTCCCGTACAAGATCTTATCGTTAAGCCCGCGAAGCTAGATACAACGGAAATCGGTATCTATCAAAGCAGAAGAAACATTTATTTCGATATACAACAGCATTTCTTCTTCTAGCCGAGAAACCTCCTACAGCTGTTTTATCCTCCCCGCTAGTAGCAACAGTACCTGTACCCGTGATAACGACTAATAAGGTTCCTACGATCATCTCCGCGGAACCACCTCCTCAACCTCTGAACGTATCCATACGGTTACCGGACGATATCAACGAACGAAAGAATTTAATCAAGAGAAATTTGGTCGTTACGACCGATATTAAGGATCTTAAATTCCAGGAAGCTGTCAAATATCCTCCTGATATCAAGAAGGAGGCTGTGAAACCGCCGGAATCTATTATGAAAATCGAGAAGGAGATCAAGGAGGAGACCAAAGATATCGTACAACCGGAGAAATTCAAGACGGAACTTATTATTCCTAAAGTTCCCCTGGATAAAGTTATCATAAAGGAGGAATTGGAGTCGAGTAACGAAGCAATAAATTTGAATCCCAAAGAGGAGTTTAAAGATAACCTCTTCCTGACCCAGGCGATGAACATCAAAGAACAAATTAATTTCTCTCTAAAAGATAATCATTTGAATCATCTGCAACCGATTGGGATGACTGAAATGGAACGGCCGAAGGAACAAATGATGAATCCCCAGCCGTATGTTACCAAGGACGGCTTCAAGAATGATTTTAACGTATATAACCAAAAAGAGCAAAATAATCCATTAAATGCGGTTGTTAAAATGGAGCCGAGAGATGAACCAATAGAATTAACCTCTACTTCAAGTAGAGCCGATCTATTCAACCAATCGATGACCGCGCAGACTCTGAACATCCCAACGGTGATTCCGATGTCGCAATCCATGCAGAATAGCCGTAATAATGAGAACATGTACGAAGAAGATAAACGGGAAAAATTGGAGAGACCCGAAAGAGTGGATAGACCGGAAAGAAGCGATTTAACAATAGGGCAACCGCCTCTCCCCAATATTATGCAGTCGGCTAATTTGGTGACAATAGGAGGTCAATCCGGGATTAACCATTACGGATACATGCCGTACAACCCACACTCACCGCGAAATCTCGAAAAGAACGTTCCCACCTCTCAACCGCTAATGCCTACGCAAATGAATCAGATGGAGCCGCAAAATTTGAAGATCAAACAGGAAGTACCCGAGAATTCCGTTCATAATCTCTCTACGAATTACGCCCCCTACTCTCAGAGCAACATGAGTTCCTCGTCTTCGGGTAGTCTGCATAATTCGACTCCTTCGCCGCAGATCAACCCGAATCCCTCGCAGATCAACGTTCCTACCGCGCCACCTAGCGCTTACGGCTCTCAGAGCGGTTCCTCGTCTTCAATGTCAATGCTCAACAACGATCCGCTACAGAGCCTCAAGGATGTTAAAGTGCCCGGGTTTTCGTTGCCTTCAGTTGTCGCGCAGAGTGTTTCGAATGAACGGCCCAGTTCCGGATCGGCTATTGAGATTAAGAAGGAGCCAGAATATCCTACGCCTATAACTAGCGCTAGTCCTGTACAACCTGTGAAGAGTCCCGCGCCTAAGACTACTAGTTCTACGCCCACACCGACGATCAATGTGTCTCAAACGCCGCCACTTAGACAAAATAGTGAGTAATTAACTCTTTTATGAACTAATCTCCCAATCGATTGCTTTTTTTGTCAAAAAATGCAGAATGCAGCAATTCAATTATCTGGTTACGATTAGCTAATTCAAATTTGTTATTTAAGTTTAATTGGAAGTCTCATAATCTAATTCTCATTTTTATTATTTTGCAGCAACAAATTCGCCGCAATCAGGTATCTCTTACTCAGCAATAAATCTGATCAGCCCGGGTTCCAATCAACCTCCAACGTTACCTCCAACATCACAACCGCAACACCCTTTCGGAAGCCCGATGCACCCACCTCACCACCTTATGCAATCTATTTACGCGTCGATGCACCAATTTCCGCATTCATATCCCGGTTATCCGTACTCCTTCAGTTACCCTTACGGGCCTATGCCTCAACCTCACGCAATACCGCCACCTCACCAACCTCCACCGGCAAGACCGGATGCTGTGGCTAAACCTACCATTGAAACTAGCACTACGATGATCAGTTCACACAGTAATAGTACCACGAGTTCGTTGACGGCAAGAAGGGAGGTGAGAGAAACGGATGAGCATGGAAGCGAAAGACAACAGACCCACGAGACGACACTGACGCAACATCACAGCACGTCGCACCACAGCGCGGTGCATTCGAGTACTGAGAAGCATGGTTACGGTGGTGGTAATCAGTCTATAACAATTTCGCATAGTACTAGTTCCAGTACGAGTCAATCGTTACAGCACAAGAAGACTGTCAGAACGAGCTCGCCGCATAATCCGGTTTCGCAGGTTGGTAATACTGTCTAATAAAAATAAGTACATCATTCGCAGTGGTTCATGTAGAGGCGAGTTCTTTTGCTCGTTGATGTCTCATGCGTTTAAAGCGCGATGATCATCTTCTGGTTAATTTACGATGAAAATTACTACCGCGTCAACATCGAGCTATCGAATCAATTGACTTTCTGGGCCGATGAATCCGATGGATTTCAAAATGGGAAGGGGGAATATAAACATTTGCAGCTAAAAAAGTTCGAGACAAAAATTTCATAACATTTAACATGGGGGGTCTAAATTCATATTAGATTCCCATTTCTCCCTCCGCCATGTTACGTGGCTTGTGAAATCATATGCCCCGCCCTTTAGACAGCTCCTTTAGCAGCTTAAACAGTGCCCTAATCAGTTTGAACAGATCCCTGAATAGCTTAACAGATCCCGTTTCAAATTTGTCGTCAAGAGGCGGGGCCTAACGCGTCACAGGTCACGTGACGGAATAGTGATGGGGATAAAATGTGATTTATACCCCAATATTAAAAAAAGGGTAAATCAGATAGCGTTTTAGATGCTGTAGGGCAATTGCTCATAAATACAGACATCAAATTAAAGGAAAAAATAGTGAATTCATGAACTTGTGCTTGACGTACAATAACACAGAGATAGTCGTGAGTTTTTAAGAAAACTCAATGCGATCCACCTTTTCCTAAGGCAAACCTATCCCCTACACTGCGAGTGAATTGATAATAAATTTCGACCGTTTACTGTAATGATGCGTTCTTTTACGTTGATTATCAAATTCTTAAAGACTATGAAATATGTCAAAAATAAAAATATGAAATATGTTTGATATACATACCGTACTGCTCAAGCCGTTACGTAAATGTATAAAACGAGGAATACAGGCGGTAGCAGAACAGTTGTCATAAACCACACTTACGCATTTTATTTTCTATATTTACGTAGAGACGTGAATACTACGGTATACAGTTCTTCGGCTTTAGTGATGCTCTTGATACTCAAAAATGGAATTTGAATTCCTCTAATAATAAATCTAAGTTATAAAAAAATGTTTGAAAAAGAAGAACGAATTGAAGAAATTTGAAGAGTCTATATTTTTTTCTAGTCGGCATCTGCGAATATAAACCACTCCTCTTCAACGTCGAGTCATCAACATACGCATCATCACACTCACCACCATGAAAGAATGTCGCCCGGCAATCCGGTGTTGAACATCAGGCATGGAATACATACAAAACCGCCGCCGACCAACCCTCATCACTTGATGATACAACCACCTAGCATGGGACACCATGGTCCACCTTTAGGTATGCACGTTTTAAACAAAATGCACCATATTCAAAATCTCATGGCGAAAATTCATATTTCTTTCAGGTCCTCCGTCGATGGCTAACAGCTCATTGGAAGCTTTAAGAGCTCACGCCGCTCAAGCAGCGGCTAATATGCAGAATAACATGCATCCACCGACTAGCAGTCCCATGCAGTTGCAGCAACCAAAAATAGAAGAGGTGAAAGTTGAACCTGAACCAGAGCCTAGTCCTGAAGACGAGAGCCAACCTAGTCCGATCGGTCCGCCTAGAGGTCCATCGCCTGAACCTAGAATAGAAGATAGCGAATGTCATCGAAGTCAATCCGCAATGTAAGTTTTAAAAGTTTTTCATGTCGATTTCTATTATTCCATTATTGATTTAAACATTTAACTTTAGATTCCTACGTCATTGGAATCGCGGTGACTATAATTCCTGCACGAGGACGGATCTCACATTTAAACCGGTTCCGGATTCTAAGTTGGCGAGGAAACGGGAAGAACGATTAAGAAAACAAGCAGAGCGCGAAAGGGAGGAACGTGAGAGGGCGCAGCAAGCGCAAGCTAGGAAGATAACCACTCCGGATAAACCTGATGTTAAGCCTCCATCGAGGGGTCCTTTGGAAACGGTGTCGTCACCGTACGATAGGTTCCAAAGAACCGCTGGTTATCCTGATACGCCTGCGTTGAGGCAATTGTCGGAATACGCGAGACCTCATGCAGGTTTCAGTCCAGGTATGTTGGTTCTAAACATTTGTTACTGTTACGTTCTTCCCTAAATTACCAAAAATTGGCGAATCCGAATCTGCCAATACCGGTACCCACCCCCCACGGCAAAAATTAAAATGTCCCGCTTGCTCAGTGAAGATGGAAGTGAGTATTGAGTTTTAAAATAAGAGATCTTCAGGGCGCACTCTGGCTTCAAACTTGAAGTTCCTTACATTAATGGTGAGAGGGTGAGGTATCAAGTAAATGAAGGTAAATTGTTTATAATAAAGGCTCTTGAGGTTATGAGAAGTTTTAATAAGCTTATACACCCCGTTGAGCCATCACTATACACAAAAATAAATAAACAAAAGTAAAAGGTTAAGATTAATATCAGCTCTTTCTAAATCACAAGGCCAAAGAAAACATAAATGACCCCATATGCGTTAGGTTGCTTAATGTTTCTGCATACCTTGATGAAATCATAACCATGTCCTTCGCCTTGTTTGTCATCAAATTTTTTTAACTGGCGAAAGTTTTTTGACTGGTTCATTTGTCGGTATCTTTGTCCCACATCATCAATACTTCATCTATAATTCTCTTCTCCTTCTCCTTCTCCTTATTTCTCTTGCTGCCTTTTATATAATCCGAATCAATGTAATTCTGTCTCCTTCCTTTTAATCTATCTTTTGAATTATTTTTCATAACTCTTTCCTTACTAATTTTCTTCTTAACTTCACCAACTTTTACTTTGGCTCCTTTTTTCTCTTCCACAAATATTTAAAGTTTGCTTTTCCACATTATTTCCAACATCTGTTCCTGTATAGCAATATTTGATTTTCTTTGCTCTTTATCAATTTTCTCCAGTTTATTTTCCAGATTTTTCCCTTTTTAGTGATTTTTTCTTTTGAGATTAGCGATTTAAACTGAGAGGTGCTGATGATGGATAGCAGAAATGCAGAAAAGCGAGTGCTTTCTCTCCTCTCATTGTTTTTGCTATTAATGGTTCCATTAATACCATGAGTATTAACATGTGTAACATTTTGATGTTTTTCACGTTAAATACTCGTCTAAATTTAATATTCCGTCACATAATATGTTTGTTATTTAATACCTTCCTTTTATCTATTAAGCAGGTCACATGACAAGAATATTACCAGCACCCCATTGCATAGACCCCATGATGTACCAACTAAATAGCCTCTATGGCCCAGGCGCTCGCGAACGAATGGAACTGGAGCATTTAGAAAGGGAAAAGCGGGAACGGGAGATTCGAGAATTACGAGAAAGGGAACTCAACGATCGACTGAAAGAGGAGATCATGAAGAGCGGGATGCGTGGACCACCGAACCCGATGGATCCGCATTGGTTGGAGCTGCAGAGGAGGTACGCTGCAGCAGGGTTGGCTGGTCCGAGCGGTAAGTTAACTTAAAATTATACCAATACAGAAAGTGAAAATTTCGTTTTTACAACACAGGTCCAGCGGGATTACCTCTACATCACTTCGCTTTATATCCTGGAGCGGGCGGGAGTGCCCAACTATCACAGTTAGAAAGGGAAAGGTTGGAAAGGCTTGGTATACCACCGCCGGGACCGCCAGGACCTCCAGGGGCGCCTCCGGGGCATCCACATCACCCAGCTCATGCGGCACAGTTAGAGGCTGCGGAAAGATTAGCTTTAGCTACTGATCCAATGGTAAGTTTTGGTAGTGTATTCAAATATAAGAAATTTTAGTTATTGTTTTAATTCAAATAAAAATAGAACAGTTATTTTGGGTTACATACGTATTTCAGACTTTCCACAAAAGTTTTTCTATATTTCCAAAACAAAATTTCATTTACTAAATAAGTTATGACTTAAAACCTTAATAATTGTAATCATGGCACGTCAATAGGAACACTTATCTTGAAAAGACAACAAAATAATTTAAAAATGTAAAAAACATGAAATATGCGAATAAACATTATTATTTTGCAAAAGCAATAAAATTATTTCTTTGAAGTAATGAATTTTTATACTCTTGACACCCAGATTATGTTTCTTTTGTTCTTAATTATAACAATAATTATGATTTTTTCAATTATTTAATTTAATTGAATATTTCAATTTTTCCTGAGAGTCTTAAGATAGGAATCATTATTAAGAGAGTTAAGAGGATACTTAATTCTTCTTACAGTCTGATTGAAGATAAATTTTTGCTGTGTTGTTTGCTTAAACTACACGAATTAAATAATTTTAACGAGATCCCCATCAGACCAGTTATTTCTTGCTCAAATTCACCTGTTTACAACCTCTCAAGATGGTTGAATGTTAGATTGAAAGTAATATTCACTGACTGTTTTTCATTTTCCACAAATAATTCTTTGGATTTAACAAATAAATTAAATAACCTTGAAATTCATTCTGCAGATATTCTTATTGCACTCAACGTTTCCAATTTGTTTACCAACATTTCAAAACAAGAGGTTTTGAGGTGTTGGTCCAACTGTTAATTGATTTAATTATAAACGCGACTTTATTAACTTTAACAATGCTTGTTAAAAATGCAGTATTTAATACTTAATAGAATTATTGTTTAGGTTCGCCTGCAGATGGCTGGCATATCGCCCGAATACCACGCCCATACACACGCCCATACCCATGCCCACACGCACCTCCATCTGCATCCGCAGCAACAGCAGGCGCAGCAAGAGGCGGCTGCAGCTGCAGCAGCTTTCCCTCTGCCAGGTAACTGCACCATTTAATATAAAGAAATTATAAAAATTAATTCTCTACATAAATCTTTCCGTGTCAGCCTCAGGCACCCCTGGTTATCCGAGACCCGGTTTGATACCTGGTAGGGATGCCCCATTGGGTCTACACCATCCCGATCTTCTAGGTCGTCCATACGCTGACCAATTGCATCAGGTAGGTTTCGTTCTTGTTATATATTTTCAATCCATCGGACTAAATTCTAACAAATGGAAAATGCCGCCGGGATCTGCTCCAATTGGTCGAATGAACAATTTTTTGCTTATAATGAGTTTTTGGAGCTTTGTTCAGTATGTTGGAGCAAATCCAGCGCTTTAATCATCTCACCACTTCAGACGTCTTAAAAGATTTACACATTGTTTGGTATTACTTATACCAAAAGCAATTGTTTGTCTTTTTTGACTTAGGCTGTGGCACATGAACAATTACAGAGACAAATGATATTAGAGAGGGAGCGTTTCCAGCCGCATCCGTCTTTAGTTGCTCAACATGAAGAATTTTTGCGGTGAGTGATGTTTTATTGTTTTAAAAGGAAACGAAAATTTTAATGGATGTTTGAAAGCAAGTTTTTTTCTTTGTTTCGCGAGGAAGAACACTTTTTAAATTGAGAGTGCGCAATAATCTAATGTTAACTTATGTTCACTATGAACGCTGTGAACAATTACATAAAAAAAATTAAACAATATTTTTGCCCAGTGAATTGAATTTCACACTAAACTTTTAACCAAAGATTAGACGATAATAAAATCAGATTTTGCAATTTTATTAGCCAATTGCAACGACAGTTGTCCTTGGCATTGAATTTATTGCACTTTTATGATGAGAACGTTACAACGTAACATTTGGTTAAAGGAATCATCGAGAAGTCCGCCTTCTTAACAATTCTATGATAGTGCGGTGTGTAGGACCATAATTGAATATTTTCCTATCCGCAAATTCTTTATTTGTTGCTTCTTGAAATATTATTTGGTATGAATTTTGAAGTAATGTAATATCTTCAAATATGCATTTTTTTCACTTTGGCAACATTGCCAGGATTGCCCATTTCGAATTGATTACATGGACTCGGTTTAAAAAAAGTTACGTGTCGTAAGATGCAGCGTATCGTGAGAATACGCAGGATGTTTCAAAATTTACCCTAAAGCTTCAGATAGGCATTAAGCTATTAGAACATCTTTATTATAAATACATTTTTATAATAACCAGAAAAAATTAATGAAGTCAACATAAACGACTGCCACTCATACTCGAGTCGCCCACAGATGTAAATAAACGGAAGTTGTACATAATTTTGGATTATGCGCACATCGATTAGTTAAATAAAGGGGATAGAAACATTGGTTTAATGCATTTGCCTCTTCAGTACATAATTCTTACGCACCAAATCCCTCGTTTTCAATTCTACTTAAAGTACAAAAACAATATACAAACCAACATCCATTATAATCCATAATTTTGATAGAGGCAACGGAGTTTGTTTGCCTTTCCAAAAACTAGCGGTTTAAGGTATCAAAGTAAATCTGTCCTTACTCAGTTTGTGACCTGGTGCCGTGAGACAGTTTTGGTTAGCAAGATTCTCCAAAATTATCCACTTTCGTCAGCGTTGTAGATTTGATGAGGTGTTAAATTCATTTCTGCAACTTTCATTAAGAATGTTTGCTAGAATAGCTCAACGGCAGATTCATCGGTTGGCCAACGAAAATGTCTTAAAAACCGGATAATTTATAAAATATAGACAGTCACTAATGCCTCACAAATTTGATCAAAAAAAGCTGCCATAATCCAGCTTGTTTGCTTTTTTTTATTGATCTAGATTTTTAGCGCATTTTTCGTGACTCAATTAAATTACGATTTTAAACGACTTCTTCATTCCACTGTAGGACTCGACGTAAAAATGTTCGTTTTATGTTGGCTTCCATTTTTGAATGTAAACAGATGTATCGACTGCTTTAGGGTAAAATAATCAATTTAATAAACAAGTAAAGTTACATCAAGTTAAAATCGCATTGAATAGACTAAATTGAGACTTAAAAAAATTATCCAAACGCGCTGATGACTATATTTTGTGGTCACCAAATACGAGGGCTGTTCTTTTTCCGCTGAGCCTAGTAAAGAAATGCACAATTTATTGATAAAATACATTTATTTATAATTTTTGAGTGTTCTCCTCCATATTTTTGCATCCGCCAAGCCAGACTTGAAATATTTTCTCCAATTTTCCCACGTTGGGTTGTTTACTTAATTTTTAAATACGTCAACCGCTTCTTCGGCCGATCTTGGACGCTAGGTCTAGACTGTACGGCGATTATTTATTCAAATACTCACACTCGAGCGTTCTCTTGGCGTGAGAGGATCCTTGCTCATGTTCTGTGATTCCAAAAAATGTGGCGACAACTTTTTTGTTTTGGCTTCTTTCATGAACAATTTTGTTGAAACCGTTTTGTTGTCTTCTTTCGGGACCATAGCAATATATCTACGTGTCATCACCTGCAATGATGTACACCAAATGAGACAATCAAGTGTCAAAGCGATCCAGTGTAGATCTGCACCATGCTACAGGATTTTCTTTTTTAGCTAGAGTCAAATTGTGAAGAATCCAACTGGCACAAAACTTATGTTTGTATAAGATGGTGTCAATTTCTCTCGCATCAATCTTTAAAGTTGAACTTGAATACTCCTGACAGTAACATGCCAATCTTCTTCAATCATGCTTTAAACAAGATCAATATTACGTAGGCTTACGCGGTTGTCAATAGCATTATACTGTTGGTTTCCGGGTTGGAACCGTATTGTTCTCGTAGCTTCTGCCAACGTTTCGTCCCTATTCTCATGAAACGTCTTGAGGGCCATTAGCTATATTTGAAGATTTCTATAAATTCGCAGATTTTTCTACAATAATAGTGAGGGTTGGGAGACAAGACGCGAGTAGAGTTAAATTGCTCACCCAGCGCTGATTCAGTTCATCATCAGATGATTGCGGTTTTGATGGGAAAGTAGTCCGGGTTCAAAGAGGGTTATGTTGTTCCTGAAGAGGATCTTGCTTATGCGATCCTCTTATTATTAGGATTAAATGAGAGGAATTGATGTGATTTTTTCCTAAAATAATTATTGCTGATCAGTTTCGATGATATGGTTTAGTTCTTGAAGAAGCGAATTGGGTTCAACTATAGAGATGGCCCTTAGCATATATAAGAGAATTGGTAACACCCGATTTTTGAGCTGGGTGATGGTGTGAGAGACCGTTTGGATATCTATCTGTGCTTGTAGGTTACCCCTTACACCAGATCTGGAAATCCCAACTGATCTAATCTCCCAGTATGCAGATCCGTAACTGCTATGCCCCATTGATCCGTAACAAGCCGTATTATATAAATCCCTCCGGAACGAACAGCATTGAAGATGTCCAATAAATGGGAGGACGAAACGACGGCAGAAGTTACGACGACGGCGCGGTTCCAACCCGGAAACCAATATTCTTTTTGGTAACTGCTGTTTTTGTTGTTATTTAAGGAAAGTCGACCACGTTGAAATTCATTGTAACCCGGGCTTTACGACAGCCAAGGAATACGACTTGTCACTAGACACTCGACTGACTTCGATTCTTTACGATTGAAGCTAATTGTGTGATTTCTTGAGGAAAGCATTACTTTAAAATTATATATTTTAAAAAGTCTTCAGGCATATTTGACAACTTTCACTCTATAATTGAAGTTGTAAGCGACTATGTTAAAATGCCAAGCAAAATTTGTTTTAAACTATCGCACCTAGCTAGGTAGGCTTAGCGAAAAGAGGACATCTCTCGTATCCTACGATTGTAGAGCATGCTACACACAGTAATTTTTGGTTAAGTTAGTTATTATCGCAAGCTATATACCTTGTCATTTTAAATAGGCAACAAAGAGAACGCGAATTGAAGGTGAGGGCTTTAGAGGAAGCAGCGAGAGGATCTAGACCTTAGAGGTAAGGTTTTAATTTCACATAATGTAATTTTTGTTAACCTTAAAAGCCTCATAGTAGAGATATGACCACTACATTCCGGATTTTTAAGCGTCTATGCAATATTTTCATGTCTTGATTCTTTTTCAGCATTTACCAGCAAGCGAGCAAACGTTATTCACAGCGCATGCTCGCGCAAGGTCTACTTTAACCAAGAATGTAATAGCATACCCGCCATTTTTCTTTCGTCTCGCATCACTGGACGACGCCAGGATTTCGTGACTTGTAAAACGGTGATGTTTTTAGATCTTTTAAAATGTGATATGCAAATAGTTCTTCACGACATAAAACGAAGTGTATTTTTTTTTAATATCGCGAATACACTTCCCTCTGCGCAAGATATGGTGATTCTCTCAGAGATCGGGGAGTTAGCTACTTGAAAATCGAACATATTCTAATATGAAAATAAGTAAATTAATGACTTTGAATATATTATGAGAATAAACAAAACGTAAAACGATGGGACATTTGTTTTGTGCCGCATAATATGTATGTTTTTTGCGATCTTTTCTAAAAATAATAGAATAATTTTGTATACAAAAAGAGACAAAAAAATGAAAATAAATATGAATGTTAGAGATATGAATATATTGTAGGTATAATTAATTTCTAAAGTACATATTGTAATGCAGTAATTCGAGGACTTTTAGCGGATAAAGCGGAACTTTGAAGATTCTCACCTTCTCGTTTCTTATGTACTACGTTATTTTTATTTTGTAGATAAAAAAATTATCGCTAAAGATCATGTCCCTTTCAAAAGAAATAAAGGACCAAAAAAATAGAGTACAATGTTTAACTGTACATAACGCCTGTAAATGTAGAAATTTAAACAATATACCCTAGGATCCTCGGACAATTTTCAATGTTCCGTTTCTAATCTATAGCCCTGTATATATTTATAATAATTAGCTGGAACAAAAGAAAGTAACAAGGTGTCTGTTTTTATTGTAATTTTATTTTATTTTATGTAAAATATTTATTTTTACGTGTTTTATATGTTTTGTTTGCGAAGGAGATTTTTCAATCTGCACTGGTCGATTTGAATAAATGTTACACGATAAAAAAAATTGAGCACAAATAAAATAACATGATTTTTTTTAATAATTTGTCGGATATTGGAATAATAAATAATTATTTTGTGTAAACATTTTGCCAATATTTGAATGTTGATGTTGGCAACATTGATCTGTGATCTATACTACCGTGCCTTTAATTAAATTCTCATTTAGAGTAGCCTATGATTCCATGCTCCAGCCTATGGTAACAGTGTAAAAAATTAATGTCTTTTTTAACAAATTTCATTACAGATTATATTTTAATATTAGCAATTTTAATATACAGGATGTCTCACCGAGACTGCATCGATCGATATATGAAAGAGCGTACATTGGAAAATTCTCAAAAACTTAACAACACATAAGTATCGGCACCCTCCGCACCACACAAGTTTAAT
>LR736874.1:6853655-6981256 GCA_902654985.2 Oryctes borbonicus
TTAAAGCCGACATGTGCTATTAAACTAAAACAATTTTAACAATCTCACACTTCCGGTTGTACCGGAAATAACTGTCAACATTGTTATTTTAATTAGAACACCCTGCATAACATTACATTCTTGAATTTAATTTCGAGGTTTGTTTGATGCGACAACCATGTCGCTATTTCTAACCATATTTGGCTTTTTTGATAATTTTTGACAGATGGATTTGATGGATGTGAATTGATTTAATAAGATAGAGAAAAATAATGTATTTCGTATTTCGAAAAAGTCAAGTTTTAACTATTCTTCGTAAGCGTAGTTGCCGGACGCGCTGTATAGTACTCTATACAGTTAACAGTTTCGCCAAATTTCAATTTTTCAAGACTGTCGCAGTTATTTCATAATCTATAAAAGCGCCAAATTTTTCAAAAAAGGTCAAACAAGTCTTGAATTTTAAAATATATAGGGTGTATCGTTGAAAGTTGAATAGCACACGTCGTCTTTAGTGTACTGGCAAGTTTTCGAAATTTCTAATGTAGAATCTTCCATATACCGATCGATGCAGTTCCCGGTGAGACAGCCTGTATATTAACTTTATTTCATTAGTCAAAATTGTACACAATCTAAATGAGAATTTAACTGAAGGCTTTCGATGCAGATACTCGAATAGGTGACCGTCCACTTGAATGCATACGGTTCGGTAGAAAGGGTAATGGGTGTACATGGCCTAAACGCGCTACGGCGTTCGCCTGCATTCTCCCACCCCCTTTAACTTACCTTTTTCTTCTCGCTTGTTTTTCTCGCACCCAATTGAATCATTATTGTTATTAGCCTTGGCGCTGTATCATTAGCCACTTATAAACAATATTTAACAACCCTAACGGACACCAGGGCACATGAGACACGCTTCGCACCCGTGGCCGATCGGGTGATCACGCCCAAAAAAGGCCAAGTCTCTATTGATGCTTTAAATAAAATTTTCTAGTCAAATTCGATTCTCAGGAACCAGTTTGAGATGGTCATTTATACATTTTTTCGTTTTAACAACGTAGAAAATCCCATTCTTTATCATTAGTTATTATCTTTTCTCCAAAAACTGGATGTACTGTTTGGAACTTTGCCGCAATTCTTAAATAAATAGCCAAGCCGGTGTGTCCTTGATAGAATTTGGAAAACCGTAGACAGGGGACGTATCTGCCTGGTTAATTCTTGTTATTCATTATCAAAAGAAATTATTAGATTTATACCTTCAGTCTTCATTTCAAACTGTTATGTTTGTCCCCTTACACATTTACTGACAATGGTATTAATTGGAAGAAGGAGAAACATATCACTACGACGGTTTTCGCCATTATTTTAATCTATTAAATACTACATAAGAAAAGCATATTGGTACATTTGGTTTTTCAGAGATAATTGAGAAAAACTCGTACTATTGGGGAAAACGTCATCTGGTATATTTCTTGAACATTAGCGGGTGACACAAATTACGGTGTTTCGAACAGCGCTAGATGCACTTTCAAACTAGCCCACATTTCTTTAATTTGGGCAAAAACTGCAGTAGTTATAGCAGGTTTAATTTTACATGATTCTTCAACACCTTCTACATTTATTATTCACAATGTGACAAAACGTTTTTAGCTAAAGTGGCGTATTTATAATTGTAGTTACTCCTTAAAGTTTTAGGAGCTAATTTAAAAGTTACTGTTGACCCTATCAACTACGCCCCTTACCGGTCATGTTTGGAATTTAAAAACATTTTCATCAAATTTCCCTTTGCCACTTTAGTGCATCATTCTAGCTATTATAGTTTTCAAGATATCGCCACTCCTCGCTATTAGTGGGACATGCTGTATATTTGCAAGTTTTATAGCTATACTTTCTCTCAAACTTCGTCGAACTTCCTGTACTTGGCGCTTTATATTATTATAATTAGACACATCCTGAGCATATACGTTTTCTTCCATTCAACAACCTGTAGGCGGGGATTATTTTAATATCATTGAAACCTTTCCCTTTTTTTAGCAGCCCACATATTAAAATTAATCAAAATAGCAACATCACTTTATTAAATTTTCGCATCTTTGCATCGCCTCGTGGGTCTCAATAGTTAATGAACACCCCTCTATATTTTATATCTTAATACCAACCCACGTATGAGATCATCCAGAGTGCGTTTATAGTGGAGCTGCGATACTCGAAAGAACGGCGAGTTAGTAAAACCGAACGACCGATTGACCGATTTTGCTAACTCGCCTCTTATCGAGCATCGCAGCACTAAAAACAAAACGAAACAAAATGATTCACATAAACAGATTGTTTGATTTCTAAACTCAAAAGACCTTTGGATAAACTCCAACATATATGGTGCTTCAAAAGCAAATTTATGATCCTTATGCAAATTACGAAATCTACTTCGTTAGGTACGATTATTTTTATTGTAGTATAAATTAGACGCTATTTTATTGTTTTTTTTTTTTGTGATTTTTGATTTTTTTTTCTTTTAATACTTTTGTACATATAAAATAATCAAATTTTATCAAAATAAAAAGTATGTATACCATTATTGATTTACTTGAATTAACATCCAATTCTATTTGAATTATGCTTTTTATTTTGAACTAGTATAATTATTGTATAATTGAATTTTTTTAAACGATCCTATATATTGTACCCCCTTTCCCCCACTCTTTAATTTATTCGATGTATATGTCATTTTAATCAATTTTCTTCTTATATTTTATTATTATTTTTTAAAGTTGTATCTTTTTTTTTAGCAAAACTATTTTTTTTGTTAGAAAAACAAACGAAAATAAAAATTGAAAATAAAAAAGTATCTTTACCAAAGATTTTCTTTGATATTTTGTTTTCTTTGAAAATTGTAGTATTATTAGGTGATATCTTCTGTTCATTTTTTTTTCCTCTATCTCTTCCCGTGTCCGTTTCGGGAATTTTGAATTCGAAATTGGACACCTTTCTAATGGATTACGTACACATATTATATATTTGTAAATAATTACTTGACAAATGCTTTTTTGTATTAGATGACGAGAATAACTATAAAAAATATAAATGTCTATATATTTCAAGCGAATAAATTTGATTTCTATGCGGGCTCTTTTATTTACAACATGGACCTTTAGGTTTTCGAGCGGAAATGATGCAATCGCCAGGGGAAGTTTATCTGACAAAAAAGGCGCTCGCCTGACTTGTGGGAAAAAAGCTTCACGCAGATTCTTATTCAAATAATTGGTTTGAACAATCTTTAATCGTGCAAACAGCTTTGCGTACCTCAGCTTATGAGTATATCGCTCAATAGATTTCTGTTCAGTTCTACTTTCTTACTGTTATGTTAGATGCCAATAGAATCGATGTCACTATCGCTCAGTATCTTTGCATCCCATACACAATTTACGTTGATAGTTCTGGAAATTAATTAAAAAAAGCAATTGGTACCATTAAAACAAAATCCTCTTTTCACATGGATTAGTGTAAGAAAAGGCCACGAAACGAAGAGAATGACCTAGCATGCACAGGCGTCCTTGTTTCTCTGTTTTGGTAAGTCTGATCTGCTAAGATGATTTATCTTATTTACAGGATTTACCAGTAATACTTTGGCGGCCGCGCAATACGCGATATGAACCATAACATGTGAGAGACAATCGGCAAATCCGGAAGAATCACCGCAGGTTTTTGGGGATGGCTATCTAGAACTCGTCCGGTGAATTGGTCAGAGTAACGCCTCCTCGTTTTACATCCTAGCACTACATTCGCATCTTACAAGATATTCTTCTAGCAAGTGTTCGTCTCGTTTACCCGGAAGAAGAACTTGAATTGTTGTGAGTGTAGGCTTTCACGACCGTAATTCATAGTAGAAATGTCTTTCGGGTCTTCTTCAGAAGATTTCTAAAGACTGCTGTTGTTGTCTTTTGCTCCTCGTTATATATCCTATTTCTGTTCCTCTTTGCTGATCCATAACCTGTAAGAGAGTGCATGCAGAGTGAAAGAGCACGAGAGAGACGCACGCCTTAGGCATATTGAAAAATCTGCAGTAACAGAACACCTGCACCAACAAGGAGATCACCGCATAAGCTACAGAGATCTTAAGGTATTAGCCAGGACCAGCCACTACTACCCGAGGATAATACGCGAATCCATAGAAATAATTAAGAACACCAACAACTTCAATCGCGAAAACGGATACAAGATCAGCAACACGTGGAAGTTAGCACTACGGAGTCGTCATAGAACGAACGACGCGATTCAGCGGAACGGAACGGTTATAGATCAGCAAAGCGGAACGGTTATGGATCAGCAAAGCGGAACAGAAATAGGATATATAACGAGGAGCAAAAGACAACAACAGCAGTCTTTAGAAATCTTCTGAAGAAGTTGACAGGATAGTCAGCGAAACGTCAAGTTAAATATTAACTATACAACACACCCGAAAGACATTTCTACTTTGAATTGTTGTGGTCCAAGATAACTCGCCAATACACAAAAGTGGAGAAGTGGTCTGATGGTTTGAGGATAGAAACGACATTACTGCCTTGGATTGGTCTGCCAAATCTCCAGATCTAAATCCGATAGAAGACACGTGGGCTGCAATGGTCAGAAATTGGGACAGAGACGGTAATGGTGTCAATCAAGTAAGGAACAAGGAACACACCATCAGACCTAATAATAGCAGTATTTACAAAAATAAGTAAGCATAGGAAGAAACAAGACCGGAGGAGTGCGTCTCTAGCGCTCTTTATCTGATTCGTTTTGTATTGTCTAATTACAAGTACCCCTTGCCCCTATATTTTCTACTTGTCGCTTCAAACGAGAATATCGAGTACATAGGCTGGTAACCCATTGCATATCTACAAAATTTGCCTGGCGAAATTATCGAAATAGTAACAGGAGCACAGGCTGTACTTGAAACACCCGGACATTTCCAAAGTCCCCGATGGTATACAGGCTGGATGTCCGAGCAATAAAAAGACGGACCAGCAGGTATGCAAAGTCCGAACAAGAACAAGCCAGAATTTATCGTAATAACGGAAATTTGAAAAATGTATTTTTTGTGAAATATTTAGACAAGAAAATTACATTACGGATCTGGGACAGAATGTATGTTTCTACACGTAAGAATGCGGTGCAAGCAAACGGTAAAGAATGTTGACTCATCAAGGCTATTGATAAGCCGCTTCGCCTAATAAATTTGCCCAACCCACGTCGATAACGCAGTTAGGTGGTCGATTGTTTTCTACTTGGTTGGCCGACTATCGCTGGCAAGGAAATAGATTAACTGTATCGGCTTATTTTTTTAAACAGTGCGGTCATTGCTCTTGACATTGTGGTCGGTAACAGCTGATACAGAAGATAGTAGTTATTAATATCTTGGAGTATTCAATAAATTATAATTTCTGTTGCCCTTATTACAGTAAATATCAAACCTTTAATTATATTTTGCGTAGCGGCTGTAAAATTAAACTAATTCATGGTTTGATATTCATTCCTGAGTTATTTCTTGTTTCCTTTCACAAGAATAACATGGTGGTCTTGAAAAAGACCGATTGTCAATGTGAAACAGGTGAATAGTTAGAGGTAATACTGGAAGTGTCCGCCGTGCGCACGAAGGCAGGCGTCCATCCGTCGAAGATTTTCACGCATTCGTTGGAAGGTATCTGGTTTCTCACGTATACGCTTTGCAGCTGTAAATATACGTTGCCGTAGATCCTCTTTTGTGCCAATTTCACCCCCATCATACACCAATGTTTTCGTATACCTCCAGCAAAAAAATCTAATAGATTTAAATCCGGACTACGCGCCGGCCATAGTCTACGTCCTCCACGTCCAATCCATCGAGGATATGAAACATTGAGGTAATTCCGTACTGCTAGTGAAATGTGCAGAGGCGTGCAATCGTGCATGAACCAGAGATGTCTTTTAAGTTGCAGAGGAATATCTTCGAGATATTCCGGCAACGCATTCTGCAAAAATTCTTGCGGTCAGTCGCGCAGGTAGTACGTCCGGTCCAAGCAAACTATCACCGATAATCCCTGCTCAAACATTTACGGAGAAGCGGTGTTGAAGATGATGCTGTTGTATGACATGCGGGTTTGCATCACTCGATGCGCGTTATGAAAATTTAAGATAGCACCACCACGCTGGCACAAAATTTCAGGGTAACCAGGTACAGAATCTAACATGTGCGGTAGGGTCCTGTGGTGTTAGAGCTTGTACCTATTGCAGGTGGTATGGATGTAGCAAGTTTTCGCGAAGGAGTCGATGAACCGATGATCGCGGCACTCCGACTTATGTTACCGCAGCTCGCCTGCTTATACCTGTGTTCGCATCTACTAGATTCAAGAGTTGCTCTCCGTCATCTTCTACCACCCCTACCTTCGTAGCGTGGGTGCAGTGAGCCTCGTTCACGTAACCTAAACACCGTGTCCATAATCACCTAATACGACGGACGCCTACGATTAGGAAAACGTTCCGTGTGTAAACGTTGAACTTCTCTTCCGCTTCCACCTGTTTCACCGTAGAGATACATCATATCCCATAATTCTTCCGTCGTAAAAGCCATGCCGATAACTATGCATCAACCCACATCTGCGGCTTATAACATACTAAACATTTGTGCATCTATCGGCCTTGTGTTGCATATCTGGCTCGATATGATACATGTATGCGTGCGGTTTCTCTTCGGCCTATACCGCACTCGTTCAGGCCCGGTATAAGAGCAATTCAATCTTTTTTTTTTTCTGCCGTCGACGTAGGCATAAAGACTTGATATTTTGGATTTACTTCTTTTAGCATTTCAGCTACTCAGCCTTTTTATTGCCGAGACACCTTGTATATGCATTTTTACTATCCAAAAAAATATATCAGGGACACGTACCGTTTTCGCAACGTTGGCGTTTATTGGCGTAAGATAAGCAAGCATTGGTCGATTTCTTTCAGAATACCGTACTGATCGCTGGATGTGTCCTATTTTGGTAATCCTTCTTGGTATAGAATTGTATCAACTTTTTTTTTATGCGAGTATGCCCAAATAATTCCGTAAAACATGGGCTGTTTCTTGAAAATAGTTCGCCATCGATACTACATTTGTGAGCGATCGAGCGGCAAATTTGTGTTACTGAATAAATAAACAAAGAAAAAGTAGACAAGAAAAACAACTTAATGGCGTATTCTTTATTATATTATATATAGTATATTTATATATCATTATAATACAAGTACAATATAAATTATAATTTCACTAATATTTCTTTTTTCCTCGCTTTCATGATTCTTTTTTAAAAATAAACCTAACAAATATTAGTCTTACAATCATAATCATGTTTAATATGTATGTATGTATATTATTTATAATATTAAATTAACATTATCAAAACGCTTATTTTAATCAATGTCCTTTTTTCCTTACTTTACTTTCGCGAAAACACGCACTACATACAAAGAAAACAAATACCCAATATCCAATTTTCAGCAATGGTTATAAAATAGATACTACACCGAACATGACTTTTGAGCTACGTAAAAAGAACAGAGATTAAAGCAAGGCCACGATTCGCCAAACAGGCGAAAGAATATCTAATCATTATATAATTGATCATAAAATATAGAGATGCATCATTTCCGATTAAAAAAAAAGGGGGAAAAGAAAAACCAAAATAAAATAAATAAGAGGAATAGAAGGTCTGGGGTACCAACATTTATATTTATTTTTCGAAGTCAAGAATTTGGAACAAAAGATTTAGCAAATGGTAAATAAGGGAAATTTTAATTGAATAAAACTGTACAAAAGGATTGCTTTATAACATCACTTCCCTCGCCTCCTCCATATTTTGAGTTTTGGTTGATTTATTAAAAATAAAAAAAATCAATAAAAATTCAAGGACAATTTGTAATTGAAACAATTTATAGTAGAAAAACAAATATTTTTTTTAATTGAATTTTAATAAAATTGTTAAAAAGGGGCTGCAAACAAAATTCTGTAAAATAATTTTACTTATTAAAACGACCTATCTATAACAGTCACCAAGCTGAAAAAAAAAGGTTTTTCTATTGAACTCTTAATCACCAAAGCTTCTTTCGAAAATACTGTGCGTTACACTATTTGTGATGATTTAGGTTATTATTGAAAGAACAAACCATTGGATTCTATACGCAACGCTTTTGTTTGGTAGATAAAATATAAAAAATATGAAAATCAATTTATAACTGAAACAAGATGTATTATTTAAGTGAATAACTTGGTACTTCATAAAAAAATCGGAATAAATCAATTAAAAAAAAAGAAAAAACAAAAAAAATGTAGGTATGAAATGTATTGTTTTTAAATTATTACATAAAACAGAAACACTACGATATAGTATTGGAAATGGATTTAATAAACAAATCTTAATTGTCTATTGAAAAAAAAAAAATTAAATAAATACTGGTTCAAGGAATTTAAAGTGTTAATCCCATATCTTTCAGTAAGAAGCAATTAGAGATTATAATGTTTTATTTTGCTCCATTTCAGTGAATTCGAAAAATAAATTTGTTATTAAAGTTTTTTTTTTTTTTGAATATTATGAATTTTGATCAAACAAAAGAATCTAGCAACAAACTTACTTCTTTCAAAAAAAAATCTAAAAATGTAAAAAAAAAAAACTAGAGATCCAAAAGAAACACTAAAGGCAATATTTGTTCCATTTAACAAAATTTAAAATTTCTTACGAAGCTTCTATTTTCATTTTAAGGCGATGAATCTATACAGGGAAATGTGTTACACTAAAAGACACTAAGAAGCTAATGGCAATGTATTTTCTTTCTCTAATGTAGATATAAGAGACACTATTAATCGGACAAAGCCTGCTTTCGAGAAAATAATTGAAAACACTATACAGGGGGGAAAAATAGAATATATACAAATTAATTTATGCAATAAACAGTGTAATTGTTAATTAATCATACCTTGTAAATCTCGTCTAGATGGGTTACTACTTTCTATTATTAAATATATTTATATCTGTTTAGAATTAAACTGAAACAATAAAAAAAACTATTTCATCTAGATATTTTCACAAATTTCGCACTCTAACACCCATTGTTTTTTTTTTTCTCCATAAAATAACCGTTATTTCTTTTATATACTGAGCAACTATATACAATTTCTTACAAGGGTAGCTAGATTTGAGTATAACAACAGCTCCGAAAAGTAAAAAGCAATTAATATAATTAAAACGAACAAAAAAAAAACGAAGGAATTTCTTTCATGTACTCAGTAAAATTTCCTTTTTTCCTTTTAAATATATAATAATGAGAGATGTATTGTATATTTTTCTCCTCTTTCTCAAGTGGTTTAGCGTAAAAAAGGCCTACAAAATGAAGAGATTGAATGTTCTAGCATGCACACGAATCCCCGTTACTGTTATTCTTCGGCGTGCTGTTAAGCTTGATCTGGTCGGGGAATTCGTTATAGAGATCCACCGCTTGCGTCTGCTGGCTGAGCGCGTTCCTGGCAATGCTCTTGAAAGCCTGTTCGACGTTCAGCGCCTCCTTCGCCGAGGTCTCGAAGTAGGGAATGTTGTTCTTCGTCTGACACCATTGCTGCGCTTTCTTGGTGGAGATGGCGCGCGGTTCCAAGTCGACCTTGTTGCCTAGCAGGACGAAGGGGAAATTTTCCGGTTCCCTGGGCGATGCTTGGATTAGAAATTCGTCCCTCCAACTGTCTAGCGACTTGAACGTATTAGGTGCGGTGACGTCGAAAACTACGAACGAGAAGGAATTTTTTATTAAGGACGAAATTATTAGACATCATTTATTGTTAGCAACTTATTAATATAATTAAAGAAAGTTATACGGGATATCTGTTACAAAAAAAGAGAGACCGATTTATTATTTTAATTCGTTCTTAACACCGTAAACTAAGTTCTCACTTCGCGAGACAGTCTCTGGAGGCGTGCCTCGCGAATAATATGCCTCGGCCTTTGTTGAAGTAATAGCGAGGCAGGGTGAGCCACTGGTCCAAACACCCTGAGACATCTTTTATGCGGGACCAACAGTTGACTGGTGCTAGCTCGCCTGAGATAACCTCGCTTGAGAGGTAGAAGCCGTAGTAATGCAAGTCCATACTTTGCGAGGCAGCTTCGCGAAGTGTGGACTCAACTGTACGTTTATAAAATATTCGTAAAATTTTTGCGAGGACTAGTATGAAGATTCTGACAACTAATGTGTGGTACGTTTACTTTACTTGACTTCAAATAATAGCAACTGGTGATACGGAAATGCTGAATAGCATCAGGTGATTGCTGCGCCATCTGTCGATGTTTTGAAGCTGATGCAAGGCATTTTCAGCAGCTAACAACCTTTCTATGTCTTAGTTATCCCTTTTAGATAAATTATTATTTATTTATATTATAGTGTAATCAAAGAATTATTATTTTCATAATCGGCCATTGATCTCAATCGGTTAATGAAAAACAATATACAGGAAAGCACGTCTAAGCTCAAACACAACTTGAGCTAAGAGGTCACCATTGCATACAGACTGTATATGCTACTAGTTTGCGATTTAATGCAATGTATAACTTAGCAGCCGTAAATGGAAATGTATCAAATGCCAAAGTCGTTTTTTTTTCTGCAAGAATCAATCACGCAAATAACTTGATCAATTGCAACTAATACCGAGTATTTCCAGCTCGGGCCCTTTTTCCAGCATGCATACGTCTCGGTATGGAGTTAGTTAAATTTTTAACATAATATTAGTCCCTCATTCTGCCTGAAGCAAGCTCGCCCAGGTTGTTTGGACGAAATACACGTGCTTAAATCTGTCTTCCTAGTCTGTCCAAGAGATCTTCTATCGGATTAAGGTCGGGATTACAAGCTGGTCAGGTCAGGTCATAGGCACAATCCCGACTTTATCTAAATATTTATTAACGATCCGAGTACGGCGCGGACGCGCATTATCCTTCTTACAAACAAAAACGTCAGATTCTTATCCTTCAAAACTGAAGAAATCACAAATCGATCGTCTCGTTCGGATGTTGTTTTTCTACGAGCCGATCCCGGTCTCCTACTACTCTGGTACTCGGGATACTCCCGAGTAGGAGAATATTGGCCTCGGCCTTCTTGAACTAAAATTACTGCCCCGGCGGCATCCGCTGGAGTAAAAGGTATTTTCTTTAGGAAAAAAAAACTGGAGAAGTTTCCCACTTCAAACTCTTTTTAACTGTCAAAATATCAAGCTCCAAAAATAAACACAAAGCACACTTGAATATCTTTTTGATTATTGACCACAAGTTTGTTAACAAAAAATTGTTCCTCGTTTGTTGGCAAAATCCAAAACAAAAAAAAAATCGCCTCGCAAGTTCAGAGCTTGCAAAAGTACAAATCAAACTAAAACAAACGGATCGAATTTTTTGCACGCTGAGCGTATGTTGTGTAAGATAGGAAATTCTAGTGTAGAAGTTTTTCTAATTCATCTGGGGCGCTTAAAAAAAAATAAATACTGCGTTTTGCAATATGCTGAAAACTGCGTTCCGCAACGCACCTCCGCAATTATAATTTCTTTATAAAACGTCGCGCCTTGAAATATCTCACATTTCTTCAACGACTAGAGTCAAACAACAACTTAAAAAGTAATTACCTTTCTTTTACACCTATTTGCATATATTCAACAGGTAAATATAATTACGTTATGACGACGCATTTGATACGGTTTTATGGTGGCAAGCAGCAGAATTAACAAAGCCTTATGGCTAAATCTATTATTCATGGTTGTTGATTATGTGACGAGCGCTGTTTATTTTTCGAATTAAAAAAGAACGAGAAACGAATCATCTTAGCGTGTTTACAACTGTTAAATCGGGCTTAATTGAATTTCGTCTGGATATTGTTTTTCGAAGTCCGCCGATTAATAATTGAAACAGCAGATTAGCAGCGATAACCTCGTTTAGCAGGTTGTTTCCTTCGTTTTAGCTTATTTATCGGTAAGCCGGATATGAAAAATTGCGTGTAAACAAACGCAGGCAAAAATATCGTCTAAATGCGGCATGGATTTTCTCTAGCCCGAGGCAGTTTATTATTGAATTATAGATAGAAAGTCATGTGCTGATGATTAATGTGAATCTAGATATGCTAATTGTGTAATTCCTGTTTATTTTTATCTTTCTTTTTAATTTTAAATAAGAGCATGAAAAGGCAATTCTGTTACCTTTAATAATTAAAAATTGGTAAATTCCAAATAATCCAATAAATATAAAATTGGGTTATTTTAGATTTTAAAATGATTAATGGAATTGGCACCATTTTGGAGATCGTTTATTTTGTAGACTTCTAATTCATTTTTGTAGAGTAAAGAACATATAGTGGCGGCCATATAAATAGCACAGGTAAACTGATATGGATGAATTGATAAATTTGTAAATGTTAACAAGTGATTTATTTAACTTAGCTTAACGAAAATGTAGTAGATGGCATGCAGCTTATAATAAACACACAATATTTTATAAACTTCAAGATAAACAAATTAAAAAAATAAATATATTATTTTTTAAGCGGGCATAGAAATAGCACACTTAATAACACTAACGAAATACTGTATTATTTCTCTTTTTTAATTCTTTTTTGTTTTTATGTTTAATATTTTGTTGGAAACCCTTTACAAGCCAATATTGCTGCACATTTTCTCGGCACACTTTCAACTAATTTTTGACATCTCTCTACAGGAATGTTATGTCAGGCTTCTTCAATAGTATTCCATAATTTGTCTAATATCGCTGGAGATTTAGACTTTATAACAACCTCAACATCCCCCCATAGATTTTCTATGGGATTTAAATCAGGGCTTTGTGCAGGCCATTCTAACACTCGAATCTGTTTCTCCTCTAGCCACTGTTTTACGGTCCTCGCCGTATGTTTGGGATCATTGTCGTGCATTAAACCCCAGGTTACTGGAAGGAATTCATCAGCATATGGTTCCATCACGTTTTCTAAAATGTTGCGATAAACATACTGATCCATTTTTCCTGCAATTCTAAACATAGGCCCTACACCGCGCCATGATATAGAAGCCCATATCATTACGCTTCCTCCACCGTGTTTCAATGTTTTTATAGTGTACCTAGGGTTGAATCTCTGATTGATGGGTCGTCGCACATTCATTTTTCCGTCAGACCCAAGTCGGTTGTATTTGCTCTCATCTGTCCAAAGTGCAGATTTCCAGAAAGAAAGCGGCTTTTCTTTGCGCATTTTCGCAAACTGTAATCTTCTTTGACGGTTTTTATTTGACACGAGTGGCTTTCGTACTGCAATACACCCATGGAAGTTAAATTCCTTCAGCCGACGTCGTATTGTTCTTCTCGATATATCAATATCAAATTGTTTATTATATTCGGTTTTTATTTGTGTAGCTGTGCGAAAAGGATCTTCTTAACTTAACCGACGAATAAGGTTGTCTTGTCGTAAGGTTGTTTTACGAGGCCTAATCTTCCGTTTCTTGTTTTTTAAAGTTTTCTCCGTCTGAATATGCTTTATCGCATTTTGCATTAATTTACGTGAACAATTTAATGTTCGTGATATTTCTGAAATTGATATGCCCTTCTCTTTCATGGTGCAAATTAACTCTCTTTTCTCTGGTGTGCAATGTTTTCCTCGTCCCATTATACTAACACCTATATTTTTGTTATTAATAAAACACAAATAAAGCACAAACAAAGGATAACAGAGAGAAACAATAAAAAAAAAAAAATAATGCTAAATCGGTAATTGACGGACGGCGGCCGAAATCGAAGCAGAAGTAATTAGGGGATGCGAACGACCAATTTCTATAACTACAACTAAATGCCGCTTAAAAGAAGGGTCTGTTGCGGTAAGAAAACCGTTGCCCCGTCGTGGGAACTGTCAAAAGCGACTGCAGTGAGCCGAAACTTATAAAAAATGGACAGCAGAAAATTTTAGAAACGTTCTCTGGACTAAGAAATCCAAATTTGAAGTGTTTTTGGGCCGAAACGCAGAGTTTTTGCGAGACGCATGAAAGACGAGAGAATGTTGCGCGATTGTGACGGTGGTTCAGTGATGGTTTGGAGTTGTTTCGGCAGTGCGACGACCGGAGATCTCGTGAAAATCGACGGAATTATGTCCAAAGAAAATTATAAACACATACTGGAGGAGAATAATGTAACATCAGAATTGTGGTTGATTGGGGAGAACTTCGTGTTTGCGCAAGATAACGACCACAAATGTACGCCACGGATCTGTAAAGATAATCTTTCTTCTCAAGCAGAGGAGAATGTTTTGCAGATCATGCTCTGCCTCTCGACAGAGTACGGATTTGAGTTACTGTGGCATGAGCTAGATAGACGATTAGACAAGTCTGCCCAACTTCGAATAAACACCTGTAGCGGATCTCTAAGCCGAATGGAAATATTTCCGGGGAAACTCTGACCAAATTAACAGAGCGCATACCACGAGGTCTGGACAGTATTAAAAGCAAAGGGAGGTTTTTTCGTCGATTAGAAAATATAGTCGCGGTGCAATATTTTAATGAGAACGTTTTGTTTTCTGTTATTTCTTCATATTTTCATTTCTAAGAATACATTTTTATTTTCTTTGGAATTCTTGCTGTTTTTATTTAATTAGAAATAATTTATTAGTTGTCATAACTTCAATGGCCGGTAATGTAAATATCATCAATGTGACTTGAAAATTAAAAAAAAATTGTTCCATTGCGTATTCAAAAGAATAAATTTTCCATTTCAAAACGGGCCACATTGTAAAATAAACAAAAGTTAATCATATTTGCTTTTAACCGATTCGAGTTACATTTATGATTTGGAATCCATTCTTCTAATATTTCTAACTGTTGTTTTTTATATTAAAATGTTTCAAAATAAGCATGTTGATGGCGGAGGATGTAAAAAACAATTGAACTTGGGCACTCATCTGTATCCAGTGGTGAATCACAGAAAATTATGTTGTTCGTAGAAAAGTCAGTAGAGGATCCTAAATTGAAAAATTTGAAAGTCAACTCTCGATTTAATTAATTTGTTTCAACGAATACTTGACTTGCTTAGAAAAAAGATCCTCTCTTTAAAAGGAATCAATTAATTCCAAAAAAATCAGTCAATCATCTTGAAATTTCGAGATCAACCAGAATCTAATAATTGTTTTCGGAAACTTCCCCTCTTTAGATTTTGAATCGGGAGGAAACTAAAATTATGAAACAAGTATCACCTACCTTTACAAAAAAATGCAAATTAAGGTAAATTATATTAACAGGAAAAAATTACGGGATTTTATCACATTTCGATATGAACTGAGTTAGGAAACGGCGGACTTACTTTTGTATGTTGTATTAACAATGAACAATCTATTTTTCCTATAACATGCTCTCCAAATGATCGTCAAATAAATGATAAAGAAGAAGTTATCTCAGAAAAAATTAAAATCAAGTTTGTGGAATGTGTACGTAAACTGCTAAATATCTTTGTTCCAATATATCCAAGGTTAAGTGATATGACTCAAAGCACTTATGGGGTATCCCCCCGAAAACTGTATATGCAAGGTAAATATTTGTACTTCACTACCAAAAATGTCACCAAATAATTACAGTTTATTTAATTTTACTGATATTGCAATCTGGAACAGATATACAAACAACGATATCATTTTCGTTTCTACAATAAATAGAAGTCGATCCAAATTTTTTTTTAAAGTCTCATCTAATGCTTCTAACTGTTGTTGTATATATTAAATTATCTCTGTGTTATCTCGTAACAAAAAAAAATGCTTGCGCTAGCCTAATGCTATTGTGCTCGCAGATCATATTACAAATAATAAAATTGTTTAGCTACTAGAAATTTAATATCTAGCAGAATAGAATGTATTAATGGTTATTACGTTATAATAGCAACGTATAAATGTGAAAATAATTACTATTGCCTTGAAGAATGTAATCAATTATTTTGATAATGTTTAATATTATAAATTTTTATAAAAAATTAAAAACGTTATTACTTTCATCAGAAACTAATACGAAAAACATAATCTATAAGAAAGTAGCATTGATCAAACAATAGGCATAGTTTAACCTTGGATAATTACAAACAAAAAAAAAAAACTGCGCTTACCTAAAACACAACAGTCTGCACCTCTATAAAAAGCAACACCCAACGATTGAAACCTTTCCTGTCCGGCCGTGTCCCAAATTTGCATCGTAACTGTCCTATCGTCCACTTGCACCTCTTTCGTAAGAAAATCGGCACCTATTGTAGCTTTGTATTGGTTGGAGAATTTCTTGTTCACGTACTGGTTCATCAACGACGTCTTTCCAACACCGGAGTCGCCCAGGATGATCACTTTCAGCAGGACTTTTTTACGTGTAGCCATTGCTAATGGGGAGAAAGCATCCGAATGATCAGTATGGTATTGCGAAAGAATTGAGCACAAATTCACTTACTTTGTGCCGATCGTGTGACGCAAAATCTACGTAATAGCCAGCTGTAATTTTAGAATAAAAACAACGCACCTAACGGCGATATCTTTTTGCTTGTACTGAGATAAATACTAAGTGCTTTCGCCTATTTGTAATAAGCGCTGCCGTGATAAAAATTAATGAATCATAGCTTTATTATTAGAATATGTCAAACGGTTATGTGTATCTGCACTTCGGTTTACTATTATCCTATTACAAAGAACGCATAAAATGAATAGAAAAACGTCATATTACTTACCGAAGCGAAATTATCGGAAATTGAACGTATTAACGTGCTCTCAAGCTTAGAACGGAGGTAACGGAATGGAAAATAATTTTATGCGTTCCTAAATAGGTGTTAATTAAAACGCTTACCCGTTAAAATGTATTTAAAAGACCACTTGTTCAATTTTGCCTTCGAATGACAGCAAGGATGAGATGACAATACAAAAGATGGCGGATGTGTAACAATACTGCAAGCGCGTTCGGCTCGATAGCGATTGCGAGGTATATTAGCGTTGCGTTCAGCTATCTGATAAATAAAAATCATTTAGCCACAAGGAAAATATAACGTGAAAATAGGAAGTTAACAGTTAACGCTGACGTAGTAATTATGCTGATTGCAATTTATCGGCTTGTAAGTTAATTATAGAGATTAAATAAGGCGTGAAAACAAAATTATTAATCATTATTAGCAATTTTGAGCTTTTACTATATTTGCTAATGATACTTATTGTTTTCTATTTACTATGTGCTTCAATTAGATGTATGACTTTTTCTGCTCTTTATTTACATTTAATAAGGGAAATTTTCAAGTTTTGCGTAATTTGCAATTATGGCTGTTTACTCTAGCTTATTTCATGCAGGTATACCTTTCATGGAAAAAATCGGGACTCCAGCAGAGGTGTAAATAAGGTTTTTCGGAAAATATACAAGAGTCGTTCAATAAGTCCTTAGAAAAAGAGAAACAAAGTATTCTCTGTAGATTTTTATTTATTTTTCAACGTAATTTCCATTTAACTCTATACACCTTTCCAAGCGTTTCTCCAGCCTTTTTAAGCCCTCCGAAAAGGATCCCGGAAGGTCCTCAAAATAGGCATTTGTTTGGGCGTTCGACGTGAACCGTTGTCCGTCGAACCATTTTTCCAAATTTGGTAATAAAAAGAACTCACTGGGGACCAGCAGTGCAGGTGTGCACTGATGCATTGTCTTGATAGAAGAGGATATTTTTCTCGGTTTCGTCGCTCCAACCATCCTGTGGAGATTATTTTAACACTCAATTTTTTGTGCAAAATTGAAAACACCGTACCTTACGATATGCCTGTGGCCTCAACCATTTCGCGCATTTTGCTTCATCAATCATTCGGAATCATATCCTGGATTTTGTAATTCCACTGGATGTTCCAGAACGATGTTCATCTTTTGCGGATGTACGGCCACGTTCAAACTCATTTACCCAATTGTAAACAGTTGCTAACACAGGAGCAGATGCGCCTTGAACCTCATCTAACTCAGCTTTGATCTTTTTCGATGTTAAGCCTTTTAAATGTAAGTGCTTAATTACTACTCGAAACTCACTTTTTTCAATTTTTTTTACATAAACAACAATTTTTTGCTTAAATTGAGAATAAATATGAAACCGTGTGATGGATATAATTGAGACTAGTGACTAACTATCCTTACTAGAAACAATTTTAGATGCTACGAGCGTCATGTATTAGATTTTTCAGGACTTCTTGAACTACCCTCGTATTGACCTTTCAAAAGGATGAACTGAATGGCATGTACGCACTCTCGGGTTCAAAAGTAATACTTGACACGTGTATACGTAAAATAAGCCGATTGTGGTATCGGCGGGGGCATGTCGTTTGGTTTGTATGATAAAAAAATGCGGAATGAAATAAAATACATATTGAAATACTACCGCAAAAAATGTAGCTAAATATATATTTAGAAATGTACATTCACCTTATTTAATGTTATGCAAAATAGCATTTTTTTGAGAGAATACAGGATTATCTATAAAATTCTCAGAGCCATTGGGTTTGCAAAGAAATTATTTATTGTTTTAACTTTTTATTACATGCAATTGCTGGGAGAGGTGACCTTTTTGTTTATTTCTTTTCAAGATTTTGTTTCCAAGAAGGATATCTTAACCGTCTGTGTAATCCGTTGTTGCTGTTCTATTTTCCTGGAATATGGCTAATATTTGGATTGTCGCTGTATCGCTGTAAATGTACCAAATTCAATAACAAATGTTTGAACGCTGATTCAGAATCACGAACAATAGGCTTTTTTTTACAATGTTCTTAAAGTTGGGTGCATATAAGTGCAATAATTGTTGTAAATGAATTGTTGTTGTAAGTCTATAATTGTTAATACAAGTTGTTGATTCTTTTTTAAAACGATCAGGTAAATGTTTCACTAAACTATTTGCAACATAAAATTGTAAAACAGCAAATTAATTTGTTAAATTCCAGAAAAAAATATTAATAAGTAGCAATTATTATTTAAAAATATAAAATGATTCTTCTAACATCTGTTTAGAATTCTACATTCTCCGCAAGTAACAACGACTTATGGAATATTGTAATCTTCTTAGAGGGTTAGAAGCATTTTCTCTAAATAATAATCTTGAAACTCTACCATTGTATATGTGTTCTCCCAAAATAAAAGTACTTTTATGCATAATATCAAATAAATAAGACATTTTTTTTTGCACGGGTGTTTCCCCTATTTCGCATTATTTAAACGACATCGAGATCACAATGTGCTTATTCTATGTATACACGTCCATTGTATGATATTCAGTTCATGCAAATAGTAAAGATGTCACCTAGAAGCATCATTTACACCCACACATTTTCCTACTGGTGTCCCGATTTTTTCTGTGAGAAGTGTACGTATGCATTAATTAAATTATCAGTGTGGAGCATGGTTGTTTGTTCTTGCTCTAACGTTAGATTAGTGTCAACAAACAACATAATCCAATAGAATCAATAAGAAGATGATCTTGGTCTTTCATCTTTTAAAATACCCTCCCTAAATTCCTGAAGAAATACAACGTACAACATTTATGAATATAGCTGCTTATCGCAGACTAGTATGAAGTTAGCTTAAGATGGATTTCTATGGACACGAAAAGCGAATGTTAAGATTTTTATCGCATTAAAAATACCCATTTTCCATTCCATCAGTCCAACAATTTTTTATTTAAAACAGTAATTTTTAGTAATCATACCATAACCACGACTATATAATCATAATGGCCGCCTAAGATATGAAATTAGCTGCAATAGGGCTATTGTAAAAGATCATCCTGATATGCAACACATAACAGTTCGCTTAAAGTTGCTATATTTAAGATTTCTGCGACATTGCCAAATTTTAAAATTTTCGCAAAAAAATTCGCGACAATTCGTATTTAAACATTTTTGGCAAATAGGAAACATTTCGCCGAAAAAATTTCACTAATTCGCGTCTATGAGGATCGACTTTTAGCTGAATCTTCGCGATATTCTTACATCCAGCGCAAATTTAAGTTGTTGTAATATTCATTTTCAATTGCTAATCTTAAAGTTAATTTAATTTTAAATTTGTGTGTAAAGCTAGTATTAATCGGCTAAATAAATAACACTTATTACCTACCTCATCTATGATATTTTACGAATCACTTTGTATATATTACATATAATATTTGAGTCCGGCATATTTATAGTCTTATAAAAATGTCAATACGATATCCTATCACTGGAATACACGTGATTACCTGAGTCATCGTAATCAGCGAATCAAAATAATAGCAATTGCAATATTGTTCTTAAGCTAATGTAATCCCATTTCCAAAAATAAAAGGATAATAAAGATAAATTAACAATAATTTTTGTTTAGGTCGATGCAAGACATTCCGTCTACTTTAGTCTGAAATTAGGGTAAATATGTATTGTTATTGGTAATATTTCCTTTTATTCTGTTTAATACTGGCCACATGCAATATCTTTGTTATCAAATTTTAAAAATTTAAAGAGGCATCTTTGTTATAGTTGTTTAATCAGGAAATAAAATAAGAATGATTATTTTATTTCGTATCAGTGATATTTCATATTAAGATTAAACATATAATTTTCAACGCAAAAGATATCTCTAATCAAGCTATCCACATTAGCGCAACCTGTGTTTTTAAAACTTTTCTTTGTCATTGCCACAACGGCCACAGATAAAAGCTCATTTAAATTGAAAAACAAATATTTGAATACGTGTATAGTGCATGTAATCATGGTATTATAAGGGATAGACATACAACGTGTAGAAGAAAACAAGATAAGAGTTTCTTGTTTAAAAAAATGGAAATTTATTGAGAAAAATGGGCTCGGCTTAATATTTGAGTACCTTAATTTTCTAACTTTGAATCAATTTTTTCAGAGAAGAAAATCAACTTACAACATTTTTACAATTTGGCACCTTAAATACCGGTTGTTACTGATGAGGAAGGAAGTGGAAATGACTACTTTCTTGCAGCGATTAGATACAGTCTAACGAGACGGGATCGAGGAAGTAGAGGGGAGTAGAAAGCTAATCGGAATGCGCAGAACATATGAAACATGGGATAATTGAAAGTCGTCCTGGTCTTTTGTGATTGGAGCAAATTTGGCAGAACTTTTCAAGGCCACAGGGCGCCAAATTTAATTATAAAGACAATAGTAATTCAAAATTCAATTTGATTAAATGTTTTCTCATAACAGAAATGGATTATCGATTCTGATGTAAGCCTTTATATAAACCTTTTTATTCTTGTTAATTTATGTAATTATAATTAGAGCGCAACATTCTCTCTTGCCTTCCAGTGGTGTTTAACCGTGAGAGGTTGGGGGGATAGAGAGCTGCTTCGTTACATGTCGGCACTTCCCGGCCTTCTATGCTGTGTGCGATGTTGCAGTGTCGCAAGTTGATAAATGTCGGAATTGAACGAACGAATTAAAAATGTTGAAAATGCATCAATTTGTCTGTTCGCTAACAGGGTAAACACGTATTTATGGCAATTTCCAGACTTAACATATAATGGTAATTTTGTTTAAGTTAGGTTTCGTTTGCCATAAAAGTTTATTATGTTGGAAACCATATATATGTGTAGGAACCATGTAAATAGCGTAAAACACAAATTAAAAAAAAAGACCGGAAGGAGACCGTATAAAAAATTTCTGTGATTTAACGATGATGTTAACTACGTGCAATATACCGTTTGCAAAAATCGGACAAACAATGTTTCGTCAGTTTTGGAAGAAATACAATCCAACGTGGGAATTACCAAGTCCGCAAACGCTACGTAAGTATTTGCCATCAGTGCTCAAGAAGTTTGAGAACTATGTGTAAATCGCAGTAAAAAATGAAAGGTTGTGGCTAACCATAGATGAAGCTACAGAAATTAAAAAAAAATCCGTAGTATCGATTGTAGCAGCGGCTATTTCGTTCTTAGTGTCCTGACATACCGGAACCTCCGCAGCTAATTCTTACACGATGGGGTACATGGTTAGAAGCGGCATTTTATTATTTTAAATATTTAGAAAAAATCAAATTAGTGATTTTACAACTGGGTGCTAAAAGGAAGCAGCTGAAATAAAGCTAAACCAAATGCAATTCCAAAATCTTCAAGTTGCAGCAGATTTAAAAACTATTAACGACAATTACGTTCCGGTAGCCGACGAATAAAAAATTTGCAAAAGGCTTCGTTGCGCTTACGGGATTCGTATGAAATTATTGATCACGTACAAACAGTGCTACATATCTTAGATGACGATAGAAGTGTGTCAGTCAGAAAAAATCGTTTTATCGATAGTGTTGCGGAAGATTCGTTATACAAATTTAATCGATAGATGCAAAACGATCTTTTTGTGCGTATAAGCAGATATGGGCATACGGACATACGCTATGATACAGGTGTTGAAGGCCTCACTTCCGTATTTCTTTTCAGCCATCTAAGCATATTCGGTAAGTTGCTTGCTATATTATGTTTGCGTTTTCATAAATTCTCTTATTTATTTTTTGTTCTAAATAAGGCGCACGTTTGTTTTGATTAACCCAGCGCTGTGACGGTACTGCTAGGCAATCGACTTATTGCGCTCTAATTATAATTTTAAAATTGCAACATTTTTATGAAAATAACTCAGCACGTGAACCATGCCAGAGGCGAAAATCAACTGCGGTGATACTAGAGGAGCAGTACGCTTTTATGTCGGTGGTGAGACCTGTCGCTCATTGATTTGGTGTCGCGGTCACTGCTAGTCGAGGGTTGGTCCTTACGGATGATGGGTTTCCATATGCCTGCCTAGGGGTAACCTGTATCCCTATTGAGATTCTTAGGATGTTTAAGGATCTTTATGGACCCTTTCGATTGTAATAGTGGGAAGAATTACAAAGTAGTGAAGTCGCATTGAATAATATCTGGTATCCAGTGTCTAGATGATGTTCAACAATAGCCGAATTTGAGGGGAGGCGTGTTCTGATGCAACGTTCGTGCTGTATCAGACGAGTTTTGACAGAGCCGATTTACACCAAACCACACGATCACTTTTGTTCGTCGGAAAATTAGGGAGTCCATAGAGATCCTAAAACATTCTAAGAATATCAGTAGGGATACAGGTTACCAACTTGCAGACATATGAAAACCCGCTATCCGTAAAGACCAATCCTCAACTAGCAGTGAACGCGACTGCCAACCAATCAGCGATAGATCCGCCCACCGCTGGTATAAAAGCGTGTTGCTCCTCTCGTATCACCGCAGTTGATTCTCGCTTCTGGCAAGGTTCACGTGCTGAGTTACCGTGATCAACTGCTTTCCGCTCAGGCGTGGTCTACACGGTGAGTTATTACCGTGCTAACTGTTGCCTATCACTTTTCCCTCTCCTGAAGAAGCCTCATACGATTGTAGGTGAAACGTTGAGTTTTCGTTTAACCATGACACGGTTCGAAACCGGAACAGGTTTAATTTTAACATAAAATTGAGATTAGAAGAAACGTATTTGCATACATTGTGGTAGAAAATTGGCAAATATGTTCTTTATTATCGGAAGCACCAGCTTAAATCATCCACGAAATTTAAAAAACGCTGTGTGGGATGATTTAGGGTTCTACCTCCATCTATTTCATTCGATGGGATCCGTGTTGCCTAACTGTTTTTGTCTATCTACAAAGTTGTAGTTATTTCCCCTACCTTGAATTTTTTTTTTGCATTTATAAAAGTAATCAAAACACAAACTTTCAGCATTTCTCTTGAAATTCTAACGCCTTGTCTTATGGAAGGAGAAATAAATAGACCTGGTAATGTGCCAAATTGCTTCTCAGACTCTATTTAAAAATCTTTACCAGGGATTAGGATAGTACAATTCCATTTTTCCTTAATAACAAGATTTAGATATGTAATATTTTATTTATTTTAAATAAAAGTAATAAACAAAAGCTATAATAGAATACACGATAACAAACCAACTTTAGCAAAAAAAAGAAGAAGATGTATAATTAGAATATTATCTACAATATGCATATAAAAATTGTTTTTTTTCTCTTTTGTTCATAACATTATTATAATTAAAAGGGACCTACATTATTCTCTACATCTTTGGGTAGGCGCTAACGGATTAATTCGCTTTAATTGCACGTCAATTGATGTCTGAGCAGTTGAGATGCTGGGATCATATCGGAGCAAAATTCACAAGGCAACTCCACTTCCGGCGAACTAGGCTCAGGCGCGCTGAAGTAATCGTCGGGGGAAGGTGACCTCCTCCTTGGATTGAATCTTGCCAAGTCGGGTCTGCAACCCGTTTCGTGCTGTATGAGATCTTCGTGAGGAATGGGCGTGTTGCAGAATTCGCACGGTATGACTAATTCCGAGGGTGGATTTGGTCTGCGACGTGGCGGTTGGGGCGCTGGACCTGTTGGAATATATAATTTCTTTATGGTGTTTGTTATACGATTGATAATGACTTATCAATTCTTAAGTCCGTCTGATATGGTTACTTTTCATGTACATTGTATAGAAGTATTGAAGGTAGAACTTTTTTTGTATGCATGGTGCCTTAATGTTTTTTGTAATTTTTTCCTCCGGCACAAGCTCAAAGGTCTTTTGTAAACTGGCTTGTGGTGTGGAGATATATGTATTTTGTATGCAGTTGGTGCTAGCTGTGCTATATTCAATTCAATTCATGGCCTGTCGGAATATTCACATGTGCGGTTTCCCAAAGCGCTACCAGCGTCGCCATCTCGTGTTAAATAGTCAGAGAATTGGTCGAGGATGGTTTGGGGAACAGTACCCGGTTTATGTCGCTGCTTCCTGAACGGCAGGCATCCGTCTCTTTGGGACTAGAGGGCGCAAAGAAAGTTGCGAAAACTGTGAGGCAACAGCGATAGAAGGTAGAGATAAAAAATACTCTCGAAACCACGCTGACGACTCCGGTAGGCAGAAACATGTCCGTGTGTTAGTATATTTTTTTCTCTCTCCTTTTATTGCGTTTGCCGTGAATTATTCCATCAATACCATGAGGAAGCTAAGCTATCTTAGCATTATATTTTTTGGTTATATTCAATTGTTCAGAAATTGTAGAAACGAAACAAGAGCTAACTACATACTTATCCGCGCCTGTCCTAACTAATTTCAAGTTATAAGTGCAAGCTTGTACTAAAATGGACCTATTCTTCTAATGTACAGGATGATCCATTTCGTTGGCATTGCATGCTACAGACTGGAATGGAGAAAGAGAGAAAAAAAAGTAACATAGACGTCTCGTCTTTCTTTTCTGATGTAACTTTAGCGTTGCAAGGAAATCTTGGGTAACTTAATTTGGTTTCGATACAAGCGGCTATTGAAATTTGATCTACTTCTATTGGTCCCTGTATATCATTTACTGTAAGAGCTGTCAAAAAAAATGTTTGGATAAAATATGTACCATTTTTCATGTAGAATGCAGTGGCGTGCGATGTATTCTTCCTGAATTAATATTTTCGGTCATTTTGCAGTCAATTTTACTTTTTTTTAATGAAAATCGCATACGTCGCTGCCCATCCAGAACCTTCTAGCAGAGAAATTGAAAGAAATGTCGGGATATCTGGAACCAAATCTCTTAGAATCTTTAGAAAATTCAAGCTTCGGCCTTGCACAATAAGAAAAGGATATAATTTGCATCCCGAAGATTAGCAGAGGCGAATCAATTTTTATCAGTGGGATATGGGGAAACTTGGACAAAATAGGAATTTCTTCGAAAACTTATTTGGACTGATGAGGCATTTGTATCCATGTCACTGTATATTTAACAGTCACAACCGGCATCATCAATGAAGGTTGGGTTTTCTCGTTTGGATGGCCTTTCTCAACAATAGAGTGTTGTTGAATAATTATATTTATAATGAATATTTGGTTACTAATTTATATCTTCACATATTGAAGGAAAATATCGTTGAATCGATAGATATACCACTGGAAAAGACCAGCAAGCATTTTTTTTTCGAACAGGCTGGAGCTCCAGCGACTAACCGCATAATTCTAGCTTAGTGAGATTATGTTTAAGTAACAATTTTGGTGAAAATTGGTTTGGAACCGCTGACCCAGTCAAGCGGCCAGCACGGTCGCCTGACTTGGCCGTTTTTGGATTTCTTTTCTTGTTCTACAACAACATTTTGAAAGCTGTGTCCGGAGAGTTTCCAATATAAACATTTTGAACGCTACTCGATCTGTTCTCAAGCGCTGTGAAAAATGGTAATCAGCTTGAACACTAGCTGTAACTTGCTGCGGCAGCTTTATTTTACTTACCGTTGACTTGTTACTTGCTGTTTCGCTTTACCTTTGTTATATATAATAAAATACATCGAAAAAATTGATACTATGTACAAACTGTATCGCTGGAATTGCTTAGTTAATGGTGTACAAATATACAGGATGTCCCATTAAAAAAAGTAAAGTTGATTGAAAAATGTCCGAAAATATTAATTCACGCACGCTACTGCATCCTATATGAAAAATAGTGCATATCTTATTAAAACATTTTCTTGATAGCTCTTACAGTAAGTGACATACAAGGACCAATAGGTGAAATAGGTCAAATTTCAAAAATCGCTTGCATATAGAAACTAAATGAAGTTAGTCAAGATTTTTTTACAAGGCTGAAATAACATCGAAAAAATGCTATGTTGCTTTTTCCCTATTTTTTTTTGTTTAACCTATAGCTTGCAATCCCAATGAAAATGGATCAACCTGTACATAATAATAGAAGTAATTTTTTTATCACTGAAAAATTTACATGAAAAGTGACCGTGTCAGAGGGGTTTTACACAGTGATCATTTAGAAATGTCCAACGTTGTTAATACAAAATTTAGTTAAGCGATATTATGCTATTGACGAATTTTGTTGCCAACCTTGGGCACTTCTAACTAAATAACACCATATAATAGTTTATGTAAAGCAGATGATATGCAGATTGTTCCCTATGAAAAAAAAACATTCAAAAGCTGCAAAAATTTGTGATACTTTAGCACTGGGCACATATTATTAGCCGTTATTGAAATCTTAGAAGAACGAAAATCGGTTTATTTAGAAAAAAAGGAAATTTGCAAATTATTACAAGAAAGCCAAAATAAACAGATCGGCCAGCCCGACTTGCTTCAGGAAAAAAAAAATTGTTACGTAGCTTTATAACCCTCTTCTCAATCTCTGCCATTCTTAAGTAGGGATATACTGCCTGCGATTTGCAAATATAGCTAGTTGCCAATAACATATGCACAGTACTTAAAAATTTGTGAGTTGAGGCCAAAATCACACTAAACAAGCAAAAGTGGTCCATAAATTGTTAATAATCGTCTAGTCGGCTTCCAATTAATCTATTTGGAGATTCGATGTGGGCGAAGTTTTGTTTTGTGCTTTAAACCTTTTTTTTTATTTGCTCTTATTGGCACTATTGTCTTTGGCTGCCAAAGATGCATCTGCTCAAATTTAATTTTAAACTTCGTAAACAATATATGTTAGTGGTTCCGGCGGTAAAAGATATACTCGCTAATTTCATAGCGTGCTGCATGAAAATATTGTTTGCATTACCGGAATTATCCCGGAAATGATCAAATTTCAACTGGGGGTATTAAGAGTAGAAGAATTAAAGACATCCCGAATGAAATTGAAGAAAACTCTATAATTTGGGCATAATTAATGACTTGCAACAGAATGACTTTGAAGTTAGTTTGTTTAAATGAAAAACCAATCAAAGGCACCCTTGGATACCGTGGAATTTGTTTTTAAACTGATTTCGTTCAGCCAATCGGAATATTCCGATGGCTTCTCGATTTTTCTTTGAAATCTTGCAACGTTTATACGAGGACAGCCTGAAAAGTTTTCAGTTTAACATAGAAACAACATGATAGCAGTTGGCTTCTTGTTCTGCAAAATGAAGGAGATGGTTTCCTCATTCGATAAAAATCTGTCCTCCGAGCGAAACTTTCAGTATTGGTAACGGGAAAAAGTCGCTGGAGCCTAGATTTGGCGAATAAGGTGCGTGGCCTATCACTTCTCTCGGAAGTGAGGCAGAAGAAGGAAGTTTTATTCCATCAAGACCGTCTTCAGCTTGTTAAGTAATAATGCGTAGTATGATTTCGTTATTGTTTTTTCTTCCTCATAATGATCGATTAACACAACTCGACTTTCTTGAGCTTATGAACTCAATTTTATACTATTATAATTGTTACCAACTACCCAAACAAAAAAAAATAAATACAAAGGCTTTTATTAAGCATTTGATATATTGGGATTCATTAATGAAATTTAGTAAAGATTTCGGCCACAACTCACCGGATCTGCATGAAATGAACCGGACTATATTTCAGTTATTAATGATAATAAAGCAATTTCGGTTGCAATATGATGGTAAATAAATAACATGGACGATATTGATAAATAATGCAGCATGTAATATGGATAAATTCAATCAAGTTAAATATGGATGTCTGAAATGCTTTTGGAATTAGATTAAAACACCACGGCTCCAGAGCTAGCACCTCGCTTTCTTTTTGTCCCAGAATAGCGGCACTATGTAGACGCCAAATAATAAGCAAACTAAATAAACAAGCGATTAAAGCACTTTATGGTGCGCAAAATCAATCCAAACAAGCTGCTGTTCAAAAACTAATGCCAAAAACCGATATCACACAAACAACAAACGCAATTACGGCAATGACCTTTGTTGTGGTTGAAATGATTGCGTGGCATTGTGCCGCTTCGCCTCAGGGGCACTGTGATACTAGCCGAATCGTGTAGAAGGTTTCTAATGTACTCTGTTTTACCTATAAATTGAAATAGAAGGGATATTTGATATTTTCTATTGCTTCCGAAGAGATGCAAGTGAAGCAATTTGTTGAAGTGCATAGCGTTTTCAGTGTTCAAAATTGCATTTTGCAATCAATAACTTTCCTTGGCTCCGATGAGTATATTTCTTCATTATAGATGAGGTAATAGTCTTTTAAATCTAATAATTTAACTTGAAAACGAAAAAATTGGGGATAAAAATGGCAAAAAAATGAAAGAATATCGAAAGTTAGAAATATACTCTAGTAGCACAGTTGATTGGTTGATGGTTAGTCTTCAGTTGGTACAACGTCGTACAGGCGGTTAGCTACGGTAGGTAGAGTGTCAGTAAGGTATACAAAACCAGTGGTACTTTTTTAACGTTGGGTATCGATTGGCTTTAGGCCAGCAAGATCGGTTAAGCGTTGGTTGACCATCGGGAAAAACTACGCTTGGCTGTAAACGCTCGAGTGACATAAGTAAGTCGTTGTTCAGCCAATGTAGTCGGTGTAGCGTCGGTTGAAGATCTGCTGCCAAGTGCTGTGAACATGTGACGTCACGGTCGACAGACAACACTGAGCCAATTTTCAGGGAATGTTCGTTAAAAGTCGGTGAACGACAAAAGTAAATAGTTCGTACAAAGATCAGGTAAATATGCAAGAACCTTGCGAGCCAATGTTCGTCCAAAAGTGTAAAATGTTCAAACTTACACGTAGTACCGACGTCGCTGCCAACCATCAGTGCTACTAGGGTATATGTTTATGGTGTAAGATACACGCCTATTAAATATGTATATGTTCAAAATAATTAGTGATAGATAATATAAGAGTAGTCTGAAAAGTTTCCAACCTAACACAGAAATAAATATTTTTTTCTGTTTCATTTCTCAGCGTTCTGGTGGACAACAATCTAGTGGATAAAACAAGTAATTGTAACTGATGTTGATTTTTTTCAGGTTTTATTCGGTTAAAACGGATTTTATCCGCATCTGGAAGGAAAAAAGAAAAGCAATGTAGAGAGTTAAGGCGAAAAGATGAAAGAAATGTGTAATACTAACTTTCCTCGATGTAACGATAGCGATATAGTACGAGTGAAAATACCAGATTATGGACAGGGGCCGAGGAGAATTTAGAAACGTTTTGATAATAATAGCGGAAGTAGGAGATGGTGGCATGTAACACTGCCTCGTAAATTAATATAACTTTGTTTCATAATCAATGAAAGTGGGACGGTTGAAGAAACGTCTACAAGAAATCAATTTGCTGTGTGTGAAACAAGGGAGATTGAGAGCGTGTCATAGTCCATGTCTAAAGGCCGAGGATACAGAAAATGCCTCTAGTTTGTCATGTGCAAATAAATAATTCTTCTCTCTTGCAAAACTGTGCTTTTGTTATTTTTTTTGCTTTGAATTAAGAAAGAAACATGATGGTCTTCTCATTTGAAGCAACTGTCCTCCGAGAGCTAAACTTTGAGCCCAGGAAGCGCCGAGGATCAAATCTAGTTAATAGGATGGGTGGTCTATCAATTTGAACTGTTTTATCCTTTTTCGAGATTAACACAATTTCATGCCTATCGAAAAAAAAATCACTTTCCCGGCTGATGGAATAGTTTCGCATTTTCGGAGCCGATTTTGCAGTCCACTGTTCCGACGGTGCCTTGGCTTCAGGAGTATATTAGTGTATCCAAGATTCATCTACAGTTATTAATTGACGCCAAAACTCCGACTTATTTTGCTTTGGAAATGTTTATTCGAATGCGGTTTTGGTCCTACGTGAGCAAGCACGGCACCCAACGTGCGGTCAGCTTTTTACGGCAAAATCTTTAGTGAATATATGATAAACACGTTCTTTTCAGACGCCCATAGTCTCTAGTAAAATTTGATGAACTTTTTCGATGTTATCAGTAATGGTTGCAGTTTTTGGCCGCCCCAAACGTTCATCGCCAACCAAGCTGGTATGCCCACATTTAAATTTAGTTGTCCAAAATTTCACTATGGCATAGTGCATAGTCCTCGTAAGAATTTGATGACGGTTTGTTCGATTCTATTCATTTTTACAGAAACATTCACATCGCTCGACACAAACGACCGTTAAAGAACAACGGAGCATCCAACATGGGCGAGACTTCCGAAAGTATCATTACGCAATTACGCATGCGTAATTATATTATCAATTTTTTTTTTCACGGCTAACGCCATCTTCATGTTGCGGCTTGAAACTTTTCAGACTACGCTCGTATGAAGAAAGCAGTATATGAAATGACTAAGCTTCGTGTGATTCATTAAATGCTATGTAAAAGAAAGATTAACATTCAAACAAAACGCCCACATTCGGATATGCCCGAATGTACACGTTTGCTGTAAGACGTCACGATATTTATTTACATGGGATTTACCTACAACTTCAACAGTTACAAGCTTTTTTAATAAGTTAAACTCAAATCCAAATACGTAACATTTGGTTGGCGTTTAAATATTGCTGAGAAACCCATTCTCTTTAAGCTTTTAGGTAACTCCAATTAGGCCAAAATATAAATAGGGTAGATAATTTCTTGGAAGGCCATCAGCAAACTAAAATCGAAACATTGATAACCATGAACTTTTGAAATATCTCTTTGCGTGAGTACTGCAGTAAAACTATCCTCTTTTGATGGAAGCTTTAACAGTAAATCAGGATAGTTTGAACGTACAAATAATTTTAGAAGTCTTTCCAATATCACCCTCATTACACTGTCTGCAATTAAAAATGCACCACCAAAAAATGTTTGCAAAATAATGTTTACTAGTATCAAAAATGCTTGTAATGTGACTGATAGCGCTCGACCACTACTGCGCCAAAAATATTACCGACTGAAATGGGTGTTGCTCAACCAAGCGCTTCAAAGGAAAAATCTTCAAGGGAGGCGGTCCTTCTGGGTGCGCCTGAATCTGCTCTACGTACTTTATCTTGATTTACATTAGGATTAAGTCTTCGCGCAATTTCATGAAAATTAATACCACCTTCGCGAAGCCCAATAATCCGACCACGTTCGAAGGGGGCTAATTGTTTACAAGTTGCCCGTTGTTTTGACTGCTTGAAACTATCGGATTATCTGGCTAGACCAATGCAGTATGATACATTTATAAAATTTTAACCAAATACTCGAATAATTTAGGGGCGGTGCGTTTTAATTGCAGCCAATGTGTTATAAGATATCCCAAAGTTATTTCTAATTGTTTCTTAAACAACAAAACTAATTTCAATGCAACCTCTCACCATGTCAAAATCTAAACGCTAACAAACATGAACTTACAATCTAGTCTTCGTGATATCTCTTTATATGATTCCCTTTTATCATTTTCCGAGGTCACTAAAGAGGATGCGCTATATGAATTATAGAGCGGTGTAAAATCAAAGCTATTAACGGTGTATATTGGTTCCGGTCTTTGTCTTCTTATATAGGATGGTTCTGTAGGTCTTTCTGTGTTGGAATCCCAAGAAGGTCTTGGTCCAGGTTCTATAAAAAGCGGCAATTAAGAAAGGACGTGAAGTCAAAGAGATTAAATACTTACCATCGTTGAGCTTTAAGAACCCATGATTAGACTGCTCATGAAGTTCCTTGTACTTGAACATCACAATTTCACCGCAGATGTTGCATTTATCGGTTCTAGCGCCGCAATAGTTCTCGTGCTCTTGTAATTGCAATTTTGGCAGTTCCAAATCGCAATACTGGCACGGTAATAGCCCGCTGGCGTTTTGCTTTAGCGGAACGTAGCAAGCGTTGGCTTCTACGCTCGATTTTACGTCATTTTTCTCTTTATTCTCCTTCTGTCTACTGGGAGGGGGATCTTTTAGCGTGAAAGGTGGAGAAGTCCTACTGGATTTCCGTTCTTTCGGTTTATAACACTCCGTATTAAAGCTATAATTTTGACTTCTCTGCGGCGAAGAACTATTGTTGGAAATTGACGTCGCTGCTAGTGAAGACGATACGTGTCTGATGGTCTCTTTCACGGGTAGAGGACGGTTTGAAGGTTTAGACAATATTTGTTTGGGGAAGTCTATCCTCTCGTCGACCTTGTTGATGTTCGTTATGTGCTTGGCTTTATGCTTTTCGAATTCGTTCTTTGGTACTGGTTCCTTGCATATTGGACATAAGGTAATTCTTCTCGCGCAGTGCACTGTGTGCATCACATAGTTTTTTTGGGGAATCTCCTTCTTACTGTAACAAGTAAAATAGAAATTAATGTACAAGAAGATTAATTAAATATGAGCAAAAAAGAAGTAGACTTGTCTCTTTATACATCTTTTAGAAAAATATGAGTGTTTTTTTAGTTTTGCACGGCGCTAAACTCACATCAAGTGATTTAGTCCCAGCGAATTTTTTAATCTGACAAGTTACTCGAAAAATTGAGCTCGCTGCTGCGCTCTAACTGATCAAGGAGTATATCGCGAGATTAAGACATCCTTACGTATTTCAAAGGTCTTAATTCGAAAAACAAGTGCCTAAAAGATGGCGGAAATTTACAAGAAACGTTTGTTAATGATGGATACCGCAGCAGGATAATTCTTCAGTAATCGGAACGTAGTGAAAATAGCATATTGGATGCAACTTAAAAGAAGGGTTCTTGCCAAATTCTTAAACATTGCACGAGGAAGCAACATACATACAAATTAGTAGATATTATCGAATGACGACGCCAATCGTAATTGATAACGTGGACGATTTGAGATCTTCTTGAAAGTACTACGTGATAGTGATCAAGATATCCATCAATATTTTCCAGTTACATAAGAATTAATTCATATGGTTTTATCTGCGAAAATTATACCAGAAATAAAACAAATGTAAACAAATATCAATTTGACCAAGTTAGAAAATAAATTGAAGTATTTCTTAAAGCAAATACACTTGTTTTTTGGACATTTTACAACGTTGCTGGAGAAATTGTCGCGTATTCGCTCTTGTAAATCGTTTGAGCCTCATACTACCATGGGTCACTGAAGACCTCAAGCTTCATTATGAATATATTATTTATTGAAATTTACATCGTTAAAATTTCTACAAAAATTTGACTTTTCCTAACTTTATTACTATTCTAACCCCAGTTAAAAATCTAATTTTTGTAGCTTGCATAGTTATAAGCTTTAAAAATGGTATTTAGATCCACAAACACATAGAACGGGACGACAACCACAAGAAGGAGGAGGACCACAAGAAGGAGGAGGACTACAAGAAGGAGGGCGTACAAGATACATAAAGCGAAACGTGGACACAATTTGCAGTACTCTTCGATTATTTTTTTAGATACAATATTGTAAACCTCATTGTTCAGTGGACTAGTACCGAAAGTAGATTCAAGCATGGAGAATTATGGAAAATTCTGGATTCCGAAGAGTTTCTACGTCTTGCTGGAATGTTGATATTGGCTGGAGTTTACAAATCTCATAACGAAGGAATTACAAATTTGTGGAATGTGCGCTCTATACTCAACAAAACTATGAGCAGACACGGGTTTACTACAAGTTCTCAATTCCAGTGTTCTGATAATGGCAAAACCCGAAGAAAAAAATCGAGATTTAGGTAAATTATTGCCAATTAGAGTTTTTTTTTGAACTATGACTACCTAAACTACAAGATGCATATATACCTCACGAAATTCTAATCGTCAACCAGCAGCTGCTTATTTTCCATGGTGTACCTCCCATTCAAACAGTACATACCTTCTAAGTCAGGGAAGTATGGCATAGAAATCTGGGCAGCATGCCATAGTAAAAATTCTCAAATATGTACTGGTAAAATTGGAGACCAGCGTGAACGAAACCAAGGCAAGGGAGTTGTCTTTGAGCTGACTAAGGATATGGAAAAATCAGGTAGAAATGTTACCATTGACAATTTTTTCACAAGCAGATCTTGCAAAGGAGATGGAAACGAAAAACTTTACTTTGCTAGGTATAATTTTTTTTATTAAAACAAAGCTATGTTAGCTTCTTACTGTCCAAAAAGGGGAAAAGTTGTTACTTTGCTATCCACCATGCATGATAGTGGGGAAGTTCTTGAAGAAGAAAAGAAAAAGCTGCAATTACAATAGAACAAAATCAGACGTAGACTCTATGGATAAGCTCCTTCGAATATACACCTTGAAAAGACAAACAAGAAGATGGCCGGTATAACTAGTGCATTGAGCGCTTACATTATGTGGGTTCATCTAAACGATGGATGGAAAAAAAAGCCGGTTACAAACGACGCGAAAAAGCTTCGACATCATAAAGTTATCCGGGCAAACATCAAGGAATAAAACGTGACAGATGCTGGAAATGCTCCAGAAATTTGGACCGAAAATGTACTAAAAAATGTCAGAGTTGCAATAAATTTATTTGTAACAAGCATGAATATGTAAGTTGTCTCGAATATAAGTAACTGAATTTGCTAAATAAACAAATATTACTAATTTATTTAGCAGAAAGTTTTGGAGTCACTGTAGACCCAATTGGTACTTCGTGCCACAAAAGTTTCTGGTAGTATCAGGGTTAAACTACTGCGCCTGTTTAAATAGACTCCGCAAGAAAAAGTTTGACGAGGCTATGCCAGGTGATCTAAGTAATTACTCGATAGTTTCTCTCTTTCCGATCCATCTGCAAGGAAAAATCGCATCTAAAAACTATCCAAAATCGCGGTCAATTAGATTGTTTGACGGGTCAGCACCCTATTTATTAGAAAGGGCGCAACTAAAGGAGGAATTAATTCGAACTGAAGAGAATCTAATAGTCAACGTCTCTTCAATAAAATAATTAAGGTCCCAGGATTCGGGTACAGTCCGCATATTAATTTTTATGTGAATGTTCAGCGTGCCCCACCTGCATACGATACAATGAAGGAAATTAATTCTAATTATTTCCTCGCAGAATTGGATTCTATTTAGAGTCGTCTTGAAAATTGATGGCCCTCGAATTCTCCATACTACAATTGCATGGAGCATCGCCTAATATATTTTTTTAATGTTAACGATTAAATTGTTCTAAACAGTTAAAAAGAATACGCATTTCCTTATATTATATATATAAAGGAGGAATTAATTCGAACTGACAACGTCTCTTCAATAAAATAAGGTCCCAGAATTCGGGTACCGTCCACACATTAATTTTTATGTGGATGCTCAGCGTGTATTTTTTTTGTAAAAAAAAAGATTTTGACTAATTTTTTATTAGTGGATCACTGCAGTTCACATAGCTTGTATATTGGAGGTTTACTAATATTAATTAATTAATTAATGGGGGGGGAGGGGGGTTGTAGTTTAAATTATAATGTTGCTATTACTCCTTGCCGAACCGGAAGCGACATTAGATTGTTGTACAAGGTGCAGCTTGATTTTAAAGAGAAATCGATTGGTGAAATCCCTATTTTCATATCTTCCTTAATGTAAGAGATACAGAGCGTTCTCTTAAAATGTGCAATTTTGAAAAACCCTTGTAACTTTTTTATTTGTGAAAATGCTTGATTTATATAAAAACTATATTAGGGCGCTTTTCGACGCAGAATCCTATGCTCTAATTTTTTGTTTTTTTAAACTCCTATTTTTTGAGATATTATCAAGACTTGCGTTTTTTTATGTGGAACACCCTATATATTTTTACACTATTGAAAAGCATATAAAATTACCTTTAGAATGATACAACACACTTGATATTTTATTCAAACAATTTTTAAATTATTTGTTTTTTTTCATTTCACATTATTTTAAGATTTAAGAAGCTTCGGTCAGTTTTTGTCTAATTCCTTCAAAAAGATAAGTTCCCTATTAAAAGTATCGAATTTGGCCCACCTTGTACAAGTAAAAAAAAGAACACAAATTAAAAATATAATTCAACACGTTCCACCTATTTTCTCCAAAAAAGCTTGTTACAAGGTTATTAAATTTATTCCTTTTATCGCGAATACAGTCGACAGCACACGTATACTTTTCATGTTTCCCGACAATTGTCTTTAAATGACAATGACGAAGTTACTTAGGTAGCTTATTAGATTGATAGATTATATGTATATAGATTTACGTGGAGCAAATTGAATATCGATGTAATAAAGGCGCGTTTTGCAGCGTATAGAATCCGAAAATAATCCTTTGATTGTGCGCAGTGTTCACACGAAACGATTTCGTGATTATTTATACAATAAGAGGACTTTAAAAGATAATTCCATCGCGATTACAAACTTCTAATCTGAGCCCTATTTACTTCCAACTATGATGCAAAGCAAACAGGAAATTCCAGAGTTGTATAGCCGATTTAAAAAAATTAAACAAAGATTTTACTAACCGGATTATCTTCTAATGTAAATGTATGCATCGAGCAAAAATATTTAAAACTATCTGATCCTTGTCCGAATTCGTATTTTTATTTTGGCCACAGGAATTGGGCCAAACAAAATATATTATTTTTGTATTATATTGAAGAGTATTTTAAGAAGAAAAAAAAAACACTGCAAGGTATTGAAGTTTTCTCGTAGTACTCGTGAAATACATTAAGCGATTCTGCCCAATTATTATTGATGTTGAACAAGTTGGCACTGACATAGAAATGCTTAGCAAATTTAGAATGTGTTACAGTGAACCTGGATAGTAAGACACACGACATACGGGGTCACCTGTTGAAATATACTTGAAGGCTTTGAGAGTTTTAAAACGATTTAAGAAATTCTTGATGATATTTAGAAAGCGTGTCAATTCGTTTTTGATGAGCATTTTAGTAATTTATTTAATTTTTTTTTGGTTGAGATTATTTGATCGGCAGGATATTAATAGTAACACATAAATGAGCTAACTATTAATATAAATACAACAAAATCATTGCTAAACAATAAGATGAAAACAATTAAAAAAATAATATGCCACTGCGTAATGAGCGAAATATTTAAGAATCAGGAATGCCACGTGTAGAAAATCAACAACATTCAAATTGGCAATGATGTTAAACAATATGTTTTCATCATTACTTTTGAAAGCATGCAATATGCACAGGTTGAATTGAAAAAAAAGAACGCTAAGTGGTTAATTGTATGTTGTGCCCTAAAATTAACAAAGACAAAACCAAATTCATACTGTGATGCGGAAACAAAAGATAAAACGAAACTAGAGAATCAAATAAATGAAAACATTTGATTAATTCAACTGTTACTAACAAAATACATGAAAAAGAAATTACGTGAAATACGAGGGGAGTCTGAAGAGTTTCAAGCCTCAACATAAAGATGGTATTACTTTTAAAAAGTATTCCGGTAATATAATTGCGCGTGCGTTGAGTGAAGCTTTGGAAATTGCAGCCATGTTGGATGGTAAGTTTTTGTTTAACGACGCTAGCGTTTCCGTAAAAATTGAAAAACTATCGAATATCGAACCGTTACAGGAGCGACGTTGACTTTGGTTCGTTCGCAAATTAAATTTATTGGCCGTACACGACTCTTTGTAGGATTTGGCCAAAATCAACCTAAGAATTCTTTTTTGACAAATTAATATGCGTTGGTAATCGGTCCGGCCTCATTACGAAAAAATCGAGTATGCCAGGGGGCCAGCAGGAATCCCATACTCAAGCTGATTTTTAATTGTACAATTGCTTAATGGGTTGAATTTAGTCTTTTGTAGATGTTGATTTGTTCATCCAAAAACAGATGATAATCAATATCTACCTCAAACAATTTGATGCTGTTTGAACAATTAAAGCCAAACTGAGGAAAGGCATCATTGAAATGAACAAACTTCATTTTGCCGCGACAAATCCAGCAGATCATTAGCGAATATAAGAAAAATCAGCAAACTCAGAAACGAACCCTGGGCTATGCCCAACCTAATCGATTTTAATGGTGAAACCGCACCAGACCGTCAAAAAGGGAGAATATCTTTCCCTTGACACCCGCCTCCTGCACAAAGTTCAAGTTCAAACTATCGAATATCTTCGATAAGTCAAAGAAAATTCCGGCTGCATCATTTTTGTCGTCGACCTTTCTATAGATAAATTGCAAAAACTCAATTGAAGCCGTTTCAGCGGGTCTCAGTAGATTTGTTCCTGTTCTTCGAAAGTTATTCCAAAAATGTACCTCCCTTATTGAATCTAAACCAAAATTACATAAACATATGAGACTGTAAGAAAAGGAAAAAGATATTTGCTGATATTTCGAGAGGTGTGTGCGATTGGCTATGATGATATGTTAGTATGCTTGAAACGTAAGGACAAAAAGTCAGCCTATTTTTTACTAAATTATCACGACCCTGGCGCAATAAGGACGAATTATTAGTAAATTAATAATTCCCCAAGGCTAGTAGCAAACTATAATAAAAGTATGGGATTCGTTGGTAAGGCTGACATGCTCAAAAATGTTGAAGGGTAGTTTCTCGTCCGAAATATTTGCTTTTGAAAATTTCAGCGATATTACACGCTCAGTTGCTGTTCAACACTCCTTTGGCGTTGGTCTTTATTAGCGTTTCCGTCACTAAATCCTTGCATTTGAAAGAAGATACGGCTACGCAAATTAAACCCGGGATGGGCGCTGTTTGGGGGGCCTCCGCAACAATACTTGCCACAGTGCAGCTAATTTTAAACGTTGTCGTACCAAGTTAGCTGACGATGAACGTTCGGAACGGCCATGAACTGCAATCATTACCTATGACATCGGACGTCGAATTAAGGTTGGAGAAATAACAGAGGCTGTGAACGTCTCGAACGAACGCAGTTGTCATATATTGTTTGAAGCTAGCGATATGAAAAAGCTAACTACGTGATGAGTGCCACACTTGTTCACTCAGAGCCAAGAATGCATTCAAATGAAGATTTTCAAGGTTTTGTTGAAGCAGATTAAGCGAAATAATTCGGAGCTTTAGCATCTGTATATAAAACTTGGATACATCAGTGCACCAGTGGACCGCCTTCTTGAATGGGGAAACTCAAGAAGAGATTTTTATGGAAAAACCTAGAATATTATCTTCAAGAAATAGCGATAGAAGAAAGTAGTAAAGAAAACAAAGAAATATACATTGAGACAAAGAAAATGGTAAGATTTAGAAGCAAATTCAAAAGAAAAGATTTGCCGTTTAAATATAGCTATGTTTGGGCTAAAACAAATCTGGTCGACAATGCTTTAAGAAACTCGATACCAAATTAAAGGATCACAAATTCCAATCAACAACAGCAGAAGACTGTAATATGCCTACGTAAGAAGAGAAGAAAAAAGCAACGCAGGTGTAGTGATGAATTACTTGAGAAATTTAGTATGTCCGAATACAAAAGCGTAACAAGCTCAATGGAATCTAGTTTAAAGCTAGAGAAAATTAAAAATATTGAAGAATAGCAAAATATATTGATCTTGCTGTAGTATCCCAATCAGACAGTAAGTTAGTTAGAGTCAGTTTAATACATGTTACGATACAATACATTGGACAGCGGCGAAACGTGTATTACGTTGTTTTTAAGGCATTAAAACTTTGAAGATATCTTTCAAGAAAACTGAAAAGTTAATAATAGGACTTGCATTCGCTGATTGGGATGGATGTATTTGGGATAGGCGCTTATTATATGGTGGTTATTGCTTTATTTATGTAAATGGGGCCATAAGTTGGGAGTCAAAGAACCGGAAAAATGTCGCTCTATCGACAACTCAAACTGAGTATATATCGTTAACGGAAGCTGCAAAAGAAGCTATTCATTTAAAAGTTGTAGCAAATGAAGTGGGCAGCATAAGTTACAAGATTTTAATCTTTAGTGATACAAATTGGTTGCCAATTCAATGACGAGTTCCACATCAAAGCACATTCCAATTAAAGAACACTTAATGAGCAGATATATTGACGAAGTCTGTCAATAGAAATCGTCTTGGAGCTTGGATTGCAGTGCTGATAAAACTAGGCGTGTTCCGGGTTCGGATCGTGTCATGGTTAAACCAAAACTCGACGTTTCGCCGACAATCATATGGGGTTTCTTCAGAAGAGGGAAAGTGATAAGCGACAGTTAGCACGGTGACCCAACGCGTAAACCACGCCAGAGGCGAAACTAACTGAGCGGGAAGCAGTTGCTCACGGTAATTCAACATGTGAACCATGCCAGAGGCGAAAATTAACTGCGTTAACAGTTACGATTGTGAGCGAAATCTCGAGTTTTTGTTTAACCATGACACGCTCCGAATGTGGAACACGTTTAGTCTTAATTGATTCCAGCCGTGGAAGCCTGGGTTATTATTGCAGCACTGATGTTCGCGAAGGGGAGTGTTATAATGTGTACCATGTTTGGTGCTTATGTAAAACTTTTAGCGTAAATATAGATATAAAAAGGAAATAGTCTGGTGTTAAGTGATAATTATTTATTCACTTTGATGGTGATACAAACTTTTAACAATTCCCTCCTTTTATTGCCGAAACAGTAGAATGAACGTTTCCAGCAGCATCAGCCGATCTAAGCTCTAATTTGACAATTTATTTTTAGTTATTGAAATCGTCGGTTAGAATAGGGCAGCCTATAGATCCTGCTAAATAAAATACAGCATTTCTAGTAATAATAATAATATTTTAATTAAGTCAATGTCAGCGTGTTTTCTTTACTATTGGCAGCATGGTAACACTACAAATCATTTGGATGTAATTTACAAATCCAAAATGTGCCTTTGGATTTGGGCTCAAAATTTGGAATCAATAGTTTAAAGAACGCCAACGTCAGTATTTTTTGTTTACTATTATCATGGTAACCAAACGATACTATTATCAGAAACTACTCGGCAACAATACCCAAATTGAGGATTTGCGTTTACCCTTTTATTGTCAATGTTAAATATATGCATCATCAAATTATATAAAAACATTGAAATCTACATTTCCTGTACGGTGGATACAAAGAAATTCTTTAAAAATTACGTTTCTTTTTTTTTTTAGATAAGGTTGTTTACAACTACGCGCGAACTGGTATTTGTTTCCGTTGCATCATATCTCTTAATATTTGAGTAGCTTTTCACAAGATATCGAAATAAAAAAAAATAAAAAAATAAATAAAATGGAAGATAATTATTCCCGACATTGATATTTGCTATCAAATGAGATTTTGCATAATTTTTACTCGCGATATTAATCGATATTTTTTCAAATAAGAGTTATTTCACCCTTTCAAACGGTTCAAAAAGTCATCCATTTCTCCTAAGCCAGAACTATGATTTTACATATGGCCGACTAAATGTTACTTTTAAACAATGCCGGCATTTTTATCTTTGTAATAATTTTTTTAAAATATCAAGGATAATCAAAATTTTAATTTTTTGAATGAAAACGAGCAGATTAAAAAGAAAAAACAAATTTTCTAAATATTCCGGAGTGAGTAGCGTTTACACGTCTGTTTCCCTCCCCTCCCACCAAACAAATTCGTTTCGATTATTTACACCGTCGTTTTAATAATATCGGGTAAATTTAAAATTTCTAGCATAATTTATAGATACAAGGACAGTTTGATGGGAAACTATTTTTTTCGAAAGTTTTGGCACCACGTTCGCCATGGTAAGTGTATTTCCTGATTTTAGCTACTTTTTAGGGTCGTTCGGTGATTAACTGGAAGCCTTATTTTATTAAATCCAGATATAGGGGAGGTAAACCTCGATCGTTCGGTAATTAAATCTAGACACAGTTGGACAGTTGGATGGGGCTCGACGAAGCATATTAATCTCGAAGTCGGGTTGTGATATTTGTTGCCTCCGTGCCTATGGTGATATCCTAGATTAATTTTTAAATTGCCGGTCTGTAAACCGGAGTACAATCCCCTCCGGAAAATTTGTCCATTTTCTGCAAAATAACTGCTTCATTGTCATCACTGTTATCATCAGAAATTACTTGATGAGCTTACACCGCTGTTAAAATGGCTTCGTTGAAGCTCATTTTCAAAAATAAAAATGGAAAAAAAAAGATTAAATAAAAGCTCGACGTAACAAAAAAATTACTACGCATCTAGATTTTAATACCGAACGCGCAAATCTATGTTAGTTTACGTTTTAAAAATAAAAAAAAGAATTTCGTGTTCTGATTAAATATAATATTTACTGAAACTGAAGAAAATTAGATAAATATTATGGCGAATCTACTCCTTCGCATGTAGTTATTTGTGAGTGGTTTACTGCATTCAAAAGTAGTCATATGCTCAACGTTGGAGGTTTCAACTAGTTAAGCAATGATTGAGAAGGTCCATGTCATTGTATAGAATGACCGTTTAGTGAAAGTATGAGAGACACGAGGGTGGCTCAAGTGGAAAGGAGAGAAAATTTAAGAGATGGCGTTCTTATTATCGAAAATGATTTGTTTCTAGTAAAGATCATTAATCGCTAGACAGCTGTAAAGTTGTCAGTTATATCCACCGCACGGTGCAAAGTTGATTTAAGCAAAGAATTTTTGTTTGTGTAGAAAGATGGACAAAAAGTAAGTTTCGAGCGGCGATTAAACACTTATATTTGAAAGGTTTAACATAGAAAGAAATCAAAGCTGAGTTGGATGAAGTCCATGGCACATCTGGTCTTGTGTTAGCAACTGTTTACAATTGGGTGAATGAGTTTAAACGTGACCGTACATCCATAAAAGATGAACATCATTCTTGAAGTGACTATCTCCGAAATGATTGACAAAATTCACGACATGGTTTTGAATGATCGACGAATCAAAGTACGCGAAATACTCGAGACAACAGACATATCGCAAGGTACAGTGTATTCAATTTTGCACGAAAAATTGGGTGTGAGTGGAGAGCAAACGCAACGACTCTGAGTCTGTTTTGACGCTTTTTCGTTGTAATCCTGACGAGTTTCTTCGTCGATACATAACTATGGACGAAGCATGGATACACTACTACACACCCGAGACAAAATAACAGTCGAAACAGTGGATTTTTGAAGGCGAACGGGCTCTGAAGAAGGCGAAGACGGTGAATTCTTCCGGCAAGGTAATGGAATCGGTTTTTTGGGATGCACGCGTGATTATCTACACCGATTACTTGGAAAAATGACAAACAATAACTGGAAAGTATTATGCGTCGTTATTGGACTATTTTAGCGAAGAAATCAAGAAAAAAAGGGCCCCATTTGAAAAAAAAAATCCTTTTTCATCAAGACAATGCACATCTGCGCAGTTTCGATGGTCAAAATTATGGAATTAAAGTTTGAATTAGTACAAAATCCACCGTATTCACCGGATTTGGCCCCCAGTCATATCGTTTTATTTCCAAATTTGAAAAAATGGCTCAGTGGACAACGGTACACGTCGAACGAGGAAATCATCGCCTAAACAGATGCCTATTTTGAGGACTTTCAGAAATCCTACTTTTTGGAGGGCTTAAGAAAAAGGGAATAGAGTTAAATGGAGATTACGTTGAAAAATAAATTGAAATCTACAGAAAATACTTCGTTTTTCTAAGGACTTATTGAACGACCCTCGTAGCTAATACCGGAAACGTATCATCCAAACAGGGACACGAAAGTTTACATGAATATTTAAATATGAAAAAGCTAAACGTAAGATGGGTGTCGCGTGGCCTAGTTCAAACGTAAACCAACAGAATTTTTTCCTCGATATGTCATCGTAAATGAAACATGGATATATAATTATACTTCAGAGGCAAAAGCACAGTCAAAAGCAATAAACTTGCCGATTTTGCTTCGAAGAAGGCAAAAATCGTCTTTTCAGCTAATAAGGTTGTAGTCACGATTTTTTTGCGATTAGAGAAGAGAATTACAATATTTGGCAAATATTGTGCTAATCCACCAAAGTAACGCACCCTCTCATTCGCCCAGTTAAGTTACGGAGTACTGCCCCAACTATCATAATCACCAGATCTGGCTTTGTGATTTTTCTTGTCTCCAAACTTGAAGAACTAGCGTAGTGGAAAGGTATTCGGGACAAATGATGAGGCGTTAGTTGAAACCAATGCATATTTGGACGATTTCCGAAAGATCCGTTCTTCGATGGTTTAAAAGATTTGGAAAACTGCTGGATTAAGTGTGTAGCATTGCATGGCAATTACGTTGAAAAATAAAATAAACTTTTTACTGTAAAATAAGTCTCTCATTGTCCTATCAAATTGCTCTCGTATCCAACGAAAAATACAAGATTTTACTTTTTTGGGACCAATGCGGGATTAGTAAAATTAGCAATTAATCTAACAATCAAAGCAGTGGTTTTATAATATCCCGATTATTTCTGAATAAAAAACAAAATATTTTATAAAATCATCCCGTGACGACATTTTTTACAGATCATCAACAAGCACAGATAATTCTATTTTTAGTCGAAATGATAAAGTTTCGAGTCCGATTTATCACCAGCTGAATAATTTCTTGGCTGGCGATCTGCGCGATACCCAAAAATCGAAAATGCGAGAAATTTTGATACGATTTCGTAGTGACGTCAACGAATTTTTCCGCGATCCAAAATTTACGGACCCATAAAGGCGTTGCGTAGTTGGAAAAACAATGAAACAATGGACATTTTTTATTTTACCGAGTTCGTACGTTCTTACAATGACGAGACTATCGGCGATTAAATTTAGAACAAACCGCTTCTTCTGCCGAGTTTATTAATAAAATTGTAGCGAAGAGGAAGTTGTAAAGGATCACATGTTTCGGACCACGTCCAAACTAAGAAAAAGAAAAAGAATGATCGTGACTTACCAATTTCCGCAAATTTCGTGTTCTACTTCCTCCTGTTCCATTTTCCCTTCTTTGTCTTCTTTATTATCGGGTTTCTTCGAGAGGAATATAACAGTTTTTGCAGCGAGCGATTATCAGCAATAGACGCCTTTTGTTTCACTGAAAATCAAACAATGCAATTGAGATGCAACACGGGGGCTATGCGTACGAAACGCTAGCACAAGGCGGACTGTTGCGCCTCGAATACCCGATAGGTTTTAGAGAAAAGGGATTTCTGCGATGCGTACATGTGTAGAAACCAAAAATAGAATTTAACTTCTCACTAGGAACTATTTCGGGATACCGTTTTAGTCGAGTGTGAGGAACAGTTCAAAAATCTGAGATCGTAGTAGTAAAAATAATTTAGTTGGGAATCGTAGTAGTTCGAGATATGATTAGTAGGTATGGCTTATACAAGGTGATATAAGTTTGTTTTTAAAAATCTCTCTGGGATATCGTAGATTGTTTATACAGAGCAGCGCGAAATTAGTACAACGAGGTCTTTATCGTGTTTTATCACAATTTAATCTAAATTTATTTTAAGGGCTGAAATAAAAGATGGTCTGGACACAAAATTCTATTATTAAAAAATTAATCAATGCGATTGGTTTCGGGCGTTAAGCACATCTTCAGGTTAGTTAAAAAGCAATCAATACAATAAATACAAAATTGTGCAATTGATCTTATAACGTGTATAGTTACAAAGTTATGCTTACGTGCAACACACTGTATATCAAGCAGATGTTTCTTCCAAATAGTACCGTGAGGTTATTCGAATTGAAGAGGTAGTAGAGGTGCTTTCTGAGTGCACTTTGTGTCTTGTTTGGTACTACCTACTTCTGTAATACTTTGTATAGCGGGAAGTGCATATACGAAACAGCAAACAACTTTTTTTAGATTATTACAAATATGCCCATAAATATGCAAGTGTCGCGTTTAAGTGTAACACACTGTATATTGTGTTACGAAGGAACTTCTGATGTCACATTTAAACATCGCCCGTAATTCCTTCCCTTCGAATATTATGTCGAAGGAAATGAAAATGAATTAATTTACCCCTTGGAAGTGAATTTTTTTTGGTAAAAAAAAATCCCCATATTAATGAATATATTCTATATCTCTGCCAAGTTTCATCCGATTCTGAATTTGAATGTGGGAAAACGTAGTTAGTGGGAAAATATTTACAATTTAGTGCAGCAGAAAAGAATTTATCAATAAATGAAATTAAATGTTGTTTTAACATTTTTTCATTGGTCACGACCTAAACTAAGTATATTAATAATTTAAAACCTTTGTTAAAATAATTTTAAAGAGGAATTAAAGAACACGTTAACACCATATGAGCAGCAGTTAATTGTAAGTTGAGGCAGTTATTAGCATTTGTTAATTGTTGTATTGAAATTTTGGCAGACTCAAAGTTATCGAGAAAATTGCTATTGTTGGGCGTACGTAAGAAAGTTGTTCTCGCCTCTGTTTCTAAACAACATTTTTGACCACAAAACTGCACTTACCTCCCTTGTGAGATAAATAACTATCTCCTATTACCCGCTTTGTAAGTCAGTCGTTACTGCCCTAGTTGGGGAACCGTAAGTTCCTTTTACGGGGGTCGTTCAGTAAGTCCTTAGAAAAAGATAGAAAAGCAACATATTTTCTGTGGGTTTTTATTTATTTTTTAACACAATCCAGCTCTTTTAAGCCCCCCAAAAGGCAGGATTTCAGAAGGTCTTCAAAATAGGTATCTGTTTGGGCGATGATTTTCTCGTTCGACGTGAACCGTTGTCTGTCCGCCATTTTTTCAAATTTGGAAATAAAAAGAAGACACTGGTGGCCAAATCTGCGCAGGTGTGCACCCGTGCATTGTCTTGGTGGAAGATTTTTTTCTTTTTCAAACGAGGACGTTTTTTGTCGATGTTTTCGCTCAAGCGCTCCAACAACGACGCACACTACTGTTTGTCGTTTAAGCCCATCTACCCAATTGCAAACAGTTGCTAACACAGGAGCAGTTGTGCCACGAACTTCATCCAACTCAGCTTTGATCTCTTTCGGTGTTAAGCCTTTTAAATATAATCGTTCAATCACCGCTCAAAATTCACTTTTTTTTTCACTTTTCTACATAAACAAAAATTCTTTGTTTAAATCGACGATAAAAATGAAACCGAATGATGGATATAAGTGAGACCTTCACAGCTAAATGACTAATGATTGTTACTAGAAGCAAACTATTTTCGATACTACAAGCACCATTTCTTAGATTTTCTAAGAACTTCTTGAACCACCCTTCACATTTTTTTGTATCGAATGTATTGCGTTGTTAAAATATAAAATAGGAGCCGATAAGAAATAAGAAAGTAATTAGTAATGAGGGAATGGAAAATATATGGTCTAAATCTCACTTAACTCTTTAATGAAAAGCTACCGGTTTTGAGCTGTGCACATCTTATCCTCAAGCCAACACTGACAACATATATTCTTTAAGTCTTGATTTCTGGCCGATGGATGCCACCAACCCTTTTTAAAAGAATGTTTAATTTTAATTTATCGTACAGATATAGGGAGAAAAAAAAGAAAAGAAAGTTACCAAAGTGTTATTCTTTAACATTTATTGTATTACCGGTAGTTGTTCTAACTTGTTATGTTCGTCCCCACATACATTAATTAAAAAAAAATTAATGTATGTGGGGTGCTATCGAGATATATTTTCCAGTTTTACTGGACAATTTTTATCTGCTTTATAACTGTACGTATGCTATACAGATAATTTCACAAAGATTTTTTTCAGGTTATATTGCTACTCCATTTTGTTATATTTCATTAAAAAAATCTATAATTGTTTGTAATTTGTTTACAATTAGTTTTGTTTCATTATTTATATTTTGCCATCCATGAATTAATTATTTATACTTAAAAAAAATGAAAAAAAATCGATAACTTAGTTCCACATTTCTAGATTAATACTTTATTTAATAATCTCATTTCAATTGTAATTTCACGGATGCCTTTCAGCTACTATATGTTAGAGTTTCGTGCGATTTGGACTCTTCTTCTTCCATTTAACTCATTATGAATTAGTCACAAAGAATCAATTTGAATTATTTATAAAAATAAAAAAGATTCTACAAGGATTGTTCAATCCCGATTTTGCAAAGTAATCCTAGTCATGTGATTGCGTTACGTGAGTCACGCTTCACGTGGTCAATATAGGGCCTAGTGTCGTGTGATACGTTGTGTTTTGATGGTTTTATTTCCTTTTTTCTCGTTTAAAAGCTTTTTATTACTTTGAATTTTGAATAAGCGGAAGGTGTTGCGCTATATATTTTTTTATGTCAGCTGATTCAATTACTTTTTCCGGTGTTTTTGGGCTTGGCTGTGTTGACAGTACTACGAATCTAGTTTATCGAGAAGCGACACATTTTTTTTGTATTTGTGTTTTAATGTTGTTTATTTCTTGATATTATTTACATTTGAATTCTCCCCTTTTGATTAGCCCGCACGAATATTTGCATTATTGCACATTTATAAAGTGGTTAGTAAAGTCCGTCACTTTCCGTGCGCTTCATAGGCGTCGGTGTGGGAATGGTCGTTCGTGTGTGTGTGATTCGTAATATAAGCAATTTTATTGCATCCAGTATGTGTTTCGTGGCCGGCTGGAATGTACGCGAGGGTAGCGAAATGCTGCATATATACGTTACACATAATAAAATATCGTCGATGGATCAAGGATACGACTATTGTTAGATGAAATGAACGAGTTTAATAAAGATTTCCCGGATTTAATATACGATGGCGCAAAAATAAAATGTTTAGTTTGCGATATAACCAAGAAGTGGGAAGTGTAAAGCACAATAATAACAAAACAGGTGTACATTGTCGTTCAGACAAGTTCGGTCGGTTGGTAAAAAACATGAAAAGGTTACAGAAACAAACGAAACTAAAAACAAAATGCAATTTTATTGTATGTACAGGTAAAAAAGACAAAAATAAATAAATAAAAAGTTATTCTGGCCTAATATAACATACTGAACATTATATTTTTTTTTTCATCGAAAAAACCTCCTTTGCTGTTAATCACAGCTCGAACTATTCTAGGCATTCTTTCGATAAGTTTTGTTAAAACGGATTGTGGAATATTAATCCATTCACGTTGCAGAATATTCCGTAAATGTTCTTGTGAAGTTGGGCATATTTTTCGGATCCTCCTGTCCAGTTCATCCCACAACAACTCTATAGGGTTCAAATCTGGGCTTCGTGGGGGCCATGTCATTACTTTCAGGGTGTGCTGTTCTTCTTGCTCCTTTAGATAGTTCTTACACACACGCAGTGTGTTTTGGGTCGTTGTCATGCGTGAATGTAAAGTTACGGCCTATTATACGCAATCCTGATGGCATTGCATGATTCTGGAGTATTGCAAAATAATTTTCCTTCCTCATTACACCCTGCAATCTGCATAAATCTCCCGTCCCAGCAAAGGAGAAACATCCCCACACTAACACAGAACTACGCCCTTGCTTCACTGTAAGCACAATGCAGTCCGGGACCACTTTTCGGTTTTAGATCTTCGGACATAAACTCGTCGATTTTGCCCAAAAACCTCAAACTTTGACTCGTCACTCCAAAGCACGTGTTTCCAATCATCTAACGACCAATCTAGATGAGAACGGGCGCACTGTAGCCGTTTTGTTCTCTGTTGCCCCGACGTAATAAGGGTTTTCGAATGGCAATGCGTCCATGAAGGTCCGTTTGTTGAAGTCGACGTTTTACCGTACTCGCCGAAACTTGTTCTTCACGGCCGCGATTGACTTCGGCTGCTATTTGTGGCGCTGTTAATTTTCTATTGCGTTTGAATGATGATGAAGAATGATACTGCGGTATATTTCCTAAATGTATTGTTCGTTAATAATCCCCAAACGACCCGTTTCAAAAGATCGGTACTTCCGAGAAATTCTTGGAATGATAATAAAAGGGACTTCATTGTGGTTGTCGCAATATCTCTACTTTACATAATAATTTATGGCTTTAATCCCTTAGAAAAGAGTGTATGCTTAATATTTTTCTAATTTTATGTATTAATAATTGTATACAGTGTGATATAATAGATTTTTATTGTATGACCGAACTTCACTGAACGGCAGTGTATATCGGAGTCGGTTTATACATGATTTATGTGTAACTATGATTGTGTGTAATCTACTAATTACTTTGTTAAGCAACGAATCATTTATTTCATTTTGGAAAAAATACGACGAAATAATACGTTAATAGCAACGTTACGAAGGTGTGTACCATCTGTGCGTAAACATTTGGAAAATATACCACCACTCCCATACCTACCCCTATGAAGCGCACGGAAAGTGGTGAACTTTCACTAATCACTGATTAGTGAAAGGATGTGTTAATTCGTGAAAACGATGGCTAAACATTGTCGTAACTGCACAATGTTTAGCCATCGTGTGAGTGTAAAAATTAATTCAGTCGCAACTAAAACTTTTCAACCTGCAGTAGATGTTCTTGTTAAAGGAAGCTGCTTTATACTAAAAACTCAATTTACTAAACCACAGAAATGGGTGTTTTTAATTTGTTCGAACAGTTCGAGTAAAACAAATGCTTTTTTATTAAATTGTTTGAACAATTAAAAAACACTCAAAATAATTAACAAAGCATGTTTTTTTAATTTTTTCTATCTTTGCATAAAGAAAAAAAAAAAGAAATAAATAATCATCTAGGAAATTATTCGTGAAAATTTAAATTTCAAAACAAAGAACGTGGTACGAATGGGACATCTACGAAGGACAATAGTTCACTCTGTATAAGTACATAATTTTAACATATCTTTACGTTTCTATTGAAACTATGTTAGATTTATCAAATAATAGAGGAATTGCATGTAAGAGTTATCAAAGAATTAATCCTTGTATAAAGATTAAATTGAAAGTGTTTATTCGAAAGATTAGATTTTGTGGATAATGTGTTGTATGTACTTACAATAGAAATATAAATAATTGTTGTGTAATTTATCATTAAAAGGCACTCAAGGATTCAGAAATATTTGCGTAAGCAGCTAATTGTATGATTTAATATTTAATTCTAAGAAATAATGAAAATAGTGCAGCATCTAGGAATACTCCCATTTTAAGCTTAAGATGTATTTATTGTGCTCCAAATTAAAAAAAAATATATTTTATAAATAAACACATACAGTTATTTGTTTATTTACAAACTGTATGTTGTTTTCTCTTTATTGTTATCTATCCCTTCCTCAATTTATCTAGCAATGTTTGAAAAAATTTTCGCTTTAAGTTTCAAGTACTTATTATCGTCTCGACCTTGTGCAGGCATTGGGTAATCCTTGTAAAGGCTAATATCCACGGCAGAAGGAACTTAAACGTCAGAGAATTTATTGAGCACTTTTCGTTTTTTTTTTTTTCTAACAAACAAAACGACCTACCAATCAGGAAAGTAGAAGGAAGTTGGGCCCGGAATAACCTATAAAAAGCAGCTAGATTTGCAGAACATTTGGAACTGATCTTCCAACCAAATGCAGGAGAAGACCTTCAAGATTGGAATGAACTAAGACAAGAGGATGTCGAGATTCTACCTACCACCTCAAAAGAAGTTTTGGAAGAAATCAAAACGAATATTAACCCAAAGAAAGCACCCGGTTTTGATCAGATCACACACAATTTTTAAACAAAGCAATAGTAAAACTGACTTATCTTACTAACGCTACGTTTAGATTAAGATATGTTCCTACGATGTGGAAAATAGCGGATGTAATCATGATACCAAAACCAGGAAAGCCACCTCAAGAAGTGTCGTCATATAGGCCTATTTCCTTGTTACCAGTTATTTCGAAATTATTTGAAAAGCTAATTCTTAAAAGACTGAAACCGATAATAGAGGAAAAGAACCTAATCCCTCCGCACCAGTTTGGGTTCAGAGAAAGCCATTCAACAATAGATCAGGTACACAGCATTACGAATCGCATTGAAAAGTCCTTAGAGAAAAAGAAAGTCTGCTCTACAATATTCCTAGATGTAGCCCAGGCCTTCGATAAAGTCTGGCACGAAGGCTTATTTCATAAGCTGAACAAAACCTTGCCACGCCAACACTCTCAATTATTAAAATTATACCTTTCAGGAAGATATTTTAGAATAAAGCAGGAGGAGGCCTATTCTAATTTAAGGGAAATTCAGGCTGGAGTGCCGCAAGGTAGCGTACTCGGACCAGTACTCTACCTGCTATACACTAGAGATATTCCTAATCTTGAACAGAACATCACTGCAACGTTTGCAGACGACACAGCCATTATGGCAATAGGAAAAAATCATGAAGAGGCTGCTGAAAAGTTGCAATCCTCCATGGATAGAGTGAACACCTAAACCAGGACTTGGCGTATAAAGCTTAACGAAAGTAAATCTGTACATGTAGACTTCACCAATAAATTAAAACAGCATATACCTATCAGAATAAACGATGCCCAGATACCACATGCTGACTCGGCGAAATACTTGGGCATGACCTTAGATGCAAGACTACGCTGGAAAGCCCATGTGAAAAAGAAAAAAGAAGAGTTTAATCTAAAGTATAGAAAAATGTATTGGTTACTAGGAAGGAACTCCAAGTTATCCATTCACAATAAATTGCTTCTTTATAAGCATGTTTTAAAACCAGTGTGGACATATGGCCTACAACTTTGGGGCTGTGCTAGCGAAAGTAATATCCAAATCATTCAACGATTACAAAACAAAGTACTGAGAGACATGGTTGATGCACCTTGGTACTTCCGCAACTGTGACCTGCATAAGGACCTTGAAATAGAGACAGTTAATCAAACCATTTCCAAAATCGCAAGAAGTCACGAACAACGACTTCACCAACACGTGAATGCTGAGGCACTCCAGCTCCTCGACAACACCAACTTGACAAGAAGATTGAAGAGAATTAAACCCTTCGAACTAGTACAGTGAAATGAGTGAAAAGCAGAGTATTTGTGCGGCAGTTACACGCAAGGATTAGTGTACTTCAATTATCAGAACCTGAGGTGAACTAGTGAGTAAATAGATCTTTAGTTAAGTTTCAACCTGTAGTAATTTAAGTTAGAATCAAATTATTCATTGATCAATGTTATGATCAGATTGTAATTTCAAAAATGTCCAGAAGTATATGGGGATTTTAATAGAAAAAAAAAAAAAACAAACAAAATGTTTAACAGCGGTTTCCACGATGAAGATTGACAATTTAACCAGCCTGTATAAATATATCGCATGTTAAGCGACTTCGAATGATTGTTCCAAAATGAGGAAATACGGTACGTTTGACATGCGGAGTGGTTCAGTTATAACATTTTTGTGTTGAATGTTAATATCATGAATATCTGTGCGTTCCCAGGCTGCTTCGTAACAAAACAGCCGAATGAAGCTTATGGCGATTGCACGTGTTAAGCCACCCACACTCCGCCAGTTTATGTGAAATACGTTCTAAGTTACGAACGCCATAGCAAAAGAACTTATTGGAATCTAACAACATATTAATAAACATACGATAACGTTTGCGTTAAATGACTCATACTTTGTAAATACAAAGCAAAGGTGTCTGCACGTTTCTAGTGAATCTAATCCCGATATTATTCTGTTGGCTCACTCACCCTCATTCACTCCCACATGCCTCTCCAATGGAGAACACTATACGGAATTTGCGTTTGGAAACAAGAGTAATATATTGCTATCAACACATCGACGCCACGCCGGCCACTTGTTAGATCATCGCCAATGCAAAACAACAACTGGCTAGCTTGCTACCTAAGGTGTCAATGTGAAGCGACCAGCTTAGTTTAGAATTCAATGTCAAGCCTTGTATTTTAGTTGATTCATACATAGTAAAGTCAGATTTTGCGCATCGACAACGCTCACAACACATTTTTGAAATTAATCCCTGCAGATTTGTCAATATTGATGTATAGCCTATTTTTTATCGTCTGCAGATAAAATTTAATCAGAATATCCGTTTAAACCTCTAGGTTTCCTCTAGCTTCAATGAGCTTTAAAGTTAATGAGTGGCTGTTTATACTGAATAATAAAGGCCTGAAATGATAATAATAAAGACCCATATGAATAATTTATTTGCTATGATTTAGCAAATTTTCTTTGCGAAAATCCCATGTTTAGCAAATATGGGTTGAATTTGTCTCGTATTTACAGGCACACTTGGAACAAAATGTACCCAAGAAAGAAAGAAAAGGACGCCCTCGGCCGTTTGGTGTGTGGGGAGAGGGTGCCGTATTGTTCTCCCTTTCTTGGGTGTCCGGGTACTTTTTATTACAAGCGTACCAGGACGTTTCCACTGAGCTACAAGCGCATGAGCATTTACACCAACAACAAATACATCTGCAAATCAGAGCGGAACTGATAACTAAGATATGATCTGATCGGTTTGTTTGTATTTTTAGTTTCATCATCTCTACAAACCACCTACGAATAGATTTCTAGAATAAATGTCACTTACAAGACCGCCTTTGCAATGATCTGACTACCATTACAGAAAGGATAGCTTTACATATATTTTTCGTAGACTAGAAGAAGTTAGGAGGCGGCACATATGGCAGCGCTAATGCTATATCTGGGGCAAGTCTGTAAGTTCCTTCAAATGAAGGAAAATTGAAAGTAGATCTGATATTTTGAAATGAACTAATTATTTATGGGATCTGTGGTGCCAGACAGTATTTCTAGAAACGCTCTTTGATTTGGCCTATTTTTTTAAATGAAATCTAACACCCAGTTTTGACGAACTTGAAATGCTATTGCTACCGCGGCCTTTATTTTCAACCAATGGAAGACCGTTTTCTGGCATCGCTAGTATCTAAACCAATGGAGGACCGTTAGCGAAATGAAGATGCTCTAAAGACAACTAATGTGCTATTCAAATGCTTCAATCTAAGTACTATATTTGTATGTTACGGACCGGAACTCGCCTCTATTTTTTTTTTGACCACCAAACATGACTTCCACTTCGCATTAATGATACCCTACGGGTTGTCAGGGGTCCTGATTATATATATGTATATGATGATTTTTAATTTATTGTTAAAATTATGTAACTCATTTTAATTCAGTAGTGCCCATTGACAAAGTACTAATTCAAAAGAAATTATCTTAAAACTTGTTAAACGTTGTAGAACACCCTGTAGGCCACACGTGTGCCAAAAATTATCCAAAAACCTAAAGTGGAAAGATCATTAAGCTTTTACCATGCTATTTCCCATGAGGCACCTATAAAAAAAATGCACTGTATAATAAAGGGCCCCATGCACTGCCCTATCGTACACCCAAAGTTAAGGGATTTGCTGTTGGTGTTTTTGCGGTCTCGCAAAATTGCACTTACGTCCCTTGTGGCATAAGTTATCATTTTTAATTTTTTTTTGCTTTGTTGCGATGACCTCATCATCCTTTTTTTTTTGAACTGTAATTACATTGACACGATGTCGCCATAGTTATAAAAGGGATGGAAAAAATAATTTTTTGCTTCAATTCATGGGCGCAGCCAGGGGAGTTAGGGAAGGGCTGTGTCCCCTAAATCTCTGAAATAATTTCACTTTCGTTTCTTATTGCATTCTTGTTACAAAAGTCTCTAAAATGTCAACCCTAATTGGCCCCCCTTTGACTAAATTCTGGCTACGCCAATGCTTCAATTGGTGCCTTTTATAAGAATAAAATTTATAAAAAATCACTTAATAGAATTAAGAATATTGTGCGTTACTTTATCGATACCCTGTATGTAAATAAAAGAAAGGGAAGAAACGAGGAATTGCTTATAAACACTTAACGAAGTAAGCGGAGTTTGAAATAATTGAACTTCCTTGAAATTAATATGTCGCATCTCCAGTTTGTTTTCTCTACAACTTAATTGTGCATTGATTAAATATTATCTCAAAACAAATCTTCAATGTAACGTCGATGGTATAATTTTTATTTTGATTTATTATTCACTATCAACAAAATGTTATTAAATGTTGCACTTACCAAGTGACTTTTCACACACAGAACACCGAATTCTTTAAATTAAAACGTATTAATACACCACGAAACACTTTACATAATATTCCGCGGTATTATTAACGTTATTATTATTATAAATTAATGTGTTGAGGAAAAATATGCTAGCAAGTGTCGAGCATTCGCGATATCTCACTAGCGAGCCAGATTATGAAATGAGACGGGCGGGAGCACGGTTCATACTTGAAGTATGTGAACTAACCATGCGCCCACTCTGTTCGGTCGAAATCTGTCAGATGGAAAGCCAGGGGAATTCCCGGACAACTATCTATCATAATATCAAAATGCGATGACAGTATAAGCCTAGGTTTATGTCGTGTTATAATAATGTATAAATAGGTTTAGATTGCATCTGCGGTTGAGTGACGGCATATACAACCATGTAATAACCGCACTTGTTTATTTATTTGCCTAAATGTGGTGAGAAGGAAGTTATGACTCGTCATTGAATAACTTGCAGAAATATACAGCGAAGTAGGACTACTAGTGATGGTAAATTTTACATATATTACGCCTGTCGGTTTTCGATGGCAATGAAAACATCAACAAAATCACCATTGAAGAAAATCGGCTGCGTAATTTAGTACTAATAGCCAAGGCACGGACCGACGGCTGTCCCTATTGCGTCACAGAGACGCGCGTGCAGAGTCATACGGAAGACCTGCGGTTGCGATTATTCCGTTGATAAACAGTGCGCTCTTAACAGTTAGATAAGGTAGTTGCGCTTTAGTTTGCAGTTTACATTTATTTTTAAGATCCCTTGTTGATACAGCTTTGTTGATTTGGATTAAGAATAACGGGTTTTGGTTTCTTTTATTATTAATTACTATTATTTTGTTGCTACAATTTATCTTTATTCTTTTATTTGGATCGTTCTTACTTTATTTTTAGAATAAGCGTTTTTGTTAGTTTTAGTTATAGAACTCAGTTTATTTCCTTTTTTATTTCTTCCCTTTCTCTGTATTAGAAATATTGTTTTAATTTTTTCATTTTTGTTGAAAGTTATTCTTTGTTGGTATTTCCTTAATTTCCCTCATTATGGCCCCTAACAAACGTCCTCGTCAAGAAATCATGACTTCCTGGATTAAGGATCATGACTGCTTCACAACTGTTAATGATGTAGAGATTTACTGCAATGTATAATGATAGCAAGGATTATGGCGTAGTATGGTAAACAACACATAAGTATCGGCACCCTCCGCATCTATGAGACCAATTGTTTCGGGCATAGATTCACCCACGTACAAACTGTCCAAATGGCTAGTAAATGAATACAAAAATTTACCCATCAAAGCAGACAGCCTCGAAGTAGAAAATTCATTAGATTTTGTAAATAAAGTAAACAATATCAAACTAGAAGATGGGGAAATTTTAGTATCGTTCGATGTTTGTTCACTCTTCCCTAGTGTACCGATTCCTGAAACCATAGAGTATTTAGTTGAGCTCTTAAAGCTTAACAATATTGAAGATACCAATATAGCAGAATATAAGAGACTAACGTCGCTCTGCATGAAGCAAAATTGTTTTCAAGTTGAGGGCAAGTACTATGAACAATTAGAAGGTACAACAATGGGCAACCCCCTGTCCCTGACAAGTGAACAATTAACATCCGTTCCTAGATAGTTTAGTGATTAAAAATAATAATAAACTGGAAATTGACATCTATAGGAAGGAAACCGACACTAATAGGTACATTATGAGCGACTCTAACCATTGTGGACAACACAAAATGGCCGCGATTAGCTTCTTAATTATTAGATTGGTTAAATTCCCTCTAAGTAGAAGTAGATTTAACAGAGAACTTAAATTCATAAAAAACGTAGCTATTTATAACGGTTACTCTTCTATAGAAGTCGATCGCATGCTTAAGAAAGTCCAACATAGGCTTTACGTAAGAAATTCCACAACCTTAACCCCGGTAGAAACTAATAGCAAGAAATTCGTGAAACTCCCCTTTCACGGCATATCGAAAGGCGTGGGGAAGGCTTTGAAGAGTCAAGATATGAACGTATGCTTCGGTTCGCGCAACACACTTAAAAATCTTCTCGGTAATCCTAAAGATAAAATGGGAGAAAGGTCGGGTATTTATAAAATTGAATGTAGTCACTGTAATAAAGCCTATATTGGTCAAACAAAAAGAGCGATAGAAACTAGATTCAAAGAACATATAAGAAATTATCGCTACGGCAGATTGGACGCGTCGAGTGTGGCACAACATATAAATGAAACCGGGCATAGTATTAAATTAGAAAACTTAAAATTGATTGAAAACGTAACGTCGCCTCGAGAATTAGATGCGTACGAGACAGTTTACATAAAAAGCAATAAAAATCTGATGAACAGAGAAAACGGACCGTTGTCGTACTCTGTCCTTTTTGACCTTTTGCAGTAGGCTGGCACTCGTTTATATTTTGGGTCATAAAAGAGATCTTCCCGTCCAGCTGGCTTATGTCTTAGTTTAAGACGTGTAGGGGGTAGAATAGGCCCTTGTAAAACAATATTTCTTCTCGGTGAAGGGATAGTTCATGCGTGTTATTTTTCGCACGTCGTAGCTTCAAGGCGTGCAGGGGGTAGAAATAGGCACTTGTAAAGGATATCTGTTCTAAGAAGTAGGGATAGTACATGCATGTTTAGTTTTAGAAAAAGTTTTTTTCTCACATCATTCGGTCACCGGTTGATGATGAGGACCATTCGTGTCCTCGAAACGGCCGTCCCGGACTAATTATTATATTACTATATAATAAATTAAACTTGTGTGGTGCGGAGGGTGAAATTACTTATGTGTTGTTTAGTGCAATGTATGTTCAGTAACTTTGAACTGTGCAAAAAAATCAAGACTGCTAGATCATTTGAAAATTGAAAATCACCAGAATCCATGCACATTAGCTGATAGTTTTTATAGCGATCTTTGTGAGGCACTTGTAGCTGCGAATATCCCATTTAAAAAGCTTGATAATCCAATCTGCAGACAATTTCTTGCAAAGTATACCGGTAACATATTCCAAACGAATCGACTTTGCGCAAAAATTATCTTCCACAAATATATGCCAAAGTAAAAAGATAAAATTCGAGGTCATGTGGGAGATAATTATTTTTGGATTAGTGCAAATGAGACCATGGATGTATTAGGCAGGAGCATGGTACATGTTATTATTGGTGTCTTGCATTCTGATCAACCGATTGATTGACGATATATTCGAAGGTGCTGCGAAACGAGAAATGGCTCTGCTGTTTATTAGTGATGCTGTCGCTTATATGATAAAAGCTGGTAAATTACTAAAAAGTAAATTTGAAGATATGCTGCATATTACATGCATTGCGCATGCTTTACATAGAATTGCGGAATTCGTTAAAGAACAATATCCAAATATAAATCAATTAATTAGTAGTACTAAGAAAATCTTTTTGAAAGCGCCAACAAGAGTTACCATCTACAAAGAAAAATATCCGTTACTTCCATTACCTCCATCGCCTATCATAACCAGATGGGGTACCTGGTTAGAAGCCTGCTCTTTTTACTCCGAGAATTTGGAGAAAATTGCAGATGTTGTTGATAGTTTAGATGAAGACGCAGAAAGTATAGCCCAATGCAAAACTATCTTACAAGATTCGTCTTTGCAAACTAATTTAGAATTTATTAAAGCGCATTTTGGCGATATTCCCAAAAATATAAATTATTTTGGAACGCAATCATTGAAATTGGAACAAGCAATCCCAACATTAAATAATATTTTAGGTAAACTAAAGAATATTTCTGGTACTTTTGGTGCTTCTTTAAGTAAAAAAATTGAGGCGGTTTTTGTTCGAAATCCCGATTTTATAACATTGAAAAATATGTACAGTGAGAATAATGAATCTGATTTTAAATACAGTATTTACAAATCTCATTTTAAAATGCTCCTCTCACTAGCTGTGATGTGGAAAGAAGCTTCTCCATATTTAAAGATACATTAACTAGCACTCGTACAAGTCTAACAGCAGAAAATTTAAATTACATATTAACAACAAATGTAAATAAATCATGTCTAATGCGACATATGTAATACTTTGCAGATGTAACCTGTTACCTTCTCCTTCATCAGAATTCGTTAATTAATGTCGTTACTCAAGATAATTTACTTTGATTTTAATATTTCATCTAATCTTCCATGTGAATTAAGCACTTTATGTTTAATGAGCACGTTAATACGTACTCATTTCAGACAAGAACATTCACAATATGTGTGCCTAACGTAACATTTGTATTAGTTTCATTTTAGTATGGGAAATACAAGCCCAGTACGTTCCACGTATGTATGAACCCATCTACGGCACTGAAAAATCTAGCTCGGGTTTTACGCCGAAGGTTGGATAAGCGACCGTGCAAGTTGTGCTGACTGATGCGAGTGTCTCAAGCGTTCAGCTGTGCATGCCAAAGCTGAACGATTATAGCTTGCCGATGCCGTGTGATTCATAGTCGATAGAGACAGCCGTCGGTCCGTGCCTTATTAATAGCATTTCAAAGAAATCAATTTAATGACAAAATAGACATTTTCGGCGATAATTTTTTACGATTTTAAAAATGGCTTACCTCGACAACAATGCATAGATCGACTTCATTCTGCCTTTGGTGATGAAGCACCGTCCAAAACCATAGTTTATGATTGGTTTGCAGAATTTAAGCGTGGACGTACTAGTGTCAGTGGCGAATTTCGCGAAGGTCGTCCATCAACTCCATCAACAAGCAAACGCAGCCGAGATTTTTTTCACACTCAATTTTCCGTGCAAAATTGAAAACATTGCACCTTGCGATATGGCTGTGGATTTAACTATTTCGCATATTTTGATTCCTCGATCATTCCGAACCATATCGTGGATTTTGTTAATAATTTCGAATCCGAGATGGTAACCTCGGGCACTTATTAAAGGTATCATTTAATAAAAACGTACCGTGATAATATGTTAAAGATTAACATTTATTCACAAGCAACTAGTATTACTTCAGTAAAATTTATTGTTATTATTAATTAAATAATAAATGCAGAGAACTACCCTACCCACAGACCTAAATAGTTTCTATAACCGCTAGATGGGGGTTTAGAATAAGCTTTAGGTGTCTTCTGCCGAAAAATCAGACACTACTTTCCCCTACTTTTCCATCACATTGTAGATTGGGATAATATATACGATAAAAACCGCATTTAATACATTCATATTTTATTGATTTAGGTACAACAAATAACATATATAAATATATATTATCATATTTTAAAACTATATATATGTATATCCTTATATATTATTATATCCGTCTAAAAATTTGCTTATTACAAAAAAATCATTACAAATAAAACCATCGAAAATAAACGTATTCACATTCCTTATGCGAATTACGTTTCCTTCAAGGTAAGTCATTATATTAAAAAAATTATGGCTAACCATAAGGATTTAACATCGAAAATCGTACAACTAAACGTACTTCACTATAGTACAGATTGAGCTAACGTGTGTGGTGTGTTGTGATGCTGAACCGTTCGAAAAACTGACAATTTACGCAGTACACTCGCTAAAATCGTAGCAAATTTAATATGATTGGTGATAGCTGAACGAGTGAAGTATTTAAAATAAAGGAATTAATAAGTGGATAGCCAAGTTTAAGCATATATAAGCTCACGCCTTGCAGGACCAGCTTTCATGGAAAACACATACTTTAGAACTGAAGTCGGGTCAACAGTGTTAAATTGGTTAGTTAGTATTAATTAAAAGAAACGAGTTGAATTAAAGGTTTTACGATATTAACCTTTAATTCCTTTTATATCTCGCAAATAAGAAAGAATCTTTCTTGAAAGCCAAATTTTCTGGGATTACAGTGCTTGCCGAAAATGTACACTAAGAAAAAGGACTTGCTGATTTAAAGAAGCCTGCATTGAGTGAAAGAAATAATATTATTCAATACGAGCAATTACAACTTAGAACTTACCTAAACAGTATAAAGCTGCTCATGATACTGGTGGAATTACCCAGGGCAAAAGCAATGTGAGGAGAGAGAGTTCTAACCAGCGCACACGTTTCTGTCTACCTGGGGTCATCAGTGTAATTGGGAGAGTATCTCTACCCACATCGCTGTTTGGTTTTCGGATTAAAAGCCCTCTTTCAAGAACGACGAGTCAGGCGCATCTCCTGGCGCCATCTAGTATTAAGGGCTCCTCCTAGCTCGTCGTTCTTGAAGGAGGGTGCAATCAAGAAACACATTTCCTTAACCTCACAAAATCATTCTTTTGCATCTGATGTCAAACTTATCGATTTTTTGATATAAACAAAGTATTTCAAAGAATTTTTTTTATATCAAAGAAATATTGTTTTCAATTAATGAAATAAGGCCAATGAAATATATTTCCTTCATTCAAACGATCTGTTTTCTTTCTGTGTAGTAGTTCAAATATCTACAAATGACTGCACCTACAAAAATATAATTTCATGACTCAAAAAAAAATATCACCAAATCCTATTTGCATCGGGATCTTATTACAAATATTGTCAGTTTTTACAATGGTTGAGGTATATACAAATGCGTCATAAACATGTTCCTGAATCTTATAAGTAAATATTTATATTTATTAAAACATTATTAGAAGTCAAAGGACATCATTTTGTTACACGTTTTCACATTTAGAGGTGCGTTACACATAAAAAAAAATCTGTTTCTTTTTTTCTTTCAATACATCGTATAATGACTAACAATGTCGTGTGAGAAATAATAAAGACTAATAAATACATCAATATTACACCGATGACGATGTAAACAGGTACGTACATAAAAAGAATAATGGCTTTAGAGTGCTGTGATGTTTCTTGTTCTTGTCAAATACGGATATAGGCTTAGCCAAAGGGAGGAAGGGAGGGGCCATGTTTCCCTTCTTAAGTATTTGAAATAATTTCACTTTCTTTTCTTATTCCCAGTTATACAAAAGTCTCCAAAATGTCAACTCTAATTGGTCCTCCCGTTGACCAAATTGTGGCTACGCCCATGAATATGGATATTAAAAAGGGATGTTATTATTGTATAATATGTATGATATATCTGTTTTAAGGATGTTATACAATTTATACCAAGAATTGCAACACATTTATTTAATTGAACAAAATATGTGTGGGCAGGCATTGTTGGTAACATAGTTACTGGACCCTACTTTTTTGACGGGTCGTTAACAGCTAATGGACATTTGCGATTTCTGGAAGCTTTAGCTTCAGCTTTAGTAAATCCTAATTCACAAAATCCAGACTTACTGAATGACAGGCTTTGGTGTCAGCAAGATGGGACTCCGTCTCATTATGCTGGCGAAGTGCGGGCATATTCAGTTTTTCCGAAAAGGTGGATCAGAAGGAAGGGGTTTATTGAGTGGCCAGCGAGGTCGCCAAATCTTTAGACTTCTTCTCGTGGCGTTATTTAAGGAGTAAAATGTTTAAACCAAAGCTAATAGTCCTTGAGGCCTTAAAAATTTCGCATTCGAAATGAAATTCGACCTAGACGGCTTAATCCAGCGCATAACGATTAAATGGAGTTTGTAAATAGACTTGGTTATTGCCAAGTAGCAATTTGCGAACATTTTCAACATGTAATTATTACCTTTATAGCATCCAATATTACCCATTTTTTTAGTTTAATTCGTTATAAATAAAATATTTTGTCGTTCGTTTTTTTTTTTTGAGAGCCTGTTTAAATTATAATAAATTAGTGGAAGCTCAAGTTGGTTTAGCTTAATTGAAAAAAAAGATCAGTTCTAAAAGCGTCCTTCTTCTATGTTAATTGGTTTCAAATTGCGAATAGTCATTGTTAAAAAAACTTTCCCAATGCATATTTTTTGAGGGACTCTGTATTTTAAAAAATATTAAATCTTGCAATATATTTAGAAAACCTTTAAACGTTCATAGCTTCTGTCATGTTGGAAAAAATTTGGCGATAATTAATTATTTATATTTTTCTTTTGCTGCTACATCGGGGCCAAAAATTAATTTTCAATCTGAATAATTTTTAAACTATTCGACATAGGTACATTACATGCTACACGAAAATTATTTAGAATTGTACATGGAATCCGAAAATGTAAAAATATACAGAGTGTTCCATTAAAAAAAAATAGAGTTGATTTGCGCCCTACTTTTTTGAGTCATCTTGTATATTTAAAAATATTTTTTAAATATGAACATAGAACTCACCTATTGCCAAATCTAGGCACGAATATTTAATGAAATTTTTAATTAATTTTCTAAACAATTTTCTCTATTCATGCTTACACGGGTGGTTCAAGAAATACTTAGAAAATCTAAGAGATGGCGCTCATAGTATTAAAAATTGTTTGTTTCTAGTAAGGATCATTAGTCACTAGACAGTTGTCAAAGTCTCAGTTATATCCATCTCACGGTTTCATTTTTTATTGTCGATTTAAGCAAAGAATTTTTATTTATGAAGAAAAAAGTGAGTTTTAAGCGACGATTAAACATTTACATTTCAAAGGCTTAACACCGAAAGAGATCAAAGCTGAGTTGGATGAGGTTCATGGCACATCTGCTCCTATGTTGGCAACTGTTTACAATTGGGTAAATGAGTTTAAATGCGACCGTACATTCACAAAAGATGAACATCGTTCTGAACATCCAGTGGAAGTGACCACCCCCGAAATGATTGACAAAATCCATGATATGGTTTTGAATGATCGATGAATCAAATTCTGCGATGTAGTTGACGCCACACGCATATCGATACAGTGTTTTCAATTTTGCATGAAAAATTGGGTGTTGATAAGATGGCTTCAGTGGACAATAAACGCAGTCGTGTGGTCGATATTGTGGTTGTTTTGACGCTCTTGCGTCGCAAACCTGGCGAGTTTCTCCGTCCACATATAACTATGGATGAAACATGGATACACTACTTCACTCCGGAGACAAATGAACAGTCAAAACAGTAGATTTTTGAAGGGGAACGGGCTCCGAAGAAGGCGAAGACGGTGAAATCGGCCTCGAATTTTGGGATGGACGCGGAATCATCTACACCAATTACTTTGAAAAAGAATAAACAAAAACTGGAGTAGTAGTAAGTATTATACGTCGTTATTGGTCCGGTTGAGCGAAGAAATCGAGAAAAAACGTCCTCGTTTAAAAAGGAAAAAGATTCTCTCTCTCTTCCATCAAGACAATGCACAAGTTTGAATTAGTACGACATCCACCGTATTCGCCTTCAGTGACTTCTTTTTATTTCCACATTTGAAAAAATGGTTCGGCGGACAATGGTTCACGTTGAAGGAGGAAACCTTTCGAATCCTACTTTTTGGATGGCTTAAAAAAGCTGGAGAAACGCTTGTTTTTCTAAGGACTTATCGAACGACCCTCGCATCAATGTCTGCTATAATTTGACGTATACCTATGATTATAAGTTAAAATTAAATTCTTCAAGTAAAATTAATGAAAAATAAATATATTAGATTTGACGGAACACAACATCGCAACAATTCAAACTCATTTGAATTCTTCTTGGGGCGGGAGTTACTTTTAAAAATCCGTACAATAAATACCGTCATTGCAGGTATGATGCAGACTGCAGCTTCGTGAATAGAAAAACAAGTCTTATTAAATGTGGATATAAACAAATGGAAACATGCCCATTCAATGTTTCGATAAATTAAATTTTCTTGCAGGACTACAAATACATGGAAACACTATGTACAAATAGACGCATATGTACATAATGTTGAAAATTGCATCCAAGAAATATCACAGCTTCTACGCTTATAAAACTTCTCTACGATAAACCTTTTTAACATTCATTTTTAACATCTTTATTTATGTTATTTATACTTCTCTTACAACAATATAAATATCGAATAAATGCGTTTATATTCCATTCTTGTTACTCCTATTGTTTTATTTTCATTTCTCTGTTTTGGCAACTTACTAAATAATGCTATTGGAAGATTTGTGACGTTTCATTGTCTCCTTTACACCCTTTGTCCTATCTCTTACTCCTACACATAAACAACTTTTAATGCTTTCGTTTTATGCACAAGCGTTGTTGTGCGGGTTTTCATTCCTGTTTAAATATAATACGTTTCTAACAATGACTGATATACAGGGTCGTTTAAAAGTTTATACGTATATTTTAACATTTATTAAACGTGAGAATGTAAAGTATTGTTGTGAAAATATGTATCTTAAATGATCCTGTATCTATTTGTCGACTTATTTATAGACACATAAACTGCGTGATAGAAACACAAATCAAGCCTACAAATTATATGTTTAAAACACTGTTTCTTCTATGAATACGTACGTAATATGTTCAACAATTCCAAGTAGTTATTGCTATGATATTGTTTAAATGGTATCTTATCTAAGTTTATTTAGGCGGTGTATTTGAAGAATGGTGTGTAAGTAAGTGGGAAGTATCATAAAATAGTTATATTAAGCGCATTTTTATGTCCTGGTGATTAGCTTCTGTAAGGATCTTTCATATTTTTATAAACCAGTTCTGTTTTATTAGGGACTTTCTAGATATAAAATCGTCGGTTTAGTGCAAAACTGTCCTGAGTTTTTAACATTTCACGACTTACAAAGGAATATTGGCAACCTGCATATTCAGATTCCGATGAAACTCCAGAGATTGAAATAGTATCATGGTATAAGAACAATCCATTTTTTTAACTGTTCAATCCCTCGATTTCGGCCTGCAGCGCCCCCATAAATTTATATTTTATATATATAATTTGAAATGATTTTTCAAAAAGAAAAAAAAAACAAACAACGCAGAGCTGGGGTACCCTATACCTCCCATATTTTTTATTATTTTTTTAATATTGCGATAAGTTAAAGTATATTACATAGCCAAGGATAAGGGAAATTATTTCCGGAAGAATAAACAACGGGGAGCCGGGGTGCCCCGTATCTCTCATATTTTTTAAATTTTTTTTATTCTTAAAAAACAAAGTGGCTCTTACGATCTTGTATAATAAATTTTAATGTATTACTTCAAATTATCTCAATATAAAAAAAAAATATGAGAGGTGTGGGGTACCCCGGCCTACCGTTGTTTATCTTTCCCGAAAATCATTATCTTCTAAACAAAAAACATATATATATATATTATAGTTTCCAAGATATTTACAAAAATCTAAAAATTGTGCGAACTTATGGGAGCGCTATGACCCGAAATTAGAAGATTGATACACTAAAAGAATTGTGTTGTTCTTATATCATGATGATACGTTCCCTTGTTAGTATAAGACATTGAAACCTACCAAATTTTCAAGAATATTGTAACATAACCAAAAAAATAATGCTAGAATAGGTTCCTAACGGTACTGATGAAATCATTCACGGCAAACGCAACACAAGGAGAGAAATAATACATTAGCCACGGACATGTTTCTGCCAACCCGGCGTCATCAGCGTGGTTCCGAGAGTATTCTATCTCTACCTTGTGTCGCTATTGCCTCACAGTTAATGCCACGACTTTTCAAAACGATAAGCTGGGACATTTCTTGGCGCTTGATCGTGAGTAGCGTATTTTTTCTCTTTTTGTGTTGCGATACCCCGTAAATGATTCCGTCAGTACTATGAGCAGGCTATCTTAGCATTTTTTTTTTGGTCATCGTTTCTAGGCACTTTCTGATGTATTATGTTGTAACATATTTTTTTCTAAAATTTCTGTTATTTGCAGAAACACGTAATGAGTCTCTTGATACTTTTCAGAGGATCTTAGTTGTAGGGCGAGAAGAGTATAAAAAAAATATTTCACCAAAGAAATAATTGTAATGCTTTCACAAAGTTTCGATTTTTTTAAAACAATCGCCTAATTTAAACCCTACTGATGGGGAATTTTGAAAATAATTATTGTATGAATAACTCGGTATTACCGATTCCTTTTAGAAGGAAATTAAGTTAAAAGTGCTTTTAAATCAACAAATATTAAAAAGAATGTAAATATCGTCGGCAAAACTAGTTTTAAATGTGCTGATACTATCGGGTGTAAATGTTGGTCAGTATTTTAAATTATTATCCAAAAAGTCTTTTTAAAATAGCTTCGCTGAAAGAGATCCTTTCCCAATTTCATTCTTGAGGATACTGCAAAATCTGCTTCAAATTTATGTACTTGCTGCTGAATACAATTTCAAGCTTATTTAAGTGAAATTTTCGATTTTATTGCTGTAAGCGTTGAATACCATTGACATAAAGATGTCATCTAACGGAAAACAGTTCGATTTAAGCATCTGATTTCACAGATCTAGTTTGGTGTAAAATTTTCAACTAAGGTTTTCTCAATTTGTACGTATGGATTGTGTGTAAAAGACGGCTTTGCACCAACCCAATGAAATTAATATTTAACGCTTTATCCCTTTGCTTCTACAACCCTTTTTCAATAATTTCAAATAGGATTATTTCAATAGTTTTTCATTAAAGGAATTAAATAATTTGTTGATGATAAGTTGGCTTTTGTCCATTACATCAAAAGAAAATGAAAAAATTAAATGTTATTTGCTTCACCTCGCGCCAGCTGACGAATAGCATTGATCACCACTTTCACAAAAGAATTTAGCCACTTTTCTATATCGGAAGATCGTAATGCATCTTTGGCAAATTTTTTTGTTAGATTTGGCACTTTAGTAACCCGGTGTAGGAAAATATAGAAGTTATGTTTAAAATTCGCCTATTTTACAAATGCGTTTAATATAATCATTTTTGTGATAGTTTCATTCCAAAGTCTATTAACTAGTTCAGCTGTTATCAAGATATCGTACATGCCTTCAAACTACAAGCGTCTTTTCTGCCTTTCGTCTTTTTGGCCACCTACAGCATTCTACCTTCTAGATACTGCAATTTTGCCAGCTTTAGTTCTACGCTACACATTTAGATAGTTGGAAAATAACGGATTTTCCAAGGAAATTACGTCCGATCCTCATAAACGTAAGATGCACGTAAAATTTAGAATATTAACGTACAATGTAAACGGGTACTTATATAGAGTAAGAAAAAACATCAATTCTTCAAAATCAGTCTTCCATCATTGACTCTAGGAAAAGTAAGAAATATTAAGTATATGGGTAAGATTATAATAAAGGTGGAAGTTGTCGCCATATTTTGTTGGTAGCAAGTGTATCATGATTTAGCAATATTTTTTGTTGTTTTCAGATAGAGTTTGTACTTAAACGCAGTTGTGTTTGTTTCTTCCGTTGCTGTGGGAGCATGCGATAGTCTAGAATTAGCTAGTAATGATCTTTGGGGCTATAGCATTCAGCTAGCATTTTAGCAAATACATTCACAAAACAATATGATAACACGATTCAACAAAATCTTGTTAGCTGAGTCATTTCTCGTACAATTTTTGATGCTAAATCCAAACCTTAAAGTACTAAACTGACGGTTTTCGGTGATATTATAAGAATGGCGATTGTTTTTACTCATTTCTGCTTTTATCATTTAGTAATTTTCCGCCCCCTTCAAAATCTATTTTCATTTGTTTCTATCCGACTTTCTTTCTCGGGATATACCCATTTCAATCTATAATACTTCGTTAGCGTTAATGTTGTTACCGCAACGCATATGAGGACTCATCCTCTCTTGTCTTCGGGAAAAAAATCGGGCGATGGCACAGATGCCTTTGGTCTCTGCGACCTTAATCGATCTATTGCAACAAAATGCCCCTGCGTATGTTAGATTAGATGGAGGATTTGAATGAATCTAGGATAATAAATGGCCTTCCGGAAAGTTGGCGTCGTGTACGACCAATGGCAACATATACCCCTTTAATGTCTTCTGTTGTCTCCAGATAATAATAAAAATAATACCAATAACTTCGCCTTGCAGACCCAACAGTTATACAAATATAGAAACAAGAAACATATGACAAAGGTAACACGGGAAAAAATCTCGGAACGTAGTTAAGCTAAAAGGTAATAAGGGTAAACTCTCGCCATTCTATATTAATTAAGTAACAAAGTATAATTCTGCGTATGGCTGTGATGTGCAAATTGGTAACGTACGTGTACCTAGAAGAGAAATTTCTTGTTGTTTTGAGAGTAGTAAATAGATACATTTCAGACTTAAATTTGTTAAGAGATAGGGACTTCATGGAACCAAGCATTATACATTTTGCTAATGTTGCATCAAAGGGGCCGTGCTGTCCAGGGGCGGAGTAATTGAAACCTTTGGTTCTAATGTTTAAATTAAGACTTGCTGCATGCAAGAGAAATCTATTTCATTTTTAACCAAGACTACGAGACTGCCTCTTTGAATCCAAGCATTTGAAATTTCGACCAATAAACGCTGAAACAAAATTAAAAGTGCGACAAAACTAAGGAGTTACCCAGTATAGCCTTCGTTTCGTGTGACAAATAGAAAGGATGTGGAAACAATACTTTTGATCGAGCGTAAGCCCATCGAAAGTTGCTTCTTAAATCTGAAGGAATTGTCGATAAACTCTTCGAAATCTGGACCAATGTTAAGTTGTAAATTATAATTGAAATACGCAACAGCTTTATCCTTACCAAACATCTTTACAGAACATTTAGAACTGTTACTATGTCCAGATTTTCCCGAATTTTTTGAATTGCCTCCGCAAAATAAGCAAGGCGAAATGAATGGATTAGTTGAGTGTCGCCAACATATATCGTCACCGTGTAGTGTTTAATTTTATCAAGAATTCTGCAGGCAGTGAGAAAAGAAGAGGACTAATTAAGAATTCTTGTGGGAACATTGAGCGTCCCCGAAACCACATTCCCGGACATCACCGACTACGCCCTTTCCTCAAGGAAATTGTCGAGTTACTTCATTGCGTCGTTCCCTAATCCTAAATAATGAAATATAGATGATAAAGCCTTGTGACTGATAGGACTGTAAGCAAATCCCCGTCCGTTGCAACCAAGATGGTGTTGGTGATGTCCAACAACGTGGACTCGCAACTGTGCGGAACATTTTTTTAAGAATCTTAGAAAGACAAGGTGAAAGACTGGTAGTTCTTAGATTCGTAAAAGAAGTGGGGTCAGGATTTTTCGGAAAGGGTAATATGTTGGTGTACTTCCAAGTATGAAGGGAAACTTCCTCGAGAATACTTCCTCTTTCTTGAGATCCTGGTACCCAAAGGATATCGGGTTACCCCTCGACAATACAAGATAGCACATTTTTGCCATAATTATATTTAATTGGCCTGCTCCATAAGATTTGCTAGCTATAGAGTTAATGATTTTACAAATTGCATCCGTCCACTAACTGAAGATTAAAAGGCAAACCGTTGTATGTAATGGTATTGTGTATGGTTGTATGTATTGGTAAATGCGATTGAAAATAAGCCCGTTTCTCAATTTTGACACCAGATCTTCTTGGCATAGACGACAGATATGATCTTCAGCTTTTCCTAGTTTAAATAAGTTGCGTTTTAGGGCTACATGACCTGTCAGAAGTCCCAGTAACCCAAGGTCCCCTTTGCCGAATAATAGTGATACTTTTGCTGTGTTTGGCGAGTTTAAAATGAAAATTACAATGCTTTCACTTGTTTTTGTCGTGGAACACATTTCCCTTTAATGTTTTTTTTCCCTCCCACGTCTTTATTGCATCTTTTACGTGGCTCTTCGTGGTCATTAAGGATCAGAAAACGCTCTTATTAGTATCTGTTTAGGAAACTAAAAAAAAAAAAAATTAAATGGAAAAAAAATCTTGAAGCTCACAATATCAAAATGAAAACTATTACTTGCAATTCTGGAAATTTAGGAAGTCGAAATTGTTTCTGGAAAGCACATCAAATTTGCAGGGATCAGAGGTCTTGGGATCTTCAGATTGAAAGCCTTATTATTGACCAAATTTTATTTGAATGAATTTTCTCCGAAACGCTTTCCTAAAATGTTCTGATAGAAGCAACCCTGAAAACTCACGAGTAACCATTTCTAAGCACTTTTGCCAAATTATCAGGGAAAGCTTGTTTAAACATGTTTGAACCGGTTGGTGCATAACGCTTAAAATCTCGAGATAGAAAAAGTCGGATTGAAACAAACAAAAATGGATTTTGAGGATGAAGCACAAATGAGTAAAAAGATCACCGTTTTTATAATATAAGTTCAAATATCACCTAAAGTCGTCTTTTTGGACCTCTCGAAATGCCGATTTGCTAGAGCGGATTCTCCAGCCAGATTTGGAATTAATGCAAAAAAATGCACAAGAAATGATACGTTTCGAGAATTGATCGCTCTGTTTTGACACGGTGAATCAAAACGGAACGGCCAACAAGACTGAAATCATTTTTCTTGCTGGGAAGAATGAGGAAATAATATGGTGACATACTCCAAGTATATGTTAGATACATTAAACTGGCGCTTTTCCGTGTATAATAGATGATTATACTAAGATATTCTTAAAAAGATACACACCTACTTATTTCCAAATGGGAAAAAGGTTATACATGTATAACTTGTTATTTTTATATTATATTTTTTTTATACAGATTCTTTTTTAGAGATTCATTTCGTGTAAATATAAACACCCTGTATATATAATTGCAAACAGTAAGTATTATATTGTTTGTATATATAATAATATATTATTAAATCGAGTGAAAAAATAATTATTACGTATTATGTATATATTGTTTTTTAAAACATATATTTCTTCCATTTTATTATTTCTTTTCGGTAAATAACTCCTTCATATTTCATTTTTTTATATACTTTTAGTAATAAAAATAATACGGTGATATTGTCTTGTTACATTTCCTATTTGTTGCTGTGTGTTTTGTATTCATATTGGAAACCACATTTATTTGTGCTAAATTTTATTATTTAATGCAAGGTGCAGGATGTGCCATAAAGAATATTGTTTCAATTTATTATAGAGGAAATGACGAATAAACTCGATGATATGATGTTGAGTAATCGCTAATTATTGATAGCGCTCTTTATGGCACATTCTGTATAGAGGAGTAGTGTATTTCTGCCATAATTTTTGTCTTTAATGAAGTAAAGTAATGATTAATTCGCCATTGCATTCATAATTATTATTTGGAGAATTAACTAGGAATTAAATTTTTATTTGGGTTTATACATCTCTTTAAAGAGAAACTCTTTGCATATTTTATTGTTCGTATTTGGGGACGTTTCGTTGATTTGTTATCAACATTTTCAAACCTTCCATGGTCATCTTCTTTTTCTTTGTGTAATTGTATATTTTTCCCTAATTGGGAATCGTAAAGGGTGTAGGGATTCTGCGCTATCCCAAGTCTGTCTCGGCCTTTCTCGTTTCTTCTTAATCGGAACTCTAGCTTCCCATATTTGCTTCACTGGTGCTTCCCTACTAAGCCTCTGTAAGTGGTTCCATCATCCTTTCCTCTATATGTTTAGCTCTTCTCTTATTTCCTCATTTCTCATCTTAACCATCCTTGTAACCCCTTTAATTCTTAAGTACTTTATTTCACTTGCCTGCAGTTTCTTTTTTTCTCGTTGGGACTCGCACCCATAAATTAGTATTAGTCTATATATTGTTTTGTATACGCTCATTTTAGTTTGTCTTGTTATTTCCTTATTGTTTAATATTCTTTTCCTCAGCCATTGTTCAATTCTATTTCATGTTTTCTGTAATGTAACACCAAGGTATTGGAATTGCTTTACTTGCTCAATTCACGTGGCATCTTTTTGTATAATTATATCCTCCTTTTCTTTTGTAGCTGCCATTATTTTTGTCTTCCTTTTGTTGATTTTCATCCCATACTTCGTAACCGTTCCGTTCCATATTTCAAAATTGTACTGCAGATCTTCTTTACTATACCTTATTATCATTACATCATCAGGGAAGACACATCTAGGTTCCGATATTCTATAGATGTCGTTTCGTTTTCTTCATTGTTTCTTGAATCATCTCATCCGTAAAGTTTATAAACAAAAACGGGCCCAAACCACTTCCTCGTCTTAGTCCTTCTCTTGCTTATTACACAGCTGAAAGTTTCCGCATATACACTTTTAATGACCTTAAGAAATTTACCTTCAATATTCTTTCTCTGCAGACATTCCCATAGTTTCGTTCTACAGACTCCGTCAAAAGCCTTTTTGATGTCAATAAAAGCAAATTTATTTATTTCATTAAAATATTTTTTTTTTAAGTGAATACGTGATCCTTGCGTATTCCTACCCCTTCGGAAGCCACTCTGTTCGCTTGCTAGGGTTGGCTCAATCACACATCTCAATTTTCTTTCTAATACTTGTTTATATATTTTCGCCACTGTGCTTATTATTGTAATCCCTCTATAGTTATTGCACTTCTTGTTGTCTCCTTTCTTAAAAGTGGGTACCATTTGACCTATTTTCCAGTCCCACGGTATCCTTTCCTCTCTCCAGACTTGATTGCATATTTCTGTTAGGAGTTGCGTGCCATTTTCCCCCATGTTTTTAATCATTTTATGTTGTCCTGGTGTCTTTCCATTCTTCAACTTTCTAATAGCCCCCTCTATTTCCTCGTAGGTTATTCCTGCTTCTTCAGTTTCCACGTTGTTATATTCGTTTTCTTCTTCCTTGGGTTTTACGCGTTGATTTAAATTTTCTAAATTTAGGAGCGTTTCAAAATATTATTTCCAACGATCCATAATTTCTTTTTCTTTTGTGAGTATTTAGCTGTTACTATTCTTGATTAACATCGAATTAGCATTTTGCTTATTAGTATCTTTAAGTACTTTATTAAAGGAGGTTCTGGTTTGCTTTCCTAATTTCTTCCAATTTTTCCCTCCAAACTCCTTCCAAGACTTCTGTTTTGTCTCTATAACTAGTTTTTTTTTTTACTTTATTCCTTTGTTCCTTGTATTTTTCATAGGTTGCTGGATTTCTGTTACTTAGATATGCTTTCCAAGCATCCTTCTTCCTTTTAATTTGCTTCCTGATAGTTTCCGTCTACCACGAGGTTTGTTTTTTATATTCGATTCTCTTATATATACCAGATTATTTTTGTGCTGACTCTATAATGCGTTGTCTAAAGATGTTCCATTTTCCTTCTTTACCCATAGTCTTTAGCTTTCCAACCATTTTCTCGGTTACTGTACCTCTTTCTTACTTCTTAGCTATTGTTCTGTTTCTCAACTTGTAGGACTTTATATTCCAATGATCTTGTTTCTTTTGTATTCCAGGGTTAGTCTTTCAATTCATCTTCTTTTGTTTTTGCTGTTAAGAAATATTATTTACTGTTTATTTCTCGACCTCTTTTAACTTCCTTTAAGATATGCGTATTCAAATGAATAAGCTATACTACAATTATTTGTAAAAATTTCGACATGCACACTATATAAATACACAAGAAAAGGAAGATGACTATGGAAGTCTTGAAAATGTTGATAACCAATCAACGAAACGTCACCAAATGCGAGCAATAAACAACTAAGCAGACTTATAAACTCAAATAAAAATTTAATCCCTAAATAGCAAAGATCAAACTAAAAATCAAATATAAAAAGTTAACGGAAAATGTTGATCATTTTATCATTTGATATTATAATGCGCGGACTTGCGTAAAATATTCAAGATATTTAAAAATAATTGCGTTGCTTCTCCCAAATTATCAATGTTTACGTTCAATTGGTTTTATTATTATGGTTAGATTTTTTATTGTGCTTACGTTACCATTTTGTATGTTTATAAGAAAGTATACAGGTTGTGCTACGTCTTAGTTAGATAATTGCAAAATAACAATTTTATTCAGAAAGAATTTTAAAAAGCCAAGATGTAGTATTGAGCTAAAATACGTTGAATAATCTGGAATTTTCGGTTATACCGGAAGTAGCTGCCAAATTTGTTATTTTTAAATAGAACACCTTGTATAATGTTACATTTTGTAATTTTTAATCACATTCTTTTATTTGATAAAACAACCATGCTTGCATATTTTAATAGTATATTAAAGAACGAATTTCATAAGACGGGGTTTTGTTGCAAGTCCAAGTTTTTTAAACGGAACGAGTTCTTTATCCTATTTTTTCTATTTTACGTTTTATGCTTTTTAAGTAAAAGAATATAAGCTATTTATACAGGGCATTTCAATTGAAACGAGCCACCTTAAGTAACTCTTTACTAGTACTTTTTGATACATGTTGCCGTAAAGACAATTAAAAGACCTTTAAAATGAGTGGTCACAGGACCCATCTTTCGTATTCAAATTTTAAGGGTGGGGGCTGTTACGCCGGCAGGAATGATTTTAAATCGCCAGGCCCGTCATTAAAAGTTGTCACCCTTGATATGAAAATTGACAGGCTTCGGAATTTTATATAAATCAGCGCAGGTAAAGAGTTACTTCAGGCGGCTCGTTTCAATTGAAATGCCCTGTATATAGGAAATTTCATCAGCAGTTGGTCATACACTGACATCTTAAAAATTGGTCGGTAAAACAAATGAAACTTTGCGTATCGAAATGAGTCTCTTTTCGATACGCAAACTACATCATTTGGGTTTCATGAAGTCGTTATTAACGCAAAATAGAAGTTTTTTTTTAACGGAAGGACGAGTGCTTGTGAACGTTTATAACTATGAAAGCGTTCAACTTAGAAAATTGAAATTTTGCAAAATAATTACGATTAAAGTTTCAAGTGGAAAAGTGCCAATACTTTTTTTTTCTCAAATTGCTTCTATGCTTTTTCAATTACAAATAATGCTAGCGCGAACGAAGATTATTTATTTTTGTTCATTATTTGTGGAGAGTGGAATAAAGCGATACCAAGATACATATGTACAAAGCCTTTGGCGCACGGTATACACAAAAGTAGAAGTCATCACTTTGGGCTTCCCGATGGTTAAACGAATACTACAGAATTTGAGAGATTTCGGATCGATCAAGGTAAAAAATCAAAACTTTTTATCTTATGGTTTTAAGAGCATGAATTTTTTGGCAACATTGTCTACACGAATGAAGCCAATATACAATTTTCTAAATGTCTTAAAAAGCATCCATTTTAAATACGTAATGAACATGATAGCAAGAACTGTGTCGTAGTATGGCAAACAACAAAAAAGTATCGGCAATCCTCGCACCACACAAGTTTAATTAGTTCGGAACAAGCGATTGGTCATCATTCGGTCACCAGTTGAGAATGTGGATCATTCGTATCGTCGAAACGGCTGTCCCGGATACTTTTGTGTTGTTTGAACATGATACTTTTAAGTTTTTTTTTTTTAGGGTCAATTTGTTAAGAAAGAGAAAAATTTGTTCTGTTTAAAAGCATTAAGTTACGACACTTTTTGAACTTGAAAGTATATCCGTAATTTTCCAACAGTATAATGTTTTCAGAAAATTAATTCGGTTTCTAATCCAATTCTACAAGGTTCCCTAAGATTTCAATTTTCTGCGTTTAACATCTTCACCGTCAAAACCGTAAAACCGTAGACCGATCGTGCACTGCACAAGGATGCTTGAACATGAGGGGCGCTTTTTTCGTAAGAAACCGAAGTGCAATCAAGTTTTTTTTAATGGTACCACTACATATTATTAGATGAAGAACTAGCAATTTTTTCTTTTTTTTTTGGTTTTTTTAGTCTGACTGCTAAGCATTACAATAAACATTAAAATATATTTCAGAACATTTTTTATTTCATTAATCCATAAAACTTATACGGCTATTCTCTACAGAAGGTAAGAAGGTGCGAAAAACTTTTTGCACAAGTTTGACAGCTACTTCCGTGATAACCGGAAGTCTTACATAACTGAAAATATGTTAGTTCAATGGTAAAAGTTGGTTTTAGTATATTGCCAAGTTTTTAGAATTTACCAATGTACACCCTTTGATACATCATTGTAATTCCTCGTGAGACACCTTGCATACCCAGTGTTCCAAAATGGAAAGGTTACTATGGGTACCTTTCATAGCTTTCAAAGACCACGCAAATTAACTAATTTAAACAGACCTAGATACTTGATAGCAAGCAAAATATCCGCGGTAACCTTCTCAATTTAGGACGTACTACATAACAAGAAGAGTTAAAGTCTATGGTTCAGCATTTATGTCTTTGTTTATTTCTGCGATTATCTAAAGTAGACGAAAGAGCACCTGTGGATGAGCAAAAAAAAAATAATCATAAACATCTCCATATCTATCGTAAATAGTAGTATTAGTGTATCATTGGATCAACAATCTCTCTGAAAGAGAGGAAAGTTTACTTCTTGCTGACTGTTTCGGTTTTGTTGACAGTTACATATACCGGCCGATACAGGACAATTGGTTCTCTGCAAGGGAATAGAAAGAAGGATTTGTAAAACTTATTTCAATTGCGTAGCCTAAGGACAAAATATTGTAAATTCTTATCTTACCTTAAATTGTGATCGTTACCATCGTATACTTGACCTAAAAGAAACTCAGGTCCAATATATTGGCCACCTTCCACGTGTGATACAGCATGTTCTGCAAGACAAAAGAAAATAATGGAAGATTTAATTATCTTTAAGCAATTTTACTACTTACACTCCCCGACAAAAACTTAGACGCGGTAAGATGTTTTAAGGGCTTTAAAGGGTACAACATTTCTTTGCGAAACTAGCAAGATATCTAATTAAGTTTTTATTCATAAAAGCAAAATAAACTTAAAAATATCTCCTCCAGTGGAGGAACTATGAACTAAATAATAAATTATGACTCCAATGTTTAAACAATTTCTGCGACAAAAAGTTAGACGTTCTGTTGCAAATGTAAAACAAAAATCAACAAATGAGTGATCAGTAATGCGTAGATCCTCCATTGTTCTTAATCACTTCCAATAGTCTGTTATTAATAGATTTATATAAATTTAACACATAATTTTGAGGGATATTCTGCCATTCAGTCACTATTGAAGTTTTCAGTTCCTGGACCGTGAAATATTGACGGCCTCCGCCATAAACGCGACGTGCCAATTCACCCCACATGTTTTCAATAATGACTAAGTCTGGTGACCGTGCCGGCCACTGTAAAGTTTTCATCTTTTTCCCTTCCACCATTCAATAATGGTTTTTGCTTTATGAATTGGCGCGTTATCTTGCTGAACAACAAAATTGCGCCCGGCCCATTGGTTTCCAAAACGTAGAAAATTGTCACGCAATAAGTCTTTATACGTCACAGATGTCATTTTGTTTGTGCAAAACACTATCTCACTTTTATCGCGAAATAGAATCGCTGCCCATATCATCACAGGTCCACCCCCTAATTGTTTGGTCATTTTCACTTTTGGTTCCTTTCTCAGATCACGATAATAATGCGAGTACCCATCCGGTCCGTCCAAATTAAAACGTTTCTCATCGGAAAATATAACTTTTTTTTTTTATAACCCATTGTTTCTTCCAGGATACGTGTTCTTCAGCAAATCTCAACCTCGCTTCTTTGTGTTTCGCCGAAAGTGGCGGTTTTCTCAACATTTTCTTCCGTGATATTATCGGTGACGCCTTTAAATTCCTTTTGAACATTACGCACGTTCGTTTGTATCCCCGCCTGTTCTGCAATAACTCCCGCCGACGCAGAAGAATTGGATGCACACCGCAATATCATGCGTTTATCCCGCTCGCTTACAGCTTTCGGTCGCCCCTGGCCTTTTGGTTTGCCGTAATTTTCCGGATCTTTTAGGAAATTTCTAACGTAATGATCGCTTCTTCGTAACCGACGAGCAATTTCCTTCTTACTAACACCATCCTGATGCCAGGCTAGAACTTCACCTCTTTCTATTAAGGATAATTGCTTTCTTCTACTCATATTGCAAACACTTTATAAAATATAATTTCTCGTGGCGAAATGTGTACACTTTACCAGCACAACCGCTGCATATAAAGAGAAGTAACAAATTAAACCATTTTTGCTTATATTAATGTAATAAATGCACGGGGTCTAAATTTTTGTCGCATTTAAAATTCCTATTTTGATCTGGGAAAATCTCAATTACCCCTCATAAAGCAATAAATACCCAGAAATATCAATAAATGGACTATTTACATAACAAGTATTAATAACCCTCATTTACATGTTATATAATGTCTATAAACTTTGTTTCGTAAATAGAAATGATACCGCGTCTATGTTTTTGTCGGGTAGTGTATTTCTGAGACATCCTATATCGCAATAAACTTACCGTACTTAATAGAGGGTGTCGATTTAGAGTTTGGGATTCGAAAAGGCACAGTAGCTATAGTAATGGGGAAATTTAGTTGTACAATATCCAGGTCTCGTTCGGTATCTAGGCTAACCTGCAATTTTCAAACGATCAAATAAAAAATTTTTGGAATAAGATTGGAAGAAGGCTTACGGTTAATACGTAATAAATTTGAGCTAATCTGCAAATGCCCACGAGCGTCGTTGGCATCGGGGGTATGACGAGAGAATTCGAACTGTCCCATTTTGTCCTCGAGTTCGGTTTCACTTGACTACCTCTGTAAGAAGAAATAATAAATGCTAAAAGTGGTTTCCAAGTGGTTAGGTTGATTATATCGAAAAAATAGATATTACAAGTATTTACCTATATTCGAAAACTAAATGTTTGACGTCCTTACTAACACCTAACACTCCCCTGTCGATGAAGAACTCGCAACACTGTTCCAGCTTGACCCTTAACGACACCTCCTCTTGGCTTTGGTTGTCGATAGTGGCTTTCAGTTTTAAGCTCTCTTTGCAGACATAGGCCGATCTTTCAAGAACGCAGCGTAGGCTAACAGTACTCTTTTTACAGCACCAACAGCACGTGCTTTTGGCATCTTCACTGACGACGGGTTTCTGAAACGTTATTAAAGAATTTTTGTTAAGAGTAGGTTTTATAGTATCTAAGGAGATAATTTTTGTTTAAGGCTAGAAGAAGCAACGGAGAAACATTTGATTTTTGAAAAAGGATATTAACGTTTCACAAAGAATCGAAGGCAAGGTTACATGTAGCACGTTAATGCTTTTTATAGGTTTATTGGAAAGGCTGATTAAGAATAGTAATAAGTAGCAGCAAAGTTAAGTTAACTTAAGATATCCTATAATAGCGCCGGATTCTGAATTTCTGGCTGTTGATAAATAACCCAAAGAAATTGTTGTTTAGAACGGAATGGCACAAGAAAAAAATAAGAAGTCTATTTAACCTTATTTTGGAGCATTCAATAAAACCAGGGAGAAAAATATAGCATTTTTTGAAAAATACTCGATGTCTAAGTTCGCTTCTGGCGTTGGGCAGTCCATCAAATAAATTAGGTGACTAAAAATAGACGAATTTAATACATAAAAGAAACAAGGCTAAAATAATATTGAAAGATCATTCAATCAAAAATAATAACTCCTGAAAACAAGATGGAAAACTCAAATAACTCCTGATATGACGTAATATTTGAAAATTCATTTTTTCAACTTTGACGCCCGAGAAACCCGCCAAAACGAAGAGCTAGAGGCTTCTGCTTAGTCGCAATCGATCCGCCGGTCAATTCTCTATCGAACGCGTGCCAACATCGCATACCGCAGATGCATATCTGAGGAGATAATCGACGAAAACTGGAGCAATGTCGATTTTCCGTCCGTTTCCGGCCGTGTGCGACGAGATTTTGAAAAGTTTCAAACGCCCATATCTCCTAAACCGTTAGAAGTAGCCGGCTTTTGCGGAACATATACGGCAATGGGGCCATCGATTAGCGCCGTTAGATCGACGAAACTCCGAACTTTTTTTTTTGCATTTCAAAAATTCCATCACTTTGGGTTCAAATTTTTAGGGCTTTTCTAAATCTCGGCAACCTGACGCGCTACGAGGATAGGTTCGGGCTCGTTCGAAAGGTCGCTTTAAGGGAGGGAAATCTCAACTCTCTAGCTCTAACCGTTCGGACGCTACGGCTTCTCAAAGTTGAAAAATGAAAATTCCTTTTTTCAACTTTGACGCCCGAGAAACCTGCCAAAACGAAGAGCCAGAGGCTTCTGCTTAGTCGCAATCGATCCGCCTCTATCGAACGCGTGCCGCAGATGCATATCTGAGGAGATAATCGACGAAAACCGGAACGATGTCGATTTTCTGTCCGTTTTATATTCCACGTTGGACCGTGTAGGCAGACCCACGGTGGTATATTCGCCGGACTTGAAAAATTTTGCGTGTTGGATCGTGTAGGCAGACCGACGGCGGCATACTTCCCGGACTTGGAAAGTATTCCACGTCGGATCGTGAAGACAGATCGACGGCGGTACATTCCCCGGCCTTGGAGAATATTGCACGTGAGACTGTATATACTTCCCGAGACCTTGTGTGAAGTAACAGACGTGCCGACCAGGAATTTGTTGAAATTTTGTGTGGTTTATATAGCCAATTTGTCATGACGTTTGTGTTTTTTTTGCCTTCTGATGTGATCACCAGCAAAACAATTTAATGATATTCCTTTACACAAATTGTGGTTTGACTGATTGATAAAATGTGTACACAGCCGTTCAAAAGTATTTAGGTTTTCGTATATTACCTAACAAAATAAACGTTTGACAAAAACGAAACGAAGTATACAGAATTACAAATAATAATTTTAACAATTTAAAAATTTATTTAAGCTTAAAATGTGTTTAAATTTGTACGGACGGTCGATGCCATAGTCCACGATACATCATTTTATATTCCCATTCCTTTCTTAAATAAAATTCAACATAACCTTACCAAGTACTGTTCATCCATACAATCTATATGTGGGCCGATTATGGTGAAGTACTTCATTCCTTGCGGCGGACTAGCGTAGGGTACATCCACCGTAACTTTTATGTAGTATCTAATGCAGCATGGTCTACTCTCGAACGAGCATGGCAGACTTGATTCGGGAAGATTGAATCTAGAATATTAGAGATAAATTAAAAGTTTAGTCTTTTTTCTCTAATAAATCGAAATCCTTACTGAAATGTGAATTTGTGGAATCCTCTTGGAAGAATTGGTATCGTAGAGTCTAAGTTCTTCTCGCCCCATATTATCTGCCTTTCGTCGATGAAGTATTGATCGTCTTTGACCTAATTGATTAAGTAAGAGAATGCAAGAAAGCATTAATGTGTGTAATATGGAAGACTATTAAATTTTAAAATGTGTTCATTTACATTGTGTTTATATGATTGGTTTTAATAGCATCTATTCAAAAGGTTTTTTTTTTTTTTAAATAACTTAACACCTGAATGTGCAAATTATTTGAACTTTTCCTTTAAAAGTGAAGGTTTCATATTTTGAATTTTGGTTTCATCAGAGTATTTAACATAATTTTTGATACATGACGTGTGTCTCGTTATGATTTGACGAAGAAACATAAAATACTGAAAAGAGTTTCATTGGTTTCTTTAATTTGAAAAAAAAAAACATACAACTGCGAATGCTTTAAAAACCACTCATATCTGCCTAAATAAATTTCAAATGTGTGTCTAATAATACATTTTCTTTTTAGTGTTTACTTACCGTTCTCCTATCACCTGAGAGTAATATTTTCCATTCTACGTGTGCTTTACCCCTTAATATCACCCGTATCGCTGAAATAGAGAACAAAAGGAAGACAATTATAGATCTGTTCCAGCGCAAGTCACCAACCAGTTGAGAACCAGTTGATTGCTGTGTCGTGAGTTTAGTTTTAAAATAGTTTGCGATATTCTTCGACTAACGGATTAGTTCTTCTATAGAACGATCCAACCTTTCGATATTGTAGAATTGTGTCTAAATGTAAATATATCTATTTGCGGAAAAAATCTGAAATGCATTTTGTCGCAAATTTTTCGTGATTAAGTTGCTTACTTGGTTCTATCTAGATATGCAGGGTGTTCAGTAATGAACACTAAATAAACACCAAACCAAATTCAAACAGCTGAAATGTTATTGTTTTAATGACGCCATGTATTTTTTTCTGTGTCTACCCTATATCTTTAATGTTTTTGTATAATCATGTATATGGCCAATATTCGAAGTAAAAGAGAAATTTCCAGTCCTGTATTTTCAAGTGGTTGTTCATATTATTTGGTTACGATGATAACAATAAACGAAACTTATTGGCACTGTTTTCAAGCAATGTCATTTGTCAAATGAATTATATAAAAAAGTTATTCTGATATTCTCGGAAAAGGCATGAAAGAAAACAATAAAAACTTATTTTTATTGTTGTCTTGTGCAAACAAGACAACGAATGTGTGAAAGTCTTGTTAAATCATGAAGGACCCTTAAACAATGTCCAAGTTTGAGGAAAAACAAATTAAAGCAAATCAAACCTACTGCAATAAGTACAGTGTTGCTCGAAATAAACAGTACTGAAACTAAGTTAAAAATGGTGTTAAGTACAGAGCAGAAAGTTTTTTTTGGTGGAACAATATTTTCGCTCATACGGAATCGGCCGACTCAACTGTGCAAGTCTGCAATACGTATATAAAAAATTCACACAACAGTTCAATAAACGTTCACCGGGTAATGCCTTAATTTTGAAAGGTTGTTGAAAAGTTGGCAGCGTATTGTGCCAACGAAAAGGAAAGTCGGCCCGTTCCGCGACTGTTAACATTAACAATAACCATCAACGCGGAAATCCGAAAGTCAGCCAGAGAAGAACAGCGTTGCAACCTGGTGTAAAGAGAACTTCCTTGCAAAGGATCCTATAGGAGCTGGGTGCATTTGCGTACGTGATCCAGGTACACCAACTGTTACATCCTCGGGATTATTGCAATATGAAAATCCTGAATTTCTTGAAAATGTTTGGTTTTCAGACGAAGCACATTTTCATTTGTCGTGCCATGTGAATCGGCGATGAGGTTCAAGAAGTTCTTTTACATAGTGCAAAAGTGAGTGTGTGGTGTGCAGTTTCGGGACACGGAATCATTGGTCCGTACTTTATCGAAGAGAATGGTAGACAAGTCACACTTAATCAAGAGCGGTACATACAAATTTTCGAGACCAAGTTTTTCAGTAGGACGGGGCAACTTGCCATACTGCAGGCGCAGTTCGTCCATTTCTTCAGGGACATCTTCAAATCAAAATCACTTCACGATTTACAGACTTCCCTTATCCTTCACATTCGCCAGACCTTACCTCTCCAGACGTATACATTTGGGACATGACCAAAGATGTCGTCTTCAGAAGGTCACCACAAACCATCGATGAATTAAACGATACCATTCAAGCCTTCTTCGCACAACTGAGACAACCCTTATTCGACAACATGACGACCAACGAAATTTCGTTATGAAGTCTGTCTTGAACGAGAAGGTGCACATTTAGAACATGTAATAAAGTCTAAATAATATGTTAAACAAATAAAAGAATTATAAGTTTAGTACTGTTTATTTCGGGCCATACTGTAACTATTAATAAGTTTATGGGAGACATTGACAAACTGGACTGGAATGTTACAAGAATTCGTGAAAAAAAGTGGAATTTTCCTATTTTTGTAAGCATAATCGACACAGCTGTTGTAAACGCCTACGTACTGTTAAAATCATGCCATTATTAGAATTCAGACGAAAAATTGCAAGGAGAGTCTCTTTCTTATCCTAAAAATCCTGGCAGACCTTCTTTACAAAAACGAACTTCAAAACGTATTCTCCAAATCGTAGGAAGTGTGAAAAACAAATGTAAGACAAGAATGTGACGAATTAAAACTAAACGTGTTTCGGGTTTGGACCATGTCATGTCGTTTTTTGTTAAACGAAAACTCCACATTTCGCTCATAATCACATGGGGCTTCTTCAGGAAAGGGAAAGGTGGTAGGCAACGGTTATCACGGTAACTCAACGCGTTGCCGCCAGAGGCGAAACTAACTGAGCGGGAAGCAGTTGATCACGGTAACCGAGGAGTAGCGCGTTTTTATGCTGGTGGTGGGCGGGGCCTGTCGCTGATTGGTTGGGCGTGACGGTCACGGTTAGGCTAGGATAACGAGGTTTCCATATGTCTGCAAGGGAGTGTCCCTATTGACATTTTTAGGATGTTTAAGGCTCTCTGTGGGCTCCCTAATTTTTCGATTGTAATAATGAGAAGAATTACAAAGTAGCGAAGTCGCACTGAATAATATCTGGTGGCCAGTGTCCAGATGATGTTCAGCGATAGCCGAATTCGAGGGGAGGCGTGTTCTAAAGCAACGTTCGTGCTCTGTCAGACGAGTTTTAGCAGTTTTTTCGCCGATATACACAAAACCACATGAACACCTTTGCTCGCTAAAGGAGGAGATTTGTCTTTGCGAGATGGAAGAATTTCTGAAAGGAAAGATCGTTTTGATGTTTTGTTGCCTTGTGTGTATAGAGAAGATAAGAGGTAGCTAGATTGGTGATAGTGTTATCGTTCGTTAGTTTACTGGTTAGATGAAGATGTTTGTTGATGACTCTGTTGATATCCCTGTTGTGGAAACCATTGTTGAGCAGGGTCTTCCGTACGTGATTCAGTTCGGTGTGAAGATTGTTGGTTCAGAGACTGTCATCGCTCGGTGAACTAAGGAGTTGATAACTGAGAACTTTTGTGCTGGATGTGACACTCCATAGTGAATTTGATATCTGGATGTTGACGATTGAGATGGTCTAGGAAATCAGGCAAAGAGTCTGCCATGAGGTTAGATGATGAAGGTGTCATCGCCATATCGCAACCAAACCTTAGGTTTCAGACCTAGCAACTCCGTTTAACAGAAAACGACATCGTACGGTCCAAATCTGAAACACGTTTAGCTTTAACTAACTCTGGCCGAGGAACCCTACGCTTTTATTTCAATATGATAGATGCAATGTCGGGTTACAACCTGCCACAATCTCCATTTAGGACTTTTAAAAAAATATTAAATATTTTAACAGTAAAACATAATTTGAATATTATATTGTTAAATAACTTTTTGTGGACGTATATAACTTTTCCCGTCAAAAATTAAAAATAAATTGGCAGTTAATGGGTAGAACTATGTGGTAACATTGAATTTGCCTTTTGATCACCTTTCCAAAAACAAAAAATGTATCTACAGGGTGTCCTATGTAAAATAAGAAAGTTGGCATCACTGCTGATGACACCGGAAATGTAGTTGAAATGCTAATAATGTGCAAAGTTAGTTTATAAAAAATAGACATCGATTTAGTTTTTCTAAAAACGCTAGCTTTTGTCCATCAAAAGTTGGTGGAGGGGGGATGCTTTAGAACCTTCCCGTACACCTTTATCGTATTTGAAAAACATCCTATCTATATCACGATTGACGCACAAATATTATCATTATGGTATAACGCGCTAGAATTATACGGCTTATACGTTGCGGCGATAGCATGATAGAATTACTACGTGGAGTAGACATCCGTACTACAATGACGTACTTCGCAGCTTAAAGTTCTCTATTGTATCCAATATGACGGTTCCATTTATCTGTTCGCCTGCATAATAGTGCTCTTTGTCGAGCTTGATGTCGAATTCCCTGATGTAATCCATTATATTGTCGATGGGAGGAGGTGGAATCCTATTGACGTTCAAACAGCCATCCTCTTCTTTTTCGGTTCAAAGCACAGTTGTTGCCGTTCTGGTTAATTCGAGCCATCTGCAAATAGAAATACAAATGTAGGTACAGTATATAAAAGTCGCACGTTATGGACAGCCAAGTCGCGATGGAATAAATTGATTAGCCGTTGGAAATTTTTCGCGTTTACAACGAGAAAGATGCCAACTTGGAATGAGAATGAACTGGCAGTATTGTAACTAATTCACTCTGGAAGATAGATTATCAATTGAGCCCATGAAATCAACTTGTATTTATTGAACTCGTGAAGACTGTAAAAGTTTTCAGCGTTATTAAGGTGGATTCTCTGCTATTAACTTGCACATTCAAAAATGTTGCTACTAAAATTTATTTTGTTTTACAACAAAACGTTCATCAGTTTTTTTGTTGTTGAATTTTTAATGTAAGAAGCAATGGAGAGAGTATTCTTACTATTTTGCAGAAATCCCATTTGATTAATTAATTTGATTTTTGAAAAATAATTCTTCCAATGTAGAAAGCTATCCTCAATAAAAATGCCGAGTTTTCCAGCATTATTAAGTATAGAGCCAGCACCTCATCTGTTATTGTAAAATCCAAAAGCTTTTCACTTATTGATGCTGTAAGCCTTTCTTTGAACATGTATTCATTTAATTTTTCTCGAGGTTTTTGGTATTTTGGATTGTTGACCGATCGTTTTGCACACACTACCACTAAAACATTTTATCTGGTAAATACCAGGGGTTTCCAAATGGTTGCGGTCTTTAATGGGAAAGCAGTATAAGAGCTTGACATTGGGTTTGAAAATGGTTCTTATGTTATTCTAGGAGAGAATCTTGCTAATGCAATCGGTAACACATTGAACGTAGGGCGGTCAATGATGTGGTTCAGTTCTTGAGGAAGCGGATTGGCTTCAGTTATGGAAATGGCCCTTTGGAGAAAGACTTGATAACACTGCCTTTTTGGGCAGGATGATGGTGTGAGTGACCATTGGGATATCTATCTGTGTGCGTTGGTTTTCGGTAAACCCATCCGGAATGAATAATCTCCACTCAGTGTATAGTAAGAGACCTAAAAATGTTCCATAATCGTGTGGATGAAACGTCGGCAGAAGCTATGGCAAGACTCGGTTCTAACCCGTAACTAAAAGTATAGTGTTATTGACCACAGCGGAAGTCTATATATCAGATTTTAGAAAAAAGATTATTTACATGTTGCTGGCGGTGTGTGCTGGAGTTAAAAGCTTTAGCTTGATGGATTGTAGAAATTATTTCCCCCAACACTAATTTTATTCAGTTGTTATCGAAGCACCAGCGAAGTGCTTTCTTAAGTAGAAAATTTGGTGGAATTAGCTTATTTTGAATATACGAGAGATGTTTCCAAAGTTCTGGGAATTGTGCTCTAATTAAATTACGCATAACTTATAGGCAATGCTATTAGTGATAGATAAGTTTTGACATGTTTATGCAGCTATCCAATGCATTATAGTTCAGTCTGAGTCAGCTTTTCGACTGTTACAGAAGCATCTTCGTAGCATTGTTTTTGTAACCATGGAAGACGCGGTTGAGAGTGTGAAAACTTCAGAAACTATTCAACGCCTGCAAGGTGAGTCTGCAGAATCTAAATCGGTGGATCGATAGAAGACGATCCACGCATTGGTCGCACGAGTACGACGGTAAACGAAAGAAACATTACTACCGTGGAGGACCTACTGAAAGAAGACGGACGAATGATTATTCGTCAAATTGGCGCACGCTTAGGAATAGGTACACGACATCTTACATGATTGTTTGGGCGTAAGCAAGGTTTCAGCCCGCTGGGTGCCAAGTCTGTTGGGACCGGAAGAGAAATTCAATAGGTCTGACACTTGTCGTCAACTTCAAGAGCTGTTAGTTCGGTACGGTGATGAATTTTGGTAACGGATAATAACTACTGACGAAACATGGATTCCTGAGAGCAAAAGTAAATCCAAAGAATGGCGTAAACCGGAAGGAGGGCCGCCATTTAAAGCGCGTGCAGTTCCGTCTGTAGGAAAGGTAATGCTGTATTCTGGGACTGCGAAGGGATTATTTTTATGGATTATCTGCCCAAAGGTTCTACAATTAACGCAGAATATTATTCGAATTTATTATCCGGACCACTGTGGCAGGCACTTGTCAGAAAACGGCTTGGAAAGTTGCATAAGCGCCCGCTAATGCAACAGGATAAAGCGAGTCCCCGTACCGCAAGAAAGACAAAGTATGTTTTCCTTCCGCATCCACCTTATTTACTAGATCTCGTACCCAGTGATTTTCATCTGTTCCCGGTTTTGAAAAAACCTTTACGGTTTTTAACTGACGTAAAAATTGGTTTATCGTTGGGGTAAATGTATTCAGGTAAATGAAGATTATGAAAAAATACATTGTAATATGGATGGAAATTGACAAAATAAAAAAATTATAACTAAATTCCCAGAACTTTTGAAACATCCCTCGTAAATATTTATACTTAAGCGTAGGCTAAAACTTATAATATTCAAGAAGTAAGTTCGCAATGAATTTGAATGTTATAGTTCATAATGCTTTGAAGACTAGACAAGACTACCCAAAAGATGCGTTATTTTTAGCAATACGACGCTAATTCGCGCAATCCTATTGGTTGAACATTTATTGCTAGTTTCAGAATTCGTATAAAACAAATTCACTGGAAGCGAATTACAGATTCTTGGCTAGTTGCAAAAATTAACAAACTGAATTGCCATATTTACGGGCGGTGTAACAATAGAGCAATAGTATTTCACTAACAAAAGAGCAATTACAAATTGAACGGAATCACGTCGCACGTAACCGTTTCTTATATTTGGTCTTTTATTAGCCACAATGGAACAACTTCAAGATTAAATTGATAATTATTTCTATTTCTGCTTTAATTGAATACGTTGACTGCCTAATAAATGCCTCAAGTGGATTCTTTCTGGTCGCGATCGTCTTTATTATAATAGGGCGTTGATGACTTTAAAAACGTATTTTCAACTTAGAATCATCTTGTTATTCCTAGTTGTTGATCCGCTCAGGTAGCAGAAATAAATAGAAATTACCAGCCAACATTATTTTTAAGTGCTTCTACACGTGTACTTTGGGTTGCATAAGAAACACATGCATCCGAGAAACAAAAACAGTTTCCTGCATGTTTACGGAGGTTCCTGTGTTGATCAGCAAAATTGCTTTCTTTTCTCTGCAAGTTAAAAATAAATGAATTTATAGAAATTGAACGTCGTTTGTGTGAAAACTAGTTTACCTCCACATAAAGATACGACTTCTTCAAGTCTGTTATTCAACAGATATGGAAAGAATAACATAAATGGATGAAAATAATTTATAATTAATCTCTGCAATAATTTGTTGCAATAGAGGACTCTACTTTGCTTAATGTTTTATTTCTCGCTACATCACGATTAGGAGGAGATTTAAACTGACTACATTTTATGGGCGGAAAATAATTCCTTCCCTGAGCAATTTAGTGAAAAAGTTTTTAAATAAAAACTATTCCGCACAAGACAAAATTATATTTCTGGGGTGTAGGAGGACAGCGTGGTCGAAGTTGGATAACGAGAGGATTTTTCGAAAAGACTCGACATACTGAGTTTAAGAGAATTCAGCGTGGGTGGGAATGTAGACGTATGACGCTAAATGGCCCATTTATTTTAATGATATCGGTCTGGAAATTTTGATCATTTTCGTATTAGTTTTGTAACTATGATACCTGAGGTGTGGCTAGTAGTAGGGTGGTGATTTCTTGTCAAAAGCTGACCAAAAGATGTTGTATGGTTGTAGTTAGGATGTCGACAATGAAAAACATACTTTTCACAGGGTCAGATTGGATGCATGAAAAATGGTAAGGTTGTGTTGAAGGAGAATTTAAAAGGGCGGTCCAGGAACTTCGAAGCAACCTTAGAGATGTAGCTGAAGAATATTCTATTCCAAAATCTATGATTTCTAATCCTGATCTAAGACATAAAAAAAGTATGTAAGTTCTTCCTGCGACTGAAGAAGCGTGTTTAAGTGAAGGACTTATGATGGCGGCCAAATGGAATTTCTCATTTAGTCTTAGAGATATGAAATAATCTTTCTGGTTGTGAAGGGGTCAGAAATTTTCTTTAAAAACATCCCGAATCGTTATTTAAATTGTGCAAGAGCGTCTGTAAGTGACGTCAGCCGTAATGAAAAAGTATTTTACAGTTTTTTACGAGACTCCCTTCCTCTTACTGAAAATATCATTAATTTTGACGAAACCATCTTTTACAATAATACAGTAAACTAGTGTTTTTACATTGATTGCTACAGCGGGATCAGTTCTTCCGTCTTATGTTGTGTATAAAGTTCAGCAATTATACCCAACGTGAATCGAGGATGGCTTCCCAGGCGCTCAGTATAGCATAAGTAAGAGCGGTTGGTTTAACCGAACACTGTCTTCAGAAAGCAGCTTTGCTGTAATAATACCACTTAGTCCAGAAAGAGTTAAAAAAATAGCGGATTATACGCCAGTTAATATTAACGATGATAATGTAGAACAGAAGTGAACTAATAGTATTATCAGTTATTTTGATTTTGATGGTGTAGATGATATTTCTGAATTGGTCACATCTAGGACAAGCTTCGGAGGATATTGACGCACAAAGTAATGATGATGGTTACAATAAATGTGAAAAGCTGTACAAAAGTAAGGTGAAACCTATTGTTTCTATCGACAAGTTACAGTACAAAGAAAAGGTCTGTGGAGTTTGAGGCGAGTTTTTCTAAGGAAGAAGTTTTAAGTCCGATAAGATGGAAAATTACTACTTTGTTTATCTAAACGTGGTCGATACGACCCCAGTTTCCAGACGTTAATGAATGAATATGATTCGATAGGTTAGGTACTTTATTCAAGAGTTAGAGCTTTTATTAAGATTGTTTTCTCTTAACTTGTTTTACAGAAAAAATAAAATGCATTGTTTCTTACAATAAAATAATGTTTTATGTAGCACTGGTATTTGTATTAACATATGTTCAATAAAGGTTTTGATTGGAATATTTCAATGTTAATTTTTTTTCTTAACCCGAAGAGTTCTAATTTTTTAAAACGATTTTCTATGTTCAACTCTGCTTATACTGTGCCTCATATTTTTTAGTTCTGTTTTCGCTTGTAGTGCTACTCGTGCCACTTTTTATTTCCTTTGTTCCTACATTATGTACGAACATGATGGTGAATCTGCAGCTATTGTGATCTCGTGGAAAAATGTCTTACTTCCATATATTTCACATTCCAAATACAACTTTACAAACAGTTATCTGGTGCTGCCATGGCTCTCCTCTCTCCCCTGTCGTGGCTAATATTTTCATGGAATCTTTTGAATCCGTTGCTCTTGATTCGGCAGAGCTGAAACCTAAGGTATGGTTCCGATCTGGCCCCGTGGCAAAGAGTCTTTACCTAATTTCTTAGACCTCCTCAATCGTCAACACCCAGATATCAATTTCACTATGGAGGTGGAACATAATGGTGCACTCCCATTCCTTGACGTACTGGTCACACATAACCCCGATGATAGCTTAGATCACTCTGTTTACCGAAAACCCATACACTCTGATGTCTCTCAATGCCACCTCACATCATCTCCCGGCACAAAAGTTCTCAGTTATCAACTCCTTGGTTCACCGAGCGGTGACAGTCTCTGAACCCAACTATCTTCCCACCGAACTGAATTACGTACGAAAGACCCTCCGCAACAATGGTTTTCCTAACAAGGACATCAACAAATATCTTCATCCGACCAGTAAACCAACGACCGATAACGCTACCATCAATCTAGCTACCGCTTGTCTTCGCTATATCTCAAGGTAACGGACAGAATCAGTAAAATTTTGAAAAAACAAAACATCCAAACGATCTTCATACCCCTCTCAAATGTTTCAGAAATTCTTCCATCTCCCAAAGACAAATTTTTCCCCTTAGCGAGATAGTTTCCCTTGTTAGTGTGGTGTGGTGTATATCGGCGAAGCGGGAAGCTCTGTCCAATACAGCAGTGCATACTCTATAACGTCGGATTACACTTTCCGTACGCTTCACGAAATTAGCAGAGACTAGACAGACTCGTATTTTGTCGACTCTCGGAGAAACTAGTAGACAACATGAATCTATTCTTATGAGACGAATAAACACGAATCTAGTCTCTGCTAATTTCGTGAAGCGCAACTCGTTTCTGCAGGCTTACCATAATTATATGGTACACATTATTGTGTTTTACATTTTCTAGCAGTAATAAGGCTTCTTGCAAGTTCAGACCAGAAATCTAACTAGGAAATAGATTTTTCTTTATTCACAAGTCTGGGCACCACCATCTTTTGCTGCAATAATTTGCCACTACGTTGTCATGCAAGTCAACGCCTGCCATACTCTACGTGGTGAGTGGTTTTCGACACCGGAAGGGGCCCTTGAAGCATGTAAAAGACATATTTCTGGGATACCCATTTCAGATTGCACTAAATGTTTTTTCGAATGCAAAAGTGCTTAAAACTTAAAGGTGAATATTTTGAGAAACAATAAAGTGATAAAATATCTTTCTTTTCTTTTTCCGGAAATTTTTAGGGTTCCCCTCGTATTAAAAAAAAAGCTAGAAAGGAATATGAGACTTGTAGAATAATGCTGCAATCTAGTCGATATCACAAATCGACATTGTTATTTTAAGTATTCCGCCAATTTCGAAGCTTAACAAAATATTGAATTTTTAAAGCAAGTTAAAGTGAACGCTATCTGGAATTTAAAAAAGATCTTTCAAATCCAGATCCGGCGATCCGTTCAAAACGTTCGAAATCTATGCTAATTTAATTCATTAACATTCAATAAGCGAAATGGTATCGGAAACGCCTCATTAGATTTCCAATATGGTACTGTGCAGACCGGATCCTCGGGTTAAAACGAGTTATTAGATTAAAATTCCCGAATTCAACGGAAGCGATGGAATACACGGACAGGATATAATGGAAATAAAGCGGCCTATCCAATTTTCTGACTGATAGCATGTATTTCATTGGAAAAATAACTGTTTAATCAAAATTAAATGCTTTCCGGATGTTATTTCGACTAATAAATAATAATTTTGCTCGGTTGTACAAAATTTAAACAATCTTGTGGGCCACCATTTATGTTCAGTGTTCGAAGGGAGCCCGATAATTATCTGGTTCCGGCAAGAAATTGCGCTGATAGATTGAAATAACTCTATTTTTCGTAAAAGTAACCTTTCGCAAGAGTCCTGTTAAGTGTTTAAACAAATACATCAGTTACTTCGTGAATTACGGCCATTTAATGTGAACAACTTTTGTGATTTAACAACAATGGAAAAAATCAAATGTGGAGCAGTGACTAAATTTTCGTTTTTTGAGAAAGAAAACGAACGATGAAATAAAAGTGGAACTTAATAAAATTTACAAGGACTCTGCACCTTCATTATCGACCATGAAATATTAGACAACGACGAGAATTTAAACTCGGCCTTAAGACCATTTTTGATGAAGGGCGTCCCGATCATCCAAATAAGGTCACCACATGAGAATTGATTGAAAACACTCACGATCGGAGATTGTGTGGCTATGGGCATCTCAACTAACTCGGTGCATAACATTTTAACAGCTTATTTGAATGTAAACAGGCTTTCCGCAAGATGTGTGCCGCGATTGCCCATAATTGATCAAAGCAATATTTACCGATATTAAAAGTCCATTCAAATGATTTTTGGCGTCGATTCATAGCTGTTGACAAAACATGGATTCAACACAATACACCAGAGACCAAAGAACAGCCCAAACAATGGTTTTTTTTCGTGGCCATCTGGCGCCAAAGAAGCCTCCTAAAACACTGTGACCTTCATCTTGTTGGCCGATAAACAAGATCATGGTTATAGTGTTTTAGGATGTACGCGGCATAATCTAGGTTGGTTACCTTGAAAAGGGCAAAACGATTAGTGGGGAGTATTATGCTTTAACTTATTGGATCGTTTCAACAGTGCTGTGAAAGAAAACTGTCCGCATTTGGCGAAGAAAGGGATTCTACTTCTTCAAGACGATGTACCCGTGCACACTTGTGTCATCGCCATAGCAAAATTCTATGAGTTATGATACGAATTACTTCCGCACGCATCGTATTCGCCGGATTTAGCGCCCAGTGATTATTTTTTATTTCCGAATATGGAAAAATTGCTCGGTGGAAAAAGATTTGGCTCAAACGATGAAGTGATTGTAGAAGAAAACAGAACTTCCTTCGTATTTTCGTAGATTTCAAAATAGTAATTGTTAAGTCTACAGTTGGCACAATTAAACGTTTCCTTTGTGTTGAACCGTAATTTTTATGTAATATAGGAATCATTTACACGGATTCACCTTCTAAAGTAGGTGTTGATTTCGCAATTTTATTCGTCTAACATTTTCATTAATAAGCATCCCGCGTAATAGGTAGCTGCAAAGTCCTCTACATTTTTTCCTAACACTCGGTGTTAGATGACGAGATATGGAAAATTTCGTAATTTTCAGCAGAGGCAGGCTTCTCTGCAACCGCTCCTAATTTATTTATATCTAAACTAGTGTCCGCATTTGGTTCGTAATTGGATGGTTTTGGAGGTTTTAGTTTCTTGGATACGGAAAAATAAACGTAATGCCTTCGCAGTTGGATGAAGGTTCCTTCCACTACGTTGTCTAATAACCGAAAAGAAATTTTCTAAAATGTCGTGCTTTAATCGGCTGCTTAAATTTTAATATACGCTTGCGTTGTCTCCTTCAAATTATTGAAGAATAGTCTTTATACTTTGAATAATGAATAATACAATTAAAACATGACGCGCCATATTCTTTCTTCTACTTTTCAAACCTTATTGCTCATTACAAGCTTCAAATGTATTGACTGCAGTGTTAATCATTGATCTATTCCCTCGATGCTTCACTCTAGTTCCTTCATTTCCAACAAGATCTCTTTCATTCTTCCTATCCCTATTATTCTTCTACTCCAATTCTTCCTAGGCCTTCCTTTTTTTCTCTTCTCTGTACTTCCTGCGTCAAGCACTTCTTGGATCATTGTGCTATGTTCCATTCTTATTATACAGCCACACTAATTTAGATGTTTTTTTTTAAATCTTGGTGGTGACTGCTTCTTGATTTGCTGTTTATCTTCATTGGGTACTCTGTCCCATTTTGTCTTCCCAATTATTTTTCTTATGAACTGCATTTCTGCTGTTATTATGTTTTTTTTTTAATCTTGGCGGTGACCGTTTCTTGATTTGCCGTTTATCTTATTTCTTCATTGGGTACTCTGTCCCATTTTGTCTTCCCAAGTATTTTTCTTAGGAACTTCATTTCTGCTGCTATTATGTTTTTCTTTAATCTTGGTGGTGACTGCTTCTTGATTTGCCGTTTATCTTATTTCTTCACTGGGTACTCTGTCCCATTTTGTCTTCCTAATTACTTTTCTTAGGAACTCCATTTCTGCTGCTAATATTTTTTTTTGTAATGGTCGGGATTTACTTGCATATGTTAATGTTGGTATCATATACTTTCAAGTACTTTGATGTTTTTCCTTTTTCTCAAAAATTGCTTTATTCAAGTTATATATAGTATATGTTGTTTGTCTTTTTTATTCTGTTATTTATGATTGCATTTATCTTTGTGCCTTCTGTTATTATGTTCCCCAAATATTAGTAGGTTGATACTGTTTCTAGATTTTGACCTTCAATGTGGATAGCGGATGGAATTATTCAAAGTATAAAAAAACTAGACTTGTAAACTAGAGCAGTCAGAAGAGCGGCCCCAATTCCCGGAAGAATGTACACCCGGTTATAATACGTAAACTAGAGCACCAGGTGCTACATACTTCTTATCCACGATTTAACATTTGAAGATACTTTTGTCTGAGTCCCAATCTAATAGAATTGAAAGGTGAGTAGAGGTAAAAGATTAATAATTCTTACATGAAACACCTCTTCATATTAAAAAAAGAGAGTCTTGAGTTAGGCTTAAACGTAGCAGCCTGTTATATACGTTAATCGCATAAGACCCTTAAATATGGTACAATTCTTGCATTTATCATCCCTTCCATCAAGTTTTATTCGCTTTGTAGTTATATTGAAAAAACTGAAAGTCTGCCAACTTTCAAAGGGATGGTTTCCACCCTCAAAGTGAACTTCGGTAAATAAAGAAAATGCTTTACTTTCCAGTTTAATTAAAATCGTGAGTCTTTTATCAAGAGATGAACGTTAAGTTGGATGAAGTTCATGGCACATCTGCTCATGTGTAAGCAACTGTTTACAATTGGGTAAATGAGTTTAAACGTGGCCGTGCCACACAAAAGATGAACATCGTTCTGGACGCTCAATGGAAGTGACTACCTTCGAAATGATTGACAAAATCCAAGATATGGTTTTGAATGATCGACGAATCGAAATGGGCGAAATAGTTGATGCCACAGCCATACGGCAAGGTACAGTGTTTTCAATTTTGCACGAAAAATTCGGTGTGAAAATAATCTCGGCAAGATGGGTGCCGCGTTTGCTCTCAGTGGAGAATAAACGCAATCGTGTGGTAGACTCTGAGGCTGTTTTGACGCTTGTTCTGACGAGTTTCTCCGTCGATATATAACTATGGACAACGAATGGATATTCTACTACACTCCGGAGACAACAGTCAAAATAGTGGATTTTCGAAGGCAAACGGCCTCCGAAGAAGGCGAAGACGGTGAAAACGGCCGGCAAGGTGATGATCTCGGTTACTTGAAAAAAGAACAAACAATAACTGGAAAGTATTATGCGTCGTTATTGGACCAGTTGGGTAAAGAAATCGAGAAAAAACGTTATTTGGAAAAAAAAGCTCCTCTTCCATCAAGACCATCCACGGGCGCACACCTGCGCAGTTACGATGACCAAAACTAAGGAATTAAAGTTCGAATTAGTACAAGATTTACCATATTAACGGAATTTGACCCCCCGTGACTTCTTTTTATTTAAAAATTTCAAGAAATGGCTTGGCGGACAACGGTTCACGTCGAACGAGGAAGTCGCCCAAACAGATGCCTATTTTGAGGACTTTCCGAAATCCGAATTTTTGGAGGGCTTAAAAGAGAAACACTTGGAAAAGCGTATATAGTTAAATGGAGATTGTTGGAAAATAAATAAAAATCCACGGAATATCTTTTTCTAAGGGCTTATTGAACAACCCTCGTGTTTACTTTGGAGACACCTATATAGTGAAAAACCCTGTTTGGATGAACTTTTTTTCGTGTTAAAAACGCATAAGGGCTAGGCTTAACACCCTGCACCACGCATTCTAAAGGCCCCTTAAATATCCTCCAACTTTATGGGCGTTTCCCCCATCAAGATGTATGCTCCAGATTTTCACCAAGCTTCATTAAAACTCGAATTTGACACTCTGAAACCTTTCCTTGTGAGTTTCTCGTTGTATTCATTAACTAATCGATACCTCGTGAAATATAAGATGAATTTTAATGTAATTTTCTACGTCTCTCGCGAAATGTTAGAGGTTCCGAAGTAGGAATTCCCTCTAAAACCAGTCTGTTGACAAAATTAGGTCAGTCGTTACGACGAAGTACGGTAGTGTTTCCTTGTACTCCAACCAATATTTATTAACCAACCGGGAAACGGATATAGCAAGGATAACTGACACATCCCTAAATGTGTATCGCTTGTAATTTCATTAAAACGAATATGAAGTAATAAGCTAGATTGCCTTATAAACTACAAGCATGTACCGAACAAGGAAATTAATTATTTTTGTTGATATTGTTGGAAGGAATATCCGATTAAAGTGGAAACTTCGAATCGAATGTTTCACGCAGAAATACGTACAAGAAAGTTTGTGAGTGGTTTATGTCGACCTTATTAACTTGTTTAGAACTAAACGAAATTTAATTTACGTAGAATTCCTGAAAATATCATGCTAGGATTAAGATAAAGAGAGACACACGGAAGATAACTGTTACTTTATTGGGAGAGGGAGGAGAGTGCTATGGCTATATATGATGGTGAGATTTGCATGTCTCAACATCGCAGGTGTGATACGTACTCGTCCTGGAAGGCCTGCTGCGACTAACGCCACATCACATCCACATTTAAAAGCGGGCTATGCCGAGTGTCCTGGCTCTTTGTAGAATGAAGGAATTACAACCTGGAGATGTTAGAGGGCATCGGAGCATGGTACACGGATGACTCGAGAACAGAAGTTGTTGGAACAGTTATAAGCACTAGTGGACCTAACTACGACCTAATAAATGCTTGCAGGACTCCATATCAACATATTTCACAATTTAAGACAATTGGGACTCAATAACCATGTTATTTTGCTGTGGGTCTCAAGCCACCAAGGGATCGAAGGAAATAAAAAGTAGATAAGCTGGCCAAAGAAACAGTGAACATGCCCTTCATCGGGCCTAACTCTTTTTGTGGTCAAAAGAGCCACATAAAACGAACAATAAAGACATGGGAGGGCGTACTGGGAGAATGTTCTAGCACAAAAACAGGCGAATTGGTAGGTCACGTAGCCCTAAGATATATTAAGAAAAGCTGAAAATCAAATCTATCGCCTATCCCAAGAAGATTTGGAGACGGCAGAACACATTCTACGCAGATGTGTTGCCATAGTTGTACACGTTACCAACATTTCAATAGGCCATTTTTTGCTACTGAATTGAAAGAAGAAGATTCTGGAGTAGTTTTAACATTTATTAAAAGCCTGCAATTATACATACACAGAGGTTAATGTCGCAGTAACGAGTCTGTTCCGTCTGTTCTATAATAATAATATGAGAACAATGGCGAGAGTTGCTATAGAAGTCATATTTAACCTAGAACGACCATATGTTTTATTAATATTTGTTCATATAGTAAGTGGGGAATCTTTGACCTAAAATATGACGATTTAACCTAAAACACCTAAATAAAATATTCCTTCTAGCCGAGATACAAGATGTTTTATTTAAAAATGTAACAATCATATTAGCCCACTGTTATACCTCCTAATATTTTTGGTCCATAATTGGCAAATAATTTATGCATGTTAGGCTAGTTTAAATTATAAACCCTATTATCAGAGTTATTTTTCTTATTGTACATTCTACGCTACTGTTGTAATCGTTATAGTAGCATGATTTTTTGATTTCTCGTCATTTTCTAGGTAAATATTCTCTTTTCCTAAGTAATTTATTGCGGATTTCTCTAAGTTTGATCCTAAAAATTAATAAAATAGCTTGAACTTCTCATATCTAATTAGGTCTTTTCAATTCGCTAAAATTAAAAAGATCAAATCAGCACTGTGAGAAATTAATAATAGAACAATTGCTATTAGTAGGTTCTGGTCTATTGAATTTTTTTTTGTGAAGATACCATGACACGATGATAATAATAATAGCAATAATAGCCTTTATTAACCAACAGACCAAGGGTCCAATAACAAGATAATTACAATAAATATATATAATGAGTGAATGAATGTAGTTTGTGTATGTTATGTTTATATATAGGTAAGTAGTTCTGCGCCTTACAGCGTGTATGTACACTGCCGTTCAGAGAAGTTCGGTCGGTTAGTAAAAAACATGAAAAGTTTACAGAAACAAACGAAACTAAAAACAAAATGCAATTTTATTGTATGTACAGGTAAAAAAGACAAAAATAAATAAATAAAAAGTTATTCTGGCCTAATATAACATACTGAACATTATTTTCTTTTTCATCGAGAAAACCTCCTTTGCTGTTAATCACCGCTCGAACTATTCTAGGCATTCTTTCGATAAGTTTTGTTAAAACGGATTGTGGAATATTAATCCATTCATGTTGCAGAATATTCCGTAAATGTTCTTGTGAAGTTGGGCATATTTTTCGGATCCTCCTGTCCAGTTCATCCCACAACAACTCTATCGGGTTCAAGTCTGGGCTTTGTGGGGGCCATGTCATTACTTTCAGGGTATGCTGTTCTTCTTGCTCCTTTAGATAGTTTTTACACGCTAACGCAGTGTGTTTTGGGTCGTTGTCATGCATGAATGTAAAGTTACGGCCTATTATACGCAATCCTGATGGCACTGCATGATTCTGGAGTATTGCAAAATAATTTTCCTTCCTCATTACACCCTGCACTCTGCATAAATCTCCCGTTCCAGCAAAGGAGAAACATCCCCACACTAACACAGAATTACGCCCTTACTTTACTGTAGGCACGATGCAGCTCTAGATCATTTTTTCGGTTTTAGATCTTCGGACATAAACTCGTCGATTTTGCCCAAAAACCTCAAACTTTGACTCGTCAGTCCAAAGCACGTGTTTCCAATCATCTAGCGACCAATCTAGATGAGAACGGGCCCACTGTAGCCGTTTTGCTCTGTTGCCCCGACGTAATAAGGGTTTGCGAATGGCAATGCGCCCATGAAGGTCCGCTTGTTGAAGTCGACGTTTTACCGTACTCGCCGAAACTTGTTCTTCACGGCCACGATTGACTTCGGCTGCTATTTGTGGCGCTGTTAATTTTCTATTGCGTTTGCTTAATAATACAATTCTCAAATCTTCAGCTTTTGTTGTTTTCCTAGATGCTCCAGGACGAACACGATTTTCTATAGTTCCAGTTGTCCGATATCGCTTTATGATGTCATTTACTGTTGAACTTCTCATATTTATTTTTTCAGCAATTTGTTGCCCCGAATATCCTTCTTCAAACAGCGTAATAATGCGTGAACGTTTTTCTACACTGGCAGGCTTGCCACGTGCCATTTTGAAGTAAATTTTCTTAAAACTTTCGCGCAAAAGCGACAGATGCACACCAACACACGTTCAACAGTAAAATGAAGCAAATTTATATCTTTACGCCTGTGATAAATAAACAAGAATGATACTGCGGTATATTTCCTAAATGTATTGTTCGTTAATAATCCCAAACGACCCGTTTCAAAAGATCGGCACTTCCGAGAAATTCTTGGAATGATAATAAAAGGGACTTTATTGTGGTTGTCGCAATATTTCTACTTTACATAATAATTTATGACTTTAATCCCTTAGAAAAGGGTGTATGCTTAATATTTTTCTAATTTTATGTATTAATAATTGTATACAGTGTGATATAATAGATTTTTATTGTATGACCGAACTTCACTGAACGGCAGTGTATATTAAGAAAAAAAAAGAAAAAAAGTAATAATAATAATAAGATGCACTAAGCTTCCTGGTACCTGAAAGTATTCTACCATCCATCGTTGCCGATCCGAGTTAATGTGTATGTTGGAGCCCGCTTCAGAATATTAGTCCTTGCAAATGGCACCATGAATGTAGAATGGTATCTACAGTTAATACGAGCAACAAGAAGCGACATATGTTAGAATAAGAAGGGTAATCGATAATATTTGTTATCAATTTATGCAAGAATTTCTTGCAGTTAGCCTCTCTTCGTTCATTCAAGGGTACCATCTCGAAGCGCGATAGCATAGCATCTTGTGAAGCACCCCTATCAGGATAGACACCATCACATTTGAAGGACATAAATTTCAAAAGTCTGCGCTGAATTTTTTCAAAGATCACTATATCGGATGTGTATAGAGGATACCAAATCAGCGCAGCATATTCAAAGTATAACGACTTAATTAACGATATATCTCTAAAGTATTTTGAAACGCCCATTATAAACCCCATCTTGTAGGCCTCAGCACACACTGTGAAGATGTGAGACTTGAGCGTCATGCCAGAATCAAATAGCACACCGAGATCTCGAACTTCAGTTTTACGACTTAGAGTACTACCATCTACATAATACGCTGAAGTGTTCAGTACACGAGAACGACTATAGCTGACCACACAACATCCAATCTCAAGCCCGATCTTTTGCACCACTCCACTAGTATGTCTAAATTACGCTGAAATTTGTTAATATCAGTAATCTTTGTAATTTCTAAATATGTTTTTATGTCATCAGCGTACGCAAGAATAGGACCGTCTACTCGCAGGATCAAATCATTAATAAATTATACAAACAAGAGTGGACCTAGGTTAGAACCTTGCGTAACACCAGATGTCAAGGTATAGCTATCAGACATATACCCATTATAAACTACGTAGCATCTCCGCTGAGACAGATAAGAACGTATAAGTTCTAGAGCAGATGGGGCAAAACCAAATAGGTCCAATTTGCGGATCAGAATTTCGCGGTCAACTAGATCAAATGCTTTGGAGAGATCTGTATAGATTATATCCATCTGCCCGCGCGCATCCAATACTTCTCTGATTTGTTGAGATATCACGGCTAAATTAGTAACTGTTGGCTGACCAGAGATAAAGCCATGCTGATTGGTAGAGATAAGTAAATAAGTATTATTATAGATGCTAACGTAAAGAACTTTCTCGTATACCTTGGCAAAATTACTTATAATAGATGTCGGTCTATAGTTGGACAGAGGTGTACAAGGTGGGCCAAATTCGATACTTTTAATGGGGAATTTATATTTCTAAAGGAATTATACAAAAACTGACCTAAGCTTCTGGAGCTCGATTTTAAAGAGAAATCGATTGGTGAAATCCCTATTTTTATATCTTCCCTAATATAAGAGATACAGAGTGTTTTCTTAAAATGTGCAATTTTTAAAAACCCTTGTAACTTTTTTATTTATGAAAATTCTTGATTTATATAAGAACTATAGGGTGCTTTTTGACGCAGCTTCCTATGCTCTAATTTTTTCTTTTTTTAAACTCATGTTTACGCATTTTTTAGTAACAAAGGTGTATTCTGTAAATATTTCGTTTAAATAGGTCGGTAAGAATTTTAGAAACCAACTTATTTTAGTTATAGTCCTCTTAATTCTTTATAGCTATAATATCAGTAATGCTATTAATGGTTTCCTTAGTTTAGTTTGTTTGAATTGGTATTTGTAACATTTAATATTAAAATATTTTTTTTCTGCCTTGTTGAAATCTTTTATTTGCTTATTTACCACCATACATAGCCATCTTAAAATAATGTAAAATGAAGAAAAATAAATAATTTAAAAATTGTTTAAATAAAATATCAAGTCTGCTGTATCATTCTAAAGGTAATTTTATATGCTTTTCAACAGTATAAAAATATATAGGGTGTTCCATATAAAAAAAACACAAGTCCTGATAATATCTCAAAAAATAGGAGTTTAAAAAAAGAAAAAATTAGAGCATAGGATTCTGCGTCAAAAAGCGCCCTAATATAGTTTTTATATAAATCAAGCATTCTCACAAATAAAAAAGTTACGAGGGTTTTTAAGAATTGCACATTTTAAGAAAACGCTCTGTATCTCTTATATTAAGGAAGATATAAAAATAGGGATTTCACCAATCGATTTCTCTTTAAAATCGAGCTCCAGAAGCTTAGGTCAGTTTTTGTCTAATTCCTTTAGAAATATAAGTTCCCTATTGAAAGTATCGAATTTGGCCCACCTTGTACTATCGTCCTTTCTATGAACTGGTCCAACACTCACTATTTTCCATCTATCTGGAAATGTACTGGTTGCAATAGACAGGTTAATAATTATATGTAGAGGGAATGCAAAGACGTAGCTACAGTTCCGGACCAGGAAGCTAGGTAATAAGTCATCACCCGCTGTATGTTTATTATTTAACGTGGACATTAATTCATGTAACTTTTCTTCTGTAACAGGTAATATTAATATGTGATGGAGAGCTATGAGCAGTATCAGTAAGTGGAGAACCCGAAGAATGTATAGGTAATTTCGAGAACATGTCAGCAAAAGCATTGACTATATTTTTAGGTATTACCATCATTATCATGCAGTTTATTAGGAATTCTTGTGGAACGTCGTTTGGCACGAAGAAAGTTCCAGAGCTGAGATGGAGAGGTCTCGATAGAGCCTTCTACGTTATTCAGGTAGAGTCTGTAGCCATCATGTATTTGCTTTTTGATGATATTCCGCATTCTTTTGAATTCATTATGAAAAAAATACATTTCTGGTGTCCTATTCCGTTTGCGGTGATAGTTATCTTTGATTTTAATATTGGCGATTACTGCAGGTGAAAACCAAGGCGGATAGCCAATACTGCATCTAGGTTTATAAGATACATAAAGTTCAAAATGGAATATATAACATTGTAGAAGGCGTCAAGTGCATGGTTCACATCAGCATAATCGAGCAAGAAGGTCCGGTCACAATTGAAGAGGTGATAGGTAATCGACTTTGTTAAAGTTATAACTACAGTTGTTAGTAGATGGGAACCGCCGCAGAGGTACAGAATGCAATATATTATATGTAATGACAAGACTGGGGTGATAAGGGTCGTCAGATAAGAGCGAATTATCAGAGTAAAGAGAAAAATAAATCTAATTTTTTCCCGTCATGATGATCAAATGATATTTTAAATGTACACTCCCCGACAAAAACTTAGACGCGGTAAGATGTTTTACGGGTTTTAAGGGTTACAACATTTCTTTGCGAAACTAGCAAGTTATCTAATTAAGTTTTTATTCATAAAAGTAAAATAAACTTAAAAATATCTCCTCCAGTAATATATGAACTAAATAATAAATTATTACTCCAATGTTTAAACAATTTCTGCGACAAAAATTTAGACGCTCTGTTGCAAATGTAAAACAAAAACCAACAAATGAGTGATCAGTAATGCGTAGATCCTCCATTGTTCTTATACACTTCCACTAGTCTGCTATTAATAGATTTATATGAATTTAGCACATAATTTTGAAGAACATTCTGCCATTCAGACACTATTGAAGTTTTCAGTTCCTGCACCGTGAAATATTGACGGCCTCCGCCATAAACGCGACGTGCCAATTCACCCCACATGTTTTCAATAATGTTTAAGTCTGGTGACCGTGCCGGCCACTGTAAAGTTTTAATCTTTTTCTCTTTAAACCATCCAGTAATGGTTTTTGCTTTATGAATTGGGGCGTTATCTTGCTGAAAAACAAAATTGCGCCCGGCCCATTGGTTTCCAAAACGTAGAAGATTGCCACGCAATAAGTCTTTATACGTCGCAGATGTCATTTTGTTTGTGTAAAATACTATCTCACTTTTATCGCGAAATCCAATCGCTGCCCATATCATCGCAGATCCACCCCGTAATTGTCTGGTCATTTTCACTTTTGGTTCCTTTCTCAGATCGTGATAATAATGCGAGTATCCATCCGGTCCGTCCAAATTAAAACGTTTCTCATCGGAAAATATAAGTTTTTCCCATTGTTTCTTCCAGGATATGTGTTCTTTAGCAAATCTCAACCTCGCTTCTTTGTGTTTCGCCGAAAGTGGCGGTTTTCTCAACATTTTCTTCCGTGATATTAGCGGTGACGCCTTTAAAATTCTTTGAACATTACGCACGTGCTTTTGTACTCCCGTACAATACAACAACATACGCAGAAGAATTGGATGCACACCGCAATATCATGCGTTTATCCCGCTCACTTACAGCTTTCGGTCGCCCCTGGTCTTTTGGTTTGCCGTAATTTTCGGATCTTTTCGGAAATTTCTAACGGAATGATCGCTTCTTCGTGACGGACGAGCAATTTCCTTCTTACTAACACCATCCTGGTGCCAGACTAGAACTTTACCCCTTTCTATCAAGAATAATTGCTTTTTTCTACCCATATGGCAAACACTTTATAAAATATAATTTCTCGTGGTGAAATGTGTACACTTTACCAGCACAACCACTGCATAGAAAGAGAAGTATCAAATTAAAACATTTTCGCTTATATTAATGTAATAAATGCACAGGGTCTAAATTTTTGTCGCCTTTAAAATTCCTATTTTGATCTGGGAAAATCTCAATTACCCCTCATAAAGCAATAAATACCCAGAAATATCTATAAATGGACTATTTACATAACAATATTAATAACCCTCATTTACATTTTATATAATGTCTATAAACTTTGTTTCATAAATAAAAACGATACCGCGTCTATGTTTTTGTCGGGTAGTGTAGATATGCGAGATCTTGTATGTGTTTATGCAACTCATTGAAGGCGTCAGCTGAAACCAAAAGCGGTTTCTTACAAAGTCTTGTGCGATCTACAAATTTATCAAGTTTCATTAGAATCGGCTATTTCAAATTGGAAAGGTTTACTTGCTATCAAAACTTTAGCGTAAGTGTACCGGTCGTGCAAGTAGCAATCCGAATTTCGACTATATTATGTACATACTACAGCGTGTAGAAAGGAAGGAAGGGGAAAGACTGATTTACGGAGGTGAGCGTCGATAGAATATTCCACAATTCGACGACAGACCCACTAAATTACGATCGGCATTTATTATTAATATACGTTTTACTGTGGAGTACGGTTGACGATTCGCAAACTTGATAAGCTGACGACGATCCGACGTTACAACCGTCTTTTGCTTCGCGCTTAATATTTTAGTACCCGGCGATGAGTGCGCCTTTTGGACCGACACGATGTTGATGCCAGATGTTCGGAACGCTGTTTGGGTAAAATGGTGCTGTGGAGAGAATATGTAGCGATTGCGGAAAAATATCGCAACAAAAGTATCTACGACAAATTTGAAAGATCCAGTTTGTTCATTTAAGTTATTTAGGAGAAGGTTTGTTAGAAAAGGGAAAGGAAAAATAGTTAGAGTTTATGGGCTGAAGTTATTTTGGCAAGTAAAAAGTAAAAGAATATTGTTATATACCAACACTAAGTTGTTTTAATAACATCAGCAGCTCAAGTTGACCTCGATTTGCCAAGAGCATCTGTGCATGGTATGCAAACGAACTTGTGGTAAAATTAATTTCTTTTCTAGAGATTTCTTCGCAAAGTTAGCAGGTAAATGTTTGTTCCTAAAATACTTTATTTTTCGCAAAATGCGACCAGAGATTGCAGAAATATCCAAATCAATTGTCAATAGGATCGGAGTATCCATATTGTGTCAAGTTCTCATTTTAGTAACATTATTAATATTGTTCGTACCGATGCTTAGTACCGATATTCCACATTTGTTTCACTAAAATGTGTAAAACACTGCTGTAAGCCGCATCTTAATACAATGATTAATTTTTCAAATATTCAAGTTAAAACTTAAGTAAACATTTAACTAAGTCCAGCAGTTAATTCTCTTTGGGTCCTGATTAAAATTTATTTATCTTGCTGGCTTGTTGATGTTGGGGGCAGATCAATATATTCGTACTCTTCGTAAGCTTGTCCTGTAGCAAATAAACTTTCGTTTGTTTTTCCTGGGCATTTGATAAAATGTCTTAGCATTCGCGTTCGAATTCTTTGCATTTCCTCCGTACATTTTACACATTCCGCCCATTTTCTAATAATTTTCGCTTTTCTACACTCTTTAAAACGTTTTCAAATGTTTAATAAGAGAAACGCACCCGATACGATAATCAACGGGAATGAACTGAACGCAAAATTAAAAATGTACCATCAAGCAAAACAATGTGCTCCGTTCGTTTGTTAATCTTCATGTTGTGATGCTTGAAGCTTTTGAGACTACCCTCTTACATACGTATTCCAGCAACTATCGCGTTTTAAAAGGTTTAATTCGCTGCATTTGGTAGAGAGCAAATCGTTTTTGTTGATTTAGGATCATTTGATTACCAAACCCTTCGGGACATGAAGGGTTGGGTTAATCTTGCACGAAGCCGTTCTGAATAATACAGCGCTCATAAAGTTTGTACATAAATCGTGAAATGGTAATCGGATTGGAAGGTATGAATCTTTAAATAAGTCGAGTGATGATATAAGGAGTGTCCTGGAAAAAACGAAATACCCTGAACATTTTTGAAGGGGGGCAAGTTCTAATGGAAAAATGATCTGCGTTTCTTTAATTTTTTAGCTTTAATCTTGATTTTTTGTTGATAAATTCGTTTTTTTTTTTAATACTGTAAGGAGCTAGAACACAGTAATTTATTTATTTTAAAACTTGTCGGAGTCGGTCCCTTCCAGCTCCCATGCAATAATATAAATGTTATTCAAACCTACCACGTATGTACATTTTGTAACATTTTTGGCGTCACTGCGTAACATCTTTGTTAAATCTTAGCTCGTAGACTTTTCAGGGACTTTACAGACGGTCATCCCCTAAAAAGAAAACGAGTGGTGATAGGTCACGGAAGGTTACTTTGCCATATCCACTAATTAGGAAACTTGTGGTCAAGGGAGCAGCAGAATGAAGTGGTCTAGTATATCTTTTTGGAAAAAAGCACCGCTTACATTGTTGTTCACCTTTACCGGTCTAAATTATTTTTTTAAAATAAATGTTTGTGTCATATTAAAGTTTATTTGACAATATGGAATACAAATTATGGGATAATTTTTTTGGACGGTGCCACGAAATAAATAACCATGAAGTGGTGGTCAACCCAGGAAACCATTAGTACTGAAAGGGTTAAGAAAGGAACCTTAGGATGTGGTTGCTAAGAATTCCCGTCAACATATTTAATTTTTCTGGATATTGGGTGTGGTGCTCCTGATAAACGTGATAATATCATCATAATATATTGTAATGTCATCAGTGCCAGATTCGTTTCTCATCTTGACATTTCACATTGCCCACCTATCGGGTATGAGGGTCCATCTGTTGGTAGGAAGCCCGATCCTTAGAGAAAGATCCCTGTGTTTAGCCGAATATCTCTGGGGCGTAAAAATAAGAAAAGTAACAGAAGTCCAGCCAACGACAATCGTGGGGAAGACTTATATTAACTACTTTTATCTTTCATCACATTAATGTCTAAAATTTCTACAACAAGATCTAGTGGATACGTACAAGTTTTCTTTGTCAACTAAATGTCTTTCGGTCCGTTTCATCTAAAATCGCAGTGTAGTTTAATGTTGTAGTGTTGCATGTGGGCAAGACTCATCAAAGAACATAGAATCCCAACATCGGTTGCGTTCCTGCATCATGCTACAGCAAAAATCGTTTCTTTCGGTATATATTTCAATAATAGTACATTTTCAATGGGTAAAAAATATCATAGGTGTCTATGGAATAAAACAATTGCCAACGTATTTGAACAATGGTGAAAAACAACGCCAATTTTATTTGTGACTTTAGGTCTAGCTGTCGTCCAGGCAAGTTGTACGAAGCATTTCCTCCAAGTTAAATAGTTCTGAGTAAATATTTCAGTTTAAATTTTTTTTTAATAAGTGTGTTCAGTAGTCTATTAGTGAAGAAAAGAGGTTCGAAGAAGGACATAAACCTGGCGTTTATGTATTAGAAAGTGACAAGGTTTAAGGTTAATAGTTATTTTCATTTCTACATCTTAACACGTTTCTTTTCATCTGCCCAGAGAGTGTCTAGCGATATTCCCGGGTTCACGACCCGCAATTTTCGAAAAAAAAAAAAATTAAAAATTTCCTAAAATAAAAACATTACAAAATATTATATTACCCAATAAAAGTTCCTTCAATATCACTAATAAAAAGTAAAAGCAACACTGGTTCCAACACAGAATGCCAAATTTGTGAGGAATTGACTAGATTTATGCATTCCTCTAAGTTAAAATGAATCGAAACATATTGAGTGCGTTGGCGTAAGTAAGCTGGCAGCTTCTGCAACGAAAAACAGTATGGTAGAGGCAGTTGAGTGAGCTGGTGAGATCACACATTAATAGAAACACCATATTGGTGATTCTGCATTACGATTTGATGATGGTTTTCATCTTCCCATGAAGTACAAATTATGTAGGTTGAAAACACTATTGCGATCAAAACTTGCTTCATTAGTGAATAATAGGTGATAATTCTTTTGGAAATGAAACGGCTGAAGAAGCTGTTCTTTGGGGACTTGTCTACCTGATTCGCAGTTAACATTCTGTACAGCTGAATTTATTTTTCTGGTACTTATTCTCAGATTATTTTCTACTATTCGCAAGACAACTTCTTTGTTTGTAACAGTACGATGAATTCGGGTAATCCTACTATTTACTTTTGCTTTTCTTAGGACAGCTATTTTCACCTCGATAGAGACGTTGAGCTTTAGAAGAATCTGCTCGAGCGTCGCTATAACACGCAATATTTTTGAAAAGTGTAGAGAACCATTTACAAATGCGATAAAAAAAAAAACGAGAAACAACAGAATCAAACCAAAACGTAATCAAGGACACGACAAACAAATATGATAAACTAAAATACACCAATTTTAGTTCATTTAGGTCTTCGCAATCGGAGGAAATTAAACAAAAAAATAAATTTTCTTAAATAGTTTTAAGACCCTGCATCTTGAAAACAAAAAGTTCTCTATGGCGTGGTAGTATGTGTTATGTTTTTTCAATGTCAATGGTACATTTGTGACCAATTTTCAGACAAAGGTCCAACCCAACAATAGGATAATATGATTGAAGTAATATATACACAAATCATAAAAAAGACAAACAACCTTTCTTCCTACTTGAACAAGTCACATCGCCTAGCCGCCTTACAAAGGATGTAAGTAGGAGCTCGTTGCATAATGTTTGTCCGTGGGAACGGAAGAATGAAGCTACTGTAATATCTTGCATTTAATCGTAGCACATTCGTTGAAGTAAGTAATCTCTCACAAACGCCATCTCTTCTCGTACTCAAAGCTACCACGCTATGCTTTTCCAGTAATCCATCCTGCTGAGTACCCCTCTCAGGATATATTCCATCAATCTTGTATGAGAGATATTTAAGAAATTTTCGATGGATGCGATTCAGACTTGGACGCTCATAGCCATATAGGGGATACCAGATTAGAAGAGCGTATTCTAGTTTGCTCAGTACAAAAGCGTACTACAATTATTTTAATAAGGTTTTATTCCTGAAATATTTAGAGACGTGCATAATCAAACCAAGAGATTTTATGGCTTCAGAGTGGCTATTGTTAATATGCGATGGTATCAAGAAGTACACTTAAGCCATTCAATTCAAGATTACGAGATAAATTGGCACCCCTGATTTAATAGGGGAATATAAGAGATGAAGAAGAACGGGAATACGTAAGTACGTAACATTTCTCAATATTCAATTTGATCTTGAAACGTTCACACCATTCAACCAGCACATCAAGACCATTTTGAAGTTTTCCAGTGACATCAACTGAAGATATTTCCGAGAAGATTTTAATAGCATCTGCATAAGCAAAGGAAGATTGATGTTCAAGAGCAGATCATTAATATAAAGCACAAACAATAATGGTCCCAGATTCGATCCCTGGGGAACGCTAGAGGAAAGAGCAAAGTTATTAGAACAGTATCCATTATAAGTAACCTAACACTTTTTCTCTATCAAGTACGATTTCAGGAGACTAACTGCAGATGGAACAAAACCGAAGGAACTCAGCTTCAATAACAGCAACTGATGATCGATCATGTCGAACGCCTTAGATCACATCAATTTGGCCACGCCTATCTAAAACTTGAAGCCATGTTAATTTGAGGCACGAGTTTTGATTAACTTTCTGATTCGCTTAAATTCATTACAATACGTTATATTTTTAGTTTTGATCCATTTACGGTGGTAAAAATGTTTGGTTTTTAGATTGTGTATGAGATATCATACACGTACACATCATGACGTAAACCACGGTGAATAGGAGGTATTTGGGCGTGATTTGGAAGGAACGTCTAGATCCAGGATAGCATACAGAGAGTTATAGAAAGTAGCCAGAGGTTCATATTAACAACGATATAGTTAAGAAGAAGGGACCAATCACGGTTTAAAAGATGATTGTGTAGTGACTTTACCGAAGTTGTATCGAAAATTGTTAGCAGAAGGAGGACGAATGTAGATAGTAAAATTCAAAAAAATTATTAAGTCAATAAGACACACCAAAGTATCAATGTAGTTGGTGTCAATAGCAGTCACTAGCAGCACCACCTTAAGGGTTAAAAGTCCTTTTATTATAAAAAAAAAATAGTTGAGTTTGTAAAAGAACCGTTTTATTATCAGAAAAATTATCCGCTAGTTAAGTTGCGAATAAACATCTGGTCGAGAGTAGCATGGATATAGGCATGACCTGAAAGTCTTCACGATTTCTTTAAATACAAAGAATTAATAAAGATATTTATTACTCCCATTTCATTTGAATAAATTAAGTGATATTAGTATCACTAGCTTCACTACATAGATACGTGTTTATCGCTGAATAATTTTTAAATTATCACGATCAATTTCCTCCATTATATGTAGATAGCAAAATAGACTTCGGGCAAGGCAGATAATGTATAATAATAATGAAAACAAATTCACAACAGGGTAGATGAATTAAGTGATAAGGATATGACAAACATAATCAATGTTGTTGATATTTTTTTTGGATTTCTCAATAAAAACATGCTTCTCCATGTTAGTGTCACGTTTATGATGAAAATGTGCCACAAAATAATCCATAGTTACATTTAAATTGTATAATTACTTCTTGAAAAAATATTTTTTAAGATCGCAAATATTATAAGATACTTGGAAAAATTACTTACCCGAATATAATTTTCCCAACCGCACTTTGCAAATAGTACAAATAAAGTACCAAACAAGGGTGTACTTGCCGCTTATTACCCGAATAATAAAAATGTAGCACGCCCACTAATACACCGTACATATACGTCTATGTATCTCACTTTTCTTAATCCCTATCTCGACACATTCGTATATGCGCATAAAAATGAATAAAAGCTATATCTCGATTAGGAACGATTATAAAATATCTTTAAAAGCCACAATGTCACCACGAAATTAAATATGCTGTTTACAAAAGCCCCTCTTCGAGAGTCCGAAGAAACGATACGATAGATTCGCCACGCCAGGTTTTGCTTTCGAAATCTATGCGGGGACGTACGCACGTAAAGCACACAGATTCTCAAAATTTTCTCTATCAGTCAGCTGTTTCGCGAAGACGTGATCAATAAACTAGAGCATGCTCGATGAAGTTCGCATCATTCGGTCGGGGAATTTCATTAAGCAAATTTTTCAATGGGACGCGTGTTCGTTGGAAATTAAAAAAAAAAGATGGGGAAAAAAGAGAGAAGGGAAGTTACGTGTAATCTTCGCATGTCCCCCTTCGAACCTCTCCTTCGTTCCTGGCTTTTTTTTTTCGGAGAAATTCCGATTTCATTTCCGATAGAAGGACTGAAAGATTGATTGACAGGAGAAAAAGCCGACGAAATTTTATATTTTTATATTTTCCATTTTTAGATGTTAAAAAGGATGATGATGAAATATTTCGTGAGGTTTAATTATTGTTGGAAATGAGGTTTTAAAGAACAACGAAAATGATCAAATTTAAGGAAAAGTCACACAGTTAATACAATTTGGCTTCAGTAAGTGAATTATCATAATCTTAAATTTTCTTGGAATTTCTGATGTACAGTGGCGGCCATATAAATAGCACAGGTAAACTGATATGGATGAATAGATAAATTTGTAAATGTTAACAAGTGATTTATTTAACTTAGTTTAACAAAAATGTAGCAGATGGCATGCAGCTTATAATAAACACACAATATTTTATAAACTTCAAGATAAACAAATTAAAAAAATAAATATATTATTTTTTAAGGGGGCATAGAAATAGCACACTTAATAACAATAACGAAATACTGTATTATTTCTCTTTTTTAATTCTTTTTTGCTTTTACGTTTAATATTTTGTTGGAAACCCCTTATAAGCCATTGCTGCACATCTTCTCGGCACACTTTCAACTAATTTTTGACATCTCTCTACAGGAATGTTATGCCAGGCTTCTTCAATAGTATTCCATAATTCGTCTAATGTCGCTGGAGATTTAGACTTTATAACAACCTCAACATCCCCCCATAGATTTTCTATGGGATTTAAATCAGGGCTTTGTGCAGGCCATTCTAACACTCGAATCTGTTTCTCCTCTAGCCACTGTTTTAACGGTCCTCGCCGTATGTTTGGGATCATTGTCGTGCATTAAACCCCAGGTTACTGGAAGAAATTCATCAGCATATGGTTCCATCGCGTTTTCTAAAATTTTGCGATAAAAATACTGATTCATTTTTCCTGCAATTCTGAATATAGGCCCTATACTACGCCATGATATAGAAGCCCATTTCATTACGCTTCCTCCACCGTGTTTTTATATGTTAATGTTTTTATAGTGTGCCTAGAGTTGAATCTCTGATTGATGGGTCGTCGCACATACATTTTTCCGTCAGACCCAAGTCGGTTGTATTTGCTCTCATCTGTCCAAAGTGCAGATTTCCAGAAAGAAAACGGCTTTTCTTTGCGCATTTTCGCAAACTATAATCTTCTTTGATGGTTTTTATTTGATACGCGTGCCTTTCGTACTGCAGTACACCCATGTAAGTTAAATTCCTTCAGCCGACGTCGTATTGTTCTTCTCGATGTATCAATATCAAATTGTTTATTAAATTCGGGTTTTATTTGTGTAGCTGTGCGAAAAGGATCTTCTTGACTTAATCGACGAATAAGTTGTCTTGTCTTAAGGTTGTTCTACGAGGCCTAATCTTCCGTTTATTGTAAAGTTTCTCTGTCTCAATATGCTTTATGGCATTTACGTGAACAATTTAATGTTCGTGATATTTCTGAAATTGATATGCCCTTCTCTTTCATTGTGCAAATTAACTCTCTTTTCTCTAGTGTGCAATGTTTTACTCGTCCCATTATATTAACACCTAAATTTGTGTTATTAATAAAAGTAAGTGCACCACTTTTTTGGTACAAAATAACTCGAACCGTAACGCTATAATAAGATTCCGCTACAGAACCGACAACTGTGCTATTTATGTGCCTGCTAGAAAAGTGAAACTAATTTTTTTTTTCATTGAATGCCGAATTATTGTTCTGGAATACGTAGCTAGCGGAAGTACACGCAACCTTCTCGGGGACTCTCACGCTAGTTTAATAAAAATTTAAACGGGAACAGCTTGAGCGGTTAATTCAAATGAAATTTGATGCCTGTGCTATTTATGTGGCCGCCACTGTAATTAATTATTTGAAAAAGACTTCGTCCCCGTAAGGAATCGAACCTGACATCAGGTTCTAAGGTTATCAGGTTCGATTTCTTATTGGGACTAGTTCTTTTAATTATATAATTAATTATACTTCAGATAGCTTTTGTTCTCTTTCTGCATTCTCAACAATGTATAGGGCGTTTAATTTTCGTTTACTAGATGAAAAAAAAAAGAAGTAAGCCCAATAATATTTCCGTAGTTATTTTTTAACAGAATATGCTAAACGATAACTCTTAATTTATCATTTTTCTTTAAGCGGTGCGCACGGGGAAGATAAGCGCCAGAGACGAAAAGTCTATTTAGCAACTGTTACTTTCCTTGATATCATTTATTGGGGAGATACCAGTAAAATTGTATTTTTTTTCCTGAAATTATGAAAAATATTGGAATAAAAACGATAAAACGATAAAAAAATAAACGAATAACGGAATAAAAAAAAAAAACGTGTTTTAATTTTAATTTAAATTTTTGTTCTGAGTGTGCCAAAAAGAAAATATACTTTTTGGGAGTTCAACCTGCATAGTGGCGAAAAAGAAGTCAGGAATACTCATTTTTTTATTACATATAACATTTACAAGATTGATTTTAGAGAACAAAATTTAAAAAAGTAATAATTGATGTAATTCAAATAAAGCTATTAAGATACAGGCGTTTCTCGAGTAAATTCATCGATCGATATATGAAAGAAAGAAAAATTCTGAAAACTTGGCAATATAATAAAATCTACATGTAGTATTGAACTAAAATATTTTCAATTATCTAAAACTTCCCGTTAGTAAGTAAGTAATTTGTTATTATTTGACACGAAAAAGTTTGTACCAACTACGAAAACGTTTAATTCTCAGAATGCGATGCTCTTTGAAATATGGTTTGCATGAAACAGTGAAGTGAATTTCACTAATGCATTGTATCATCAATGATAGACTCTGTCATTTACGACGATTAGCATATTAATCCCTCGAAGTTTCTGCGTGGAACTAATTGAAACCCCCTTTTTAAGAACTTGTTAATATGAAGTGTATCTAACACTGTAAAGGACCGATATCCTTATGTCGCTAATTTCAGAATTAGAATAAAGCAGAAATACTTGGAAAATAAAACTAACCAATAAATATATGTTTTTCTTGAATCTATTGATTATAAATATATAGAATTTTTAAACAACACATAAGTATCGGCACCCTCCGCACCACACAAGTTTAATTTATTATATAGTAATATAATAATTAGTCCGGGACGGCCGTTTCGAGGACACGAATGGTCCTCATCATCAACCGGTGACCGAATGAAGTGAGAAAAAACTTTTTCTAAAACTAAACATGCATTTACTATCCCTACTTCTTAGAACAGATATCCTTTACAAGTGCCTATTTCTACCTCCTGCACGCCTTGAAGCTACGACCTGCGAAAAATAACATGCATGAACTATCCCTTCTTCCGAGAAGGGCCTAATTCTACCCTCTACGCGTCTTAAACTACGAAATGCGAAAAACAGGGCCAGATGGACGGGAAGATCTCTTTTATGACCCAAAATATAAACGAGTGCCAGCCTACTGCAAAAGGTCAAAAAGGACAGAGTACGACAACGGTCCGTTTTCTCGGTTCATCAGATTTTTATTACTTTTTATGTAAACTGTCTCGTACGCATTTAATTCTCGCGGCGACGTTACGTTTTTAATCAATTTTAAGTTTTCTAATTTAATACTATGCCCGGTTTCATTTATATGTTGTGCTACACTCGACGCGTCCAATCTGCCGTAGCGATAATTTCTTATATGTTCTTTGAATCTAGTTTCTATCGCTCTTTTTGTTTGACCAATATAGGCTTTATTACAGTGACTACATGCAATTTTATAAATACCCCGACCTTTTTCCCATTTTCGGTTTATCTTTAGGATTACCGAGAAGATTTTTAAGTGTGTTGCGCGAACCGAAGCATACGTTCATATCTTGACTCTTCAAAACTTTACCCATGCCTTTCGATATGCTGTGAGAGGAAAGTTTCACGAATTTCTTACTATTAGTTTCTACCGGGGTTAAGGTCGTGGAATTTCTTACGTAAAGCCTATGTTGGACTTTCTTAAGCATGCGATCGACTTCTATAGAAGAGTAACCGTTATAAGTAGCTATGTTTTTTTATGAATTTAAGTTCTCTGTTAAATCTACTTCTACTTAGAGGGAATTTAGCCAATCTATTAATTAAGAAGCTAATCGCGGGCATTTCGTGTTGTCCGCAGTGGTTAGAATCGTTTATAATGTACCTATTAGTGTTGGTTTCCTTTCTATAGATGTCAATTTCCAGTTTATTATTATTTTTAATCACTAAACTATCTAGGAACGGAAGTTGATTGTTCACTTCTTCTTTTACTGTGAATTTAATGGTTTCAAATTTTGAGTTGAGGGTCGCGAGAAAATCCGGGATATTACTTTTCTTAGTATCAAAAACCGCGAAAAATTTTTATATAGAATTTTTATACATTTCAATAAAATCTTTGTCAAATATGAAATAAATTTGACACAAAATCAAGTTTCACGTTTGACAATGTAAGTACATCGTCCGCTTTGTTTGTATAATCACACTTACAAAACTACAAATTGTATTTTTTACAATTCACTCTTCAAACAGTTAATCATAAAATGCGGAAACAGCATCAACATTAGAAAATGCTTCAACAAAAAATCAAACTATATTCTTAATACTATCATACAGTGACGGGAAATCAGCATCTTAGCGAAGACTAGCGATATTTTACAAAAATTAACTTTGAAAGTAATCTGTTCCTTTGTTAAAATTCATAAAGATCATCTCTCTTTTCCACATTCAACTCTATCTAATTCGATATTCTATTTTCCCAGAAATATGATCTGGTTATGTCCATTTTATATTGTACACATAAATTAATTTCTTTGCTGTAAGCTTATTGCCGCATTCTTGCTTTTGGTATTAATTTAGGTTGATATTTTTGCTTTGAATACAAATGTTAGTTTTCGTTTTAAAAAGAAAAAAAGAAAAAACAAGTTCTCTGATCGGTACACGTAATCCACAACTGTGTGTATGTAAGTAGCTTCTTAGCACGTGGCATCCAATTTAATGTGATTGCAAACACGTATGGCTCGTCCTTCTGCATCCGTTTCCAGTTAGGTTAATAAATTTCACCGTTCGGACTGGTAAACCTCAAGGGAATGCTATAATATATCGCAGTAATGACTGACCTAATTTTCTATACGGACGGGAAACTTCTCTTGATTTAGGAGCTTTAGCAGCTTGAGGTTTGAAGAGTTTGTTTATTTATTTATTCAGAAAATGACAATATTACAACGTTTTGAATTCAAAATTCTATTTTTTTTTTTAATTAAGCAGCCTCTATATTTAACTGATGAAACAGTTTTGTAAAGTAGCAACCAACCAAATCGATTTTATTTAGTCAACTACTGGCATAATTTAGTAAAAATAATGTGAACGGTTCAACCAGTGCATCTTGTTAAGGGATTAAACAAATGGTTTTGCCTTAAATCTATTTAAAGGGAGCTATTGCCAGTCCAGCGTCAGTTTTAAATTGCCAAATAAAATACAAAGTATTGGTAATTGTGAACATTTCAAAACATTTAATTCAATTGCCCTCTAATTATTAACATTACAGTTATTCCCCCGTTTTGAAGGTATTTCATTTAAAGAGCGAAGTGACAGTAACTCCTTTTATAACACAGAGTCCCAACGGGGGCGTTGGAGTCTTCCAGAGGCAAATGGGAGGGGTTGAGGCAGTCAAGAGGACCGGCGGTTTTAGTTTTAGTTTAGTTTAGAATAGATTGACGGTGACAAATAGGGTTTGTAAGTATTCATTTATTTTTTTATATTTATATTTATTTATATTTATGCCTATTAAGAACTGGAATGACGTTATTGAGCTACAGCACGATCACCGATTGGTTTGCCTCTTCAAAGCTGCTGGTCAATGTGAACAAGTGCTGCTACATGTCATTCACAAGGAAATTTAACTCAATTCCTTCCACTTACTCCATTAACAGCCTCTGAGAGTTAATGAATTTTGCAATCTTGGAGTTATTTTTGATAGTCGTTTGAGCTTTATGCCGCGTATCAACCACCTTTGTATTTCCGCATCGAAACTTTTAAGCTTCGTAATGCGCACCTGCAGATACTTTGAGAATATATCCCTTTTCAAAACTTTATTTCATACCTTTGTTGTAAGCAAACTCGAATATGCTTCACTTGTTTGGTCACCGCACTACATCTATCTACAACTCCAAATTAAGAAGATTCAACGGAGATTCCTCAAATTCTTATCCTGCAAGATTGATGGAATTTATCCAGTGCGGAACATCGATTATGGTGCTCTTCTCGATCGACACGGAATGCACACCGCGGCTTCTCGTCGGGAGCGACAGAGTGCACGTTTTGCCTGGAAGTTGGTTCGTGGCGTCCTTAATTGTCCCGACTTGCTTTCTTCCTTGAATTTTGTAGTTCCTCGCACATCTTCACGTTCTTCTCCTACTTTCTCCCTTCCCATACCTCGAACAAATCTGTTATCCTTTTCTCCCATTACTTCTATGTGCCGCATAACCGACACACTCTATAATGATGTATTTTTTAGTAAAATTAATGAGTTTTGAGTTTTTTTCCTTTTACTGTTTTTTATTTTGTCTTTAATTACTATTTTTAGTATTGTACGTATTTTTTGTATAATGTTGTCCTGTAACTGGAAGCCGTTGGACAATAAACTATTGTTATTATTATTATTATTTATGTATGTTACATTTATGTGTGAGTACACGAGCTCGTGCGTTTCAAATTTAGTCTTTTCTTGCTCATATGTAAGAAGAAGAAAAAATATAAAGTTCGTCCACGCTCGTAAGTGTGGTAAGAAATTGTCTCGGCAGTCAAAGAAAAAATAAATACTCAAGACACCGGCAACTATCATCAGAAAAGTTCCTTTCAGTAATAATTCTTGTAAAATTTCCATTCAACTCGATGAATCAATTCTACTAAATAACGAAGTTATACTCTTGTCATGGTGCTGCAGCATTGAAGCAATTCATCGAATAACCGATTATATGGTCAGCTTTGTAATGAAGATGATGAAGATTACAATCGCTTGCTGCTGCACACAAAAGTACGTTGGTTCTCTAAAGGTGTTCGTGTGAATCGTTTTTTCAATCTGTTCGATGCAGTACTGGACTTTTTTGAAGACGAAAAATTGCGCATCTCTATTAAGCAGGGGGATTTAATTACTTACTGGCGACACAACAACGACGTTCTTCATGTTGATTTTGCAAAGCGTTTCCAAGATATTTTAATGAATATACCGAGTTGAGTTTTGCATCTTTGGGCAAATGCAGATGAACTGAAGACTCATGAAATTTTGAAGAGAAACACGTAGAACTTACAACTAACGAAGAACTCGAGTACAATTCAAACATGGATACCAAGAGTTTTGGTTTCAAAAATCAATACCAGCTCTCTGCTTTGGATTGTGGGCAGGAGTGCAGATATTTTTAATCGTTAAAATTTCTAGTAAGACCGTTGTTATGTTTATGGACAATGAGCGGGTGAGATAGATACCACAGCGTTTAAGCCCACTATGCATCATCAACCAACCCACTGCCTTGGCATAAGATACAACGTACTCCAGAGGAATTGCGCTAATTGCGACAGGACAGTCGCTCGTCATCTAGCACGATCTTTCTAATTGATGCCAGCGTCTGGCACTTACAAAGGAAGTATTCTAATATTTCGTGTTCAGCTTGGCAGCCCCTACATGAGGTGTTCGGCTAATTGCGTCTTATGAAGGTAACTCTTTAACCGGTAATGTCCAGTCAGAATGCCAACAATGAAATTTTGAAGAGAAACACGTACAACTTACAACTAACGAAGAACTCGAGTAAAATTCAAACATGGATAACAAGAGTTTTGGCTTCAAAAATCAATATCAGTTCTCTGCTTTGGATTGTGGGCAAGAGTGCAGACATTTTTAATTTCATTTAATTTCATCACACATTTCATTCAGTGCAGTAGCTGGTTTACTGTCAAAGATCAGGAACAGTGTACATACCACAGAGCTTGGCGATCTGCGATTGATGCTAACGAAATTGGAATCTGACATTAATAAATTGTTCAAACTTCACCAGCCTCAACCATCTCATTAATTGTAGTAGAAATGTCTTTCGGGTGATGTCGTGTCGTTATATATCCTATTTCTGTTCCGCTTTGCTGATAGACAGAAATAGGATATATAACGGGGAGCAAAAGACAACAACAGCAGTCTTTAGAAATCTTCTGAAGAAGCTGACAGCATGGTCAGCGCAACGTCAAGTAAAATATTAACTACACGACATCACCCGAAAGACATTTCTAGTATGGATTATGGTCGTGAAAGCCTACACTCAACCATCTCATTAATATTTTTTATTTGTTATTAACTTTGTGTTTAATTCATTATTTATTTGATTTTTATTGATGTCGTGTTTATTTTAAAAATGTTAATAAACAATCTTATTGTACATTTGGTTGTCGTCCTATTAATTTTATATGAAATGTTTTAATATTACATATAAAATTAATTATTATGGACCACAGGGCGTTGGTATATTTTTTTTTCTAAAGGGGGCGGTGGTCCAGAAAAGTTGGGAACCTCTGCTTTATAGAGTATATCTTAATGTAAACAAGATGACATTTTTTTCACATCATCAATCAACAATTGACCTTCTCTGAAAGTATCCATATTGAAAATAATTTTTTTTTTTAAATGAATTAATCAATTTAGGGTTTGTAGAATTCAGGAGTGTCTTTAGTGTTTGTATTTCGACCATTTCAATTAAATTAGACAGCAATAAGCGAATCAACCTCCTGTTAGCTGGATGCATATTCAACACCAACTGTAGGAACTCTTTAGCGCTTTTTCATTCCTTTATTTCTTCGCAACAGTGATTGCTTAAATACAACAAATTATGATAATATTACCTTTCGAAAAGTACTCAGTTGGATACCCTTACTTTTAGTGATAGCGTAGTGCAAGCGATGCACGACGCAAGTGAAATATTCTACGAGATTTAACACCACCAACAATATTAAATCTTACTGACAAACAAGACGATTTCTTGACGATTGACGAAATAACAACTGAGATATGACGAAAATTATTCTTGTAATTGTTGATGGAAAATTTTGAAATAAATCGGAGGACGTGAGACAATTGAACAGAAGACAAGTTATTCATCTGTTCCACCGCTACCGCCTTTGAATGGTATATAATCTGCTAACTCTCTCGCTACTTATATCGTAGGAGATAAGAAGACTGGAGATACTGAAGTCACTACGCCTGGTGCTAATGACAGCTAAGATCGATGTTGTGAATTATAACTCTACAATACCTACATAAAAGTGGATTTTGGATTGTGCGATTTATATAAATTACTTCGCTTTTTTGGGCATATATCATCTATTTATCACGAAATATCCTTAAGTACATATCATCAAACTTATATCTACGAGAAGTGATTTATTGGAAATCTTTGTCGTCCAATGTTCGGTGAATACGAATTCATGTTTAGTTGCGAAACAGGCGGATTCTTGATTTTCATCTGGTTAGTCATCTGGAAATTATCAGCGTACCTGATCACGTACAGAATATAATTGATAATATCCTTCGTCCAGAATCCTAACGAATCCATCATCATCATCGCCTGCGTGGTTACTCGCAGATTGAGCACCTTCCCAATGGCTGGGAAAAGTGTACTTTTGAGTATCGGATCGTTGAGCTTGGCGTAGTATTCAGTCTTTGCGAATTCGGCACGAATACTTTGCATGACAGTTGGGTCCTGCAAATAGGCGAATATGTGCACCATCAGCGACCTATAGCTCGGCTTGATGTTGCTTCTCTTCGGCTGGTACTCTTTAGCCTTCAGTATATCGAAGAATTGCAAGTTACCAAGATGAGCATCTTTTAGAAGATTGTTCAGCGCTATATAAGCGGGATGGTGTTTGAGCATTCGGATGAATTTCTTGTGTTTGCGCGTGGTCGTCGTGATTATTGCCTGGTTGAGGCGATCGTCCGTCATCAGATGTGTGGATATCTCTTCGTTCAGGAAGTTTAGCGTCTTGAAAAGCATGAAACCGTCACGTTGTTTGTAATCTACTACGGTTATCTTTGGCGGGGGCGTTTCTTTGGGTGCATCCGTGGAGAAAAGCCCAGAATCATCTTCTGTTTCGACTATGTCTTCGGTGGTCTGGATGGCGTCCCAGGTCACATCGGTGCGGTAAAGTTCGGCGAGGTTTTCCGTTGTTGTCTCCTCATTGGCAATGCTGAACGTCATCTTGTTTTGTCTACTATTGGCGGTAGTCTATAAAAAATATTTTCAGAGTCACTATACCGGGTGCGTCATTAGTGGAATTTAGCGTGAAAACTACCAAAGATGGAAGGATGAGATTTTCTGTGTGAATTTTGTACGAGGTGTTTTGTAATATTATTTGCAAGTATCTTCTGTCTATGTTTCAAGGTAGGATAGTACAAAATATATACAGGGTGTTAAGTATGTCGTGCAACATTCATTACGATTTTTTTAAATTGAACCTACTTTGATATTGCCAGAAATTTCATTGAAAAATTTCCTTCGAAATGGACCCAGTAATACACGCCATACTCCATCGGTTCCCGAGCTAGGTCTTAAATCGTTAAAGTCTGCGATTGTCAGCTGGAGGTTATTATAGAAGCTAGTTATAACTTATACCAGTCCAAAGATATCGAATTAGTTCATAAAAAATATAGCAATCCCTTTAAAACAAAAAAGTTGAAGGGGTTGAGGTAATTCGGAACGCTACACCATATACTTACAGAAAATCTCATTTCTCTATCTTTGGTAGTTTTCACGTTAAAGTCCGCGAACACACTAATCCCGCACCCGGTATAACTTATAAAAATACACTGCGTGTCCCACTAAGAGCGGAAACCGGGGATATCTTGGAAGCTACAATAGGTATAGTGATGGGATTTTTTTTTTGAAAACTAAAGTGGCAAAGCGAAATTTAATGACAATACTTTGAAATTTCAAACATGACGGCTATTAAAGTTCCAGGTTCAATCATCATTTTAAATGCTTCATTAAAAAGCTTAATTAATTACGCAACACTTCGGTTCAAGACGTTTTGTCATATTGTAAATGATAAATGTAGTAGGCGATGCCGTATCATGTAAAACTAAACCGGCGGTAACCTGTGAAGTTTTCATGCGATATGTGGACTTGTTTGAAACAGAATTTAACACTGTTTTAAATATCGCAATTAGTATCGCCCGTTAATGTTCAATTCATTCTGCAAATCTGACACTTTTAGTTCAAGGGATCTACTATAATTTTAGTCATTGACCAATAACGAATGGATTAATGAAAAGGAAATTTAGTATTTTTCAATGGATAAATGTAGGAAACAAATCGGAAGTTCTGAGAGACAACCTCACCACTTACGGTAAATGTAGCTTCATCGGTAAAAAGTATTTTATTCACTATTTCCACGTTTTCACTTGATATATTAAACATTGCTTCGCGAAAATTTGTTCTTTTACCGTTGGTTTGATTGGTCCTACATCCCTTTCTTTCTTCTATATAACATAGGATATTCAGTTTCATCTGTCCTGTTAAAGGGTGATTGGTTTTGTTTCCTTTTCTGTGAGAACTTTAGAATACAATAATCACAACAAACATTTTCTTTACTTTGTTTTTTCTTTGTTTAATATTTAAGAATCAAATTCGTAAAAAAAGAATTTTATACCTACCCACTTGAATACCAAAGTTCCTTAAAGTGACATAAAACAACTATATTTAAAAGAAAAGTGATTGCTCTTCCGTTACGATAGTATTTACGACAGTTAACTACAATCTAATTGACATTTTGATTTCCATGAAAATTGTCTGCATAACCGCCATAATTGATGGAACCGACTGTACAAACCTTGCGATGGCCCGTGTTATCGTCCTCATTATCGCCGTGTTGTTCTTCTAACGCGTCCTCGTCTTCCACCTCTTCATATTCACTTTCGTTGTTGCCTTCTTCGTGATATGCACCTCCATTCCCATTTTCGTCCTCGCCTTCGCCTCCCTGTCCCCCTCCGTGTCCGCCTCCGTGTCCGCCTCCCTGTCCGCCTCCGTGTCCGCCTCCGTGTCCGCCTCCGTGTCCGCCTCCGTGTCCGCTTCCGTCTTTATCTTCGTTTTCGTCTCCGTCTACGTTTTCGTTATCGTCGCCGCCTTCACTTCCGCCTCCATCTTCATCATATTCATTGACTCCATCTTCATCTTCATATCCCGTACCTTCATCTTCGTCGTTGTCTCCGCCACCATCTATGCCGTCTTGGCCATTTCCATCTTCGTCATCTTCATATCCCGTATCTTCATCTTCGTCTCCCTCTGCGCCTCCGCCTCCAGTCCCGTCACCGCCTCCCCCTCCGTTTCCGCCAACGTTACCGCTGCTACTTTCGCCTCCGTGTTCTCCACTTCCGCCTCCGCCACCGCCATCACCATTATCACCGTCTCCATCCCCTTCACCCCCATCTTCGTCATTTCCATTTTCCTGGTCTCCATCTCCGTCTTCCTCATCTCCAACTTCGCCTTCATCTCCGTTATCTCCATTTTCCGCACTTCCACTTGCGTCATTACCTCCGCCCCCACTTTCGCTTCCGCCTCCATCTCCATCTCCTTCATTTCCACCTTCGTTTCCTTCTTCATCGTCTCCATTTCCAGCACCTCCGCCTACACCTCCGCTCGCGTCTCCATCACCGCTTCCGCCTCCTCCACCGCTTCCGCCTCCACCACCGCTTCCGCCTCCACCACCGCTTCC
>LR736874.1:6982068-7086094 GCA_902654985.2 Oryctes borbonicus
TCCATTTCCGTCTTCACCTCCTCCTTCATTTCCGTCTTCACCTCCACTTCCACCTTCGCTTCCGCTTCCACCTCCGTTTCCGTTCCCGCCACCGCTTCCGCCTTCGCTCCCGCCTTCACCTCCTGCATCTCCATTTCCATCTCCTTCACCTGCAATTAATAAAAACAATTGCTCAAAATATTTGCCAAACACCCACGCTCATTTTAAATGGACTATGAAATTTGCTATAGTGATATAATAGTTTCTGTATTACTAGGTAGAAGTGTAAATACAGTATATAGAACGTATGATAAAGAGCACACACCATATGGGACTTGTTTGTCGGGGATTTTTATAAAATTATAGTCATGCAGAACGTTTGAGTATCTTTTAAAACCAACTTGACACCCATTAAACGGAATTTATCTTATCGTACGGAGGGTAAGCATTTAAAATTGAAAGAGGCTCAAGAACAAAGTACCTTATTCTTTAATATATGAAAAAGGTGTTCCGAGTTCAGAGTAGCTGTGATTGGACAACAAAAATATATCATATCCACTTAACCCAATTGTACCTGACCATTACTTTGCATTAGAATTTGACGAGAATTCCAAAAAAACGTGTTTTATTAAAAAAAAAAACCCACAAATTTTGGACAGCTGTGAACTTATGTATACTGTATGTTTCAATATAATTTTGAACGCAATCGGTCTTCATAACATCAATAAAAAATGCTAGAAAAAGAAGCTATTGAAGATTGAGATTGATATAAAGCCCAGTAGACAACAGCTTCCCATCAGGAAACCCTGCCTAATACTGGCACAGAAAAAAAGAAAAATAAGAAGTGGCTTGACGAGGAACCGATGCAGTTTAAAGGATTTTCAGAAGAGTCTCATATAAGATATGCAGAGAGAATGGATCAAAATTTATGGCTACATTAGATAAACTAGTTTAGTGTCTGCAAAAATAAACGAGACCGATAGTACTCGCGTATAAGTATATTTCCTACATTGTTGATGCTCATGCTTCAGGTATTATTTCTTTTGCTTCATCTCCACGCGTGACAAAAACTTTTGTAAACTACCAATCGTTTTGGATTAAATGTAACAAACCTAGTAAGTTCGACGCGTGATTTTAAAAACCCGATCTATAGCCCGAATAAAGCTTCCGAAAAGTGTAAATGAATCAACAACATTTTTTCTATGTACGAGGATCGTTCAATAAGTCCTTATAAAAAGATAGAAAAACAAAGTATTTTCTGCATATTTTTATTTATTTTTTCAATATAATCGCCATTTAACTGTATACACTTTTCCAAGTGTCTCACCAGCTTTTTTAAACCCTCCAAAAAGCAGGATTTCGGAAGGTCCTCAGAATAGGCATCTTTTTGGGTGATGTGAACCGTTGCCCCCCGAGCCATTTATTCAAATTTGGAAATAAAAAGAAATTACTGGGGGCCAAAACCGGTAAATACGGTGGATGTTGTACCAATCCAAACTTTTGGCCATCTAAACTGCGCAGGTGTGCATCCGTGCATTCTCTTGATAGTAGAAGATCCTTCTCTTTTTCAACTGAGGACGTTTTTTCTCGATTTCTTCGCTCAACCGGCCCAATAGCGATGAATAATACTTTCCAGTTATTGTTTTTTTTTTTTTTTCAAGTAATCGGTGTGGATGATTCTGTGTGCATCCCAAAAAACACCGAGACCATCACCTTGCCGGCCGATTTCACCGTCTTTGCCTTCTTTCAAAAAGTCACTGTTTTGACTGTTCCTTTGTAGTAGTGGATCCATGTTTCGTCCATAGTAGTTCATAGAAAAAAATTGCCAACGTGTCGTATCTTGTAGCTACTAAAGTGTAGGTTCATACGTTGAAAACAAGTGCTTGCAAGGATTGTTCACGAGCTTGTGTGATATTAGGAAAACTTCGAAAAAACAGGCCCTAAATTTATTATGTTACGTATTAGGCAACTTGCTCTATTTTTTTAACAACGCGCGGAACTTCAAATGCAAGAATTATTGACCCCCAACCTTAACTACTTTTTTTGTTTGTTTTGAAGAACTAATTTGATGCGTGAGTTGGAATGCCCTAATAATAAAACCAGCCAACACCTAAGGGTTAGAAGCTCTGTCCACTCATTGTCGGAAGCCAAAGCCAAAGATAGAGTTAACACCGTTAGGAAGCCGAACTGCGGGAAACTAACATAGCCTGAACACCAGGACACGGGTTTCTTGGACTGCGCTGCACTGAATGGCATGTCCCTCGAGTCAACGTTGTTGAACATGTGTGTGTCTGTGGGGTGGGAGTCCAAGTGGGGAACAGGTTCATGCGTGTGTGTTTTCTATAGTCTAATTCATCAAACAAGTTCTTAAAGTTTCTGGTCATGTGATGCGATTTCAACGTTCGCTGTTTGAAAGTTGTGAAACGAATACTGGTGGTGGGGAATCAATTTCATTAAGTAAGTTTAACAAAAACTTAGCACTGTACATGCTGTCCTGTTTGATAAGCTTCGGAAATTGTGAATATTTAGATGTCGAAATAGAAATGATATCTATAGTTGTCTCACCTTCTCCTCCTTCTGGTCCGCCACCATCACCTGGAGAGCCTCCTTCATCTGTATGTCCTCCATTATCACTATCACCTGGAGGGCCTTCTGTACCCGGCAATTGCCCGTGCTCAGCTGCAGAGCCCCCACTTTGTGTTTTTTTCGTTGTCGGTGAGTTCTCATCTTCATCAAGTATATTCAACGTTGCACCATCGCCGTTTATAATAATTTGAAGAATGATGAATAAGGCGAACGTCTGCGTTAGTAAAAGCGTCTGTAACAGATAGTATAATACACTAACGCTAACTTAACAAAATAAGTGATAGCAACTGAGTTGCAGCAGTATTAACAACATCTTTGTGACAACTACAAAGTGTTTTTTTTTTTGTTAAATCACTGAAATTCCACTTTATTCCTAATGAAGCACAACGTAAATACGTGTAACGCGTTTAGCTCTCTCTCGAGCTTTTACTGCTTCTCAACTTAATGAGATTGGAGTAATGTGATGATTGCAAGCTTAAAGTTTATTAACAATCTGCCATTTAGGTCTAGAATTCGCGCCGGAAAGAAATGCTTGCAGAAATGGGAGCATGTCAAATTTTGGCAATGTACAGTGTGCAGTGATTTGCATGAAAGATGTTTACACGGAAAAAAAGAGACTACGTAAAAATTTATGTAACACTACTAGAATTAGCCACAACACTGAATTCATTGTTAAGTCAAATAATAAAACCGCCGCCGCATGGAAAATAATCAGGCAGTGTACTAATAATTCTAAATCTTTCGTGAATATTTCTTTACTGGAAGATAAGAAGCTAGTACAGAATCCGCGCGATATTGCAAATAAATTTAATGATTTCTTGATTTTATCTGCTACTCAAATAAGATCGCAAATTGTGCAAACTGATCTTCCAAAGAAACTTCAGTCCAACCTGTTTTCAATGTACGTTTGTCCATGTACTCCTCCAGAAGTTAATTCTATTATCACCAACATGAAAAACAAATATTGCTGCGGCCCAGATAATTTGCCAATGGCTATCATTCGTGAGTTTGGAGTTTACTTGGCTGATATCTTATCCTATTTAATTAATTTGTCATTCGCTGAAGGTACTTTTCCAGATGACCTCAAAACTGCTTCTGTGAAACTGATCCACAAAAAGAGTAATGTGAAAACCATAGCAAACTATAGACCAATTGCTTTGACATTAAGCATTTCGAAGATCATGGAGTATCGCATGTTAGATCGTCTAAATATTTTTCTGAAGAAAGCTAATATTCTTAGTGAATGTCAACACGGCTTTAGAAAAGGGAAATCTATTGCGACAGCTTTATTGGATTTTTATAATCAGATATTGGAGTACGTAGAACGTAAAAGAACAGTTGTTGCTATATTTTGCGATTTGACAAAAGCGTTCGACTGTGTGCAATATGACATTCTAATAAAAAAGTTACATGAATATGCGACTAGAGGTGGTGCTGCTAGTTGGTTTTCATCTTACCTTCAGGATAGAATGCAGTTTGTGAAGCTGACCTACACTACTCCTGACGGCTGTTCAAGGAGTATGTGCTCGCGAACGTTACCTGTGGGAATGGGTTTACAACAGGGATCCGTTCTAGGTCCTGTCCTTTTTAGTTTATACATAAACGATATAGTTTTATCTCTGTCGGAAATGTATTTAACTATTTATGCGGATGATGTATCTGTTTTAACTGTTGATCGCGATGCTTGTAATATATCCAACCGTCCTATTAGAAGTTTTAATACGGCGGTTCTCTGAAAACAAGCTGTCGCTTAGTTTAGAAAAAACAAAGTACATAATATCTCACACAAGACAGAGACAAGTGAATTTTGGAAACTTGGTAATGGATGGTACCCGACTGCAGCAGTCTTATGTATCTAAGTTTCTAGGTATTACATTCGAAGCCAACCTAGGCCGGACGAACCATTGTCAAAAGATAGTTCATTATATATCGAGCAAATGCTATGTTTTTCATTGTATACGATCACAGATTGCACCACCTTGCCTCAGATCACTGTATTTTGCTGAAATTCAGTCACGACTTCAATATGGACTACTGCTATGGGGTTCTTTGGCAGCTGCGAAGGAAGTGTTTCTAGCGCAAAAGGCGGTGATTCGTAGTATGGTGGGTGCTCACTACACTGATTCCTGTAAACCACTGTTTAAGCAATTTAACATTCTGCCGCTTTCGTTCCTTTACATATTTGAAGTGTGTTGTCATATTTTCCAACATCAAGAGCAGCATATCAAAAAATGCAGCCATACACAATTACGCTACGCGAGCCAGAAATAATTTGCATGTTACTGACGGACTGCTGAGTATAACTCGATCGGGCGTAAACAGTATCGGCATAACTATATATAATAAGATACTTTTGATTATTAGGGAGAGCGGGACACTCTTTCATTTTAAAAGCAACCTGAAAAGAATTCTATTAGAGTCCTTATTTTATTCCATTGATGAATTCGGGATAACTTGCTTGAACAGCATTATACGTCGTCAGTATCGTCAGGAGCAAAGTTGTCGGGAGAGCGTTATACGCCGTCAACGGTACAAGTGTCGAAATAATATCACCACATGCAGCGTTATACAGCGTCGACGTCGTGATGCTAGGTTCTAGGCACGATATGCGTGCGTTAATCCACCCAGTACAAATAATGTGCACTCGGTTTTATTAGTGATTAATAGTTTAGTTAAGCACTAAATAATGGAAAGACAAGAAATCTCAAGACTGGTAGAAGTTCGTTTGAAGTCATAGACAGGCCAAGCAATTTCTGATCGGACACAGGTCTACATTCGCAAAGGACCTACAAAGCAGAGACAGGAAGTCTGTTAGAACAATAGCGGGCCTGCTAGGATATTGTATGCTCAAGAATCACATGAGTAATAACAGCATGCGGATTCTGCCAGGTGGAAGAAGAGACTGTCGTTCATGTGCTGTGCGAATGTATAGCACTGGCAGGAGTACGCCTCTCAGAAATGGGCTCGGAATACCCAAAAGCCGAAACCTACGTAGAGAGATCACTCACAAGACTGCTAAATCTAGCAAAGAAAGCAAAGCTAATGTTGAAAGAGGAACCAGAATAAATCTGAAAAGGTCGCAGTGGGATAGGTCAAGAACCACGTCGGGTAGTAATTTAATCTAATCTTAAGTTCAGCTGAAAGTAAAAAAAACAAAAAAGACGCAGTCGAGAAAAGATTTTTTTATTCACAGTTACGAGCCGATGAAAAGACATTCCATCAATAACCACAACGTCCTATCGTTGTACAACAAACTTTCGAAAACCTATCAGGATCTGCTGTTGGACACTTCCAAAAAATTGCTCAGCATTATTTTGAAAAATAGAATTTTCCGAATTGCTTAGACGGCATCAATGTCAGACTTAAATGTCCAGTTAGATCAGGCAGCATAAACAGTTCTAGTCCATAGTATTAATGGCAGTTGTTGATGCTAAATATGCATTTCTAATGGTTGACATAGCTGCGTATGAAAAGGATAGTGATACAGGATTTTTCTCTAATTCAGCTATTTCTCGAATTACCGAAAGTGGCGTTTTATCTTTATCAAAAAAGTGAAAACTTCCCTAATTTCAAACGCATGGTTCCGTAACAGAGCATATCAGAAAATGCTTAGAAATAATAACCAAAAAAATAATGTTAAGATAGCTTCCTCATGGTACTGATGGAATAATTCACGGCAAACGCAACAAAAGTAGAGAAAAAAAGACACTACCCAGGAACATTTCTGCCTACCTGGCGTCATCAGTGTAGTTTCGAGAGTATTTTGCGCCGTTATTTCGTGTTAAGCAGCCAGAGAACTGCTCGAGGGATGGTTTGGGGAACAGTATCCGGTTTATGTCGCTGTTCCCTGAACGACAGGCATGCGTTTCTTTGGTACTAGACGGCGCCAAGAAATGTCGAGTTTGTCGTTTTGAAACTTGTGGCATTAACTGTGAGGCAACAGCAATAGAGGGTAGAGTAGGAAAATACTCTCGGAACCACGCTGATGACGCCGGGTAGGCAGAAACATGTCCGTGTGTTAGTGTACTTTTTTCTCTCTCCTTTTATTGCGTTTGCCGTGAGTGATTCCATCAATACCATGAGGGAGCTATCTTAGCATTATTTTTTTTGATATTTGTTGTAGATGACCATATCCCAGAAAACCACAACAATTTTAGAATTTCCTCTAAATCTGAAAAATGCAAAATGCAAAATACATTGTAAAGAAGACGATACATTGGCTGAGGTGTTAGAAAATGACGGAGCTGATTGTACCTTGGGGTTACCAAGAATAAATGATCGTGCGTCCACAGGAGTAGAGGAAGGATATTTCTTTAATAAGATATAACGAACACAGACTAATTTGAAATAAATAAAGATACGTTTCATGTGATAAAATACGCTTACGTGATTATCCTGTTTTTTTTTTTGTGATATTTAAATTGAAGCTAGCTTCTATCAACATTTTTAGAAAAAAGAAATAGTTCACTCGAAATTGATACATCCCACACCTATAACATGCTATTTATAAAATGCATAATATACACGGTGTCCTATTTTTCGAAAATATACATCCCTACGGGTGGTATCGTAGTATTCACCAACATTTGAAAAAAAAAATTACTTTTTTTTGAAATTATATTAAATAAAAATTCATACGTTCATCAAGGAATACGGTAATTCATAAATGGTTACTTACGTTCCTTAAGAAATTCATCCTTTAAAACACAGTTTTTTCACGACTATTTCTTATGCTGATGCTAAGGATTTGGATGTAATTACGATCATAAATATCCGCCTACATCTGCAATTGTTTAACAATCTTAATTGTGTAATTAAAAACTCGTCCAAAAGAAATCGTCCAAATAAACTGTGTTGCTAATGCCAGTTTACTAGCTACAATTATGCATCAGCTTGTTTAATCCATTAATCCCATGATGCATCTACAAATAAAATTGTAAATGTTTCTTGTGCAAAGTAAAATAATTTTCTGCCGCTATTGAACCAATGAAAGAGGAGCAGGTAAACACTTAATTGAAATAATCCATTTTGACCCTGTGTAAATAATCCTTAATGAGGTTTCTATGCGCAGTTCATCTTCAGGCAAGCAAAATTACAAGTATGAATAATGAAATAAAACTAATTGTAAAGGAATTATAAGTAATTGTAGAAATGTATAAAATATAACAAAATAGAGTAGTAATATACGGCGGAAAAAAAGTATACAAGGGTGGTTCAAGAAATCCTTAGAAAATCTAAGAGATGGCGCTCGTTTGTTTCTAATAAGGGTCATTTTAATCAATGACCCTGTCGAACCTGTCAAAGTCTCAATTACATCCAACACAGGGTTTCATCTTTATTGTCTATTTAAGCAAAGAATTTTTGTTTATGTAAAAAATGGAAAAACATGAGTGTCGAGCGGTAATTAAACATGCATATTTCAAAGGCTTAACACAGAAAGGGATCAAAGCTGACTTGGACGAAGTTCATGGCACATCTGCTCCTGTGATAGCAACTGTTTATAATTGGCTAATGAGTTCCAGCGGAAGTGGCTATCTCACTGACAAATGCCCCGGTATGGTTTCGTATGATCGACGAATGGACGTAAAATTGGGCGTGAAAAAAATCTGGGCAAGGTGTCATCGCCCAAACAGATGCCTATTTTGGGAACCTTCTCAAATCCTACTCTTTGGAAGGTTTAAGAAACCCGGAAAAACGCTTTGAAAGAGTTAAATGGACATTATGTTGAAAAATAAATAAAAACATTAGTTTTTCTATCTTTTTCTAAGAACTTATTGAACGACCCTCGTATGTTGTGAAAGGAAAGTATATATGTCGAGACTATGAATTAAAACAAGATTCGAAAGGTAGAAATCGAATCGAAAAAAATTAAGAGATAGTTCTTTATTTGATAGCTGCTGACGAAGTTTCAGGATTATTAAGCACAGCTCCTTTATTCGCGGTATATGAAATAGCAAGCGGATCTTTGGCATCAAGTGATGCTTAGTATCTTTTAGGTGATTGGCAAAATGGGTAAGGCCGGATGCATTAGGTTCCAAGCATCTTAGGTGTTCTTTAATGCGTGTGTCTAAATCACGGTATGTCCTGCCAATATAATTACATTGGCATGAGTTTGTATTTTTAAATTATTCATCCCATCTTTATTGTTCAACAACACATTTCCGATGGGATGTAATGTTCTAAAGGCAGCTCGTAAGTGAGGTCGTAATAAATTAGCCACCTTGTAGGAAAAGGGACCGACAAAAATTTATCAATAACAATATGGTTCATAGTAGCCATTTGTTCGATAACACCTAACTCCTTATTTAAATGGTTCAGTAAAGTGAGATACCCTACCTGACAAAAACATAGATGCGGTATCCTTTCTATTTACGAAACAAAGTTTATAGACATTATATAAAATGTAAATGAGGGTTATTAATACTTGTTATGTAAATAGTCCATTTAGAGATATTTCTGGGTATTTATTGCTTTATGAGGGGTAATTGAGATTTTCCCAGATCAAAATAGGAATTTTAAATGCGACAAAAATTTAGACCCTGTGCATTTATTACATTAACATAAGCAAAAATGTTTTAATTTGTTACTTCTCTTTATATGCAGTGGTTGTGCTGGTAAAGTGTACACATTTCAACACGAGAAATTATATTTTATAAAGTGTTTGCAATATGGGTAGAAAAAAACAATTATCCTTGATAGAAAGGGGTAAAGTTCTAGCCTGGCATCAGGATGGTGTTAGTAAGAAGGAAATTACTAGTCGGTTACGAAGAAGCGATCATTCCGTTAGAAATTTCCTAAAAGATCGGGAAAATTACGGCAAACCAAAAGGCCAGGGGCGACCATAAGCTGTAAGTGAGCGGGATAAACGAATGATATTGCGGTGTGCACCCAATTCTTCTGCGTCGGCGAGAGTTATTGCAGAACAGGCGGGGGTACAAACGCACGTGCGTAATGTTCAAAGAATTTTGTAGGCGTCACCGCTAATATCACGGAAGAAAATGTCGAGAAAACCACCACTTTCTGCGAAACACAAAGAAGCGAGGTTGAGATTTGCTGAAGAACACGTATCCTGGAAGAAACAATGGGAAAAAGTTGTATTTTCCGATGAGAAACGTTTTAATTTGGACGGACCGGATGGGTACTCGCATTATTATCATGATCTGAGAAAGGAACCAAAAGTGAAAATGACCAGACAATTAGGGGGTGGATCTGTGATGATATGGGCAGCGATTGGATTCCGCGATAAAAGTGAGATAGTGTTTTGCACAAACAAAATGACATCTGTGACCTATAAAGACTTATTGCGTGACAATCTTCTACGTTTTGGAAACCAATGGGCCGGGCGCAATTTTGTTTTTCAGCAAGATAACGCGCCAATTCATAAAGCAAAAACCATTACTGAACCAATTACTGAAAGGGAAAAAGATTAAAACTTTACAGTGGCCGGCACGGTCACCCGACTTAAACATTATTGAAAACATGTGGGGTGAATTGGCACGTCGCGTTTATGGCGGAGGTCGTCAATATTTCACGGTACAGGAACTGAAAACTTCAATAGTGACTGAATGGCAGAATATCCCTGAAAATTATGTGTTAAATTTATATAAATCTATTAATGACAGACTATTGGAAGTGATTAAGAACAATGGAGGATCTACGCATTACTGATCACTCATTTGTTTATTTTTGTTTTACATCTTCAACAGAGCGTCTAAATTTTTGTCGCAGAAATTGTTTAAACATTGGAGTAATAATTGATTATTTAGTTCATATATTACCGGAGGAGATATTTTTAAGTTTATTTTACTTTTACGAATAAAAACTTAATTAGACATGTTGCTAGTTTCGCAAAGAAACGTTGTAACCCTTAAAACTCGTAAAACATCTTATCGCGTCTAAGTTTTTGTCGAGGAGTGTAAATTGAAAAGTCTGTGTAAAAAGTTGGAGAACGAGGAAAGTTTTTGGTTGTGGAGATTCATCAATGGTGACTCCACTGTGAGTAGGTCTTCTACATGTACCAAATTCTAATTTTGTGTTATCCACAGGATTTTAAAATGGTTACATATTTCATTGATTTTATTTCTTTACAGTAACCGACTTGCAACTGATTAACTTCCGTAAGACGATTTGCACATTATGCATTACGTGGCTCATTTGCGCTAGCCCCACGCCATCACTGTTTTCAGTGTTATCTTGTTTACGCTGCTGTAGCCTTTATATTTGTTTCGTTGTGCATCGTAGTCGCGGCGGAATGATCAAGATCACATATCAAATTGATACGAGAATTGTTGCTGTAATGGTGTTTGGGATTGTATTGGCCTGGCTTTAAAGTAAATAAAATTGCAGTGCAATCTTGATTTGCATCATTTTTACAGCCAAAATGCTGAGCAGCCTCAGAAAATATGCGGCCCCGCAGGGAAAAATTCAGTTTAATTGCTTTAATAGTTTGACAAATTCTATCTGTGGCTGTAATAGGCTGAAATCAAAATATCAACCATTAAAATAAAGTTTTAGGCTGTCTAGGATGTATATGTATTGATGAGACTAAAATGTGCCCAGGTAATATTTTAATAATTAAATATAACAAGTACTAAATAAGCATTCTGAAGAAGCAGAATTCTGTTGCAAAAATTCTTCTCCTCAATTACATTTAAGAAGTCATCTAAAGAGAATTGGAGATTTGTGGGAATTGAAGCCCAAGTAAGTTGATTACTCCACAAAGTGTCGGCAAAACGAAATGTTTATGCAATTCGTTTGTAAAATGTTGGCGGAAAATATCTAAAGTTCCAATTCCATCCGGTTTGAATTCTGCTTTTTTGTTCTATTCATTATCATTATTGCTTATTTCGTACTCTTCCGATTGATAGTCTTAGTCGCCATCTATTCCTTCTTCTCGTACTACTTTTCCTATTACTCTATATTTTTTTACGTAGTTTACTTTGAAAAGATTAAACAAAAGAAAAATTAAATTTATAATATACAAGAGCAGGGGTGAGAATTTTTTTAACCCCTACTATTAGCACGTAGGTGCGTCACTGTTCTTTTTTCAACCAAAAATGTACGACTCCTGACAAGGAACGATCTGGTCTTTAGCCGATCTCGATATCTCTTCTCGTCTCTGAAATAATGTGAAAAATGTGTTTTTGGGGGTAACTTTGAGCCCACAATACACCCCTTAAAACCAAAAATGAGACGCTAAAAAAATAGGTATCAAATATTATTCGGTGTTCTACCAAATTTTATCAAAATCGGAGAGATACACTTGGATGCCTTTTAGCTAATAATTAACTGTTTTTATGTTTTGAGTTGAGTTATGAGTTTTTATGAATTTGTAAAATAGTTGTCTTAATACCTAAAATTTGTATTAACCAGTAAACAATAAATAAAAAATAAACAACGTTTATTTTTCAATCTACACATAAAATATTGTTTCCATTTCTGATGTGTAATAAGTGTATTTGAACATTTCACGTGAACTAACAAAATAAGGGTATAAAATATAATTTTGTATGGAAATTGTGCTGCGATAGAATACGTTTAATACTTTTAATGGCGAAAGAAAGATTACACGCACACAAAGATGAGTATTATGATGTGTAAAATTTTAAGCGATGAGGCGAATTTCTTTCTGTTGGTCGAAAGTATCTAAGGTTAAAATCCTAGTCGATTTGAATTTTGCTTTTTTGTTCTTCTATTCGTTGTCATTACTGCTTACTTCTTCCTCTTCTGATTGGTAGTCTTGGTTGCCATCTACTCCTTCATCTCCTCCTTCTCCTTCTTCTCCTATTTCTTCTTTTACTTCTCCTTCTTTCCCTTCTTTTCCTTCTCCTTCCTCTCCTTTTTCTTCTTCTCCTCCTTCACTTACTTCTCCTCCTTCACTTAATTCTCCTCCTTCATTTGCCTCTGCTCCCTCACTTGCTTCTCCTGCTTCACTTGCTTCTTCTCCTTCACCCGTTTCTTTCACATTTTCGTCTTCAGATGGTATTTCCCCATTTTCCTCTTTCTCCTCATTAGATGTCACTTCTTCTTGAATGTCCCCTTCGGTTTCGATTTCCCCTTTTTCTTCTACATCTTCTTGCTTGGGCTTATCTACGTTGCTGTCCTCGTCTTCTTGCGTACCCTCGTTGGTCTCCTGTTCTTCCGCGTTGTTCTCTTCTTGGTTCTCATCTTCTACGTTTTCTTGGTCGGATTTCTCATTATCTTCCCATTTCTCATCGTCTGATTTCTCATTATCTTCCGATTTCTCATCGTCTGATTTCTCATTATCTTCCGATTTCTCATTTTCTTGCTTCCCTTCATTTTCAGCGTCTTCATCTTCGGATTTCTCATCGTCTTTCGGTTTTTCTTCGTCTTCCGATTTCTGTTCGCTATCTTCCGTTTCTTCTTCCGGTATATTTGCCTCTGATTGATCTTCAGCCTTTTCCTCGTTTTCCAATTCCGAATTTTCAGGCTGTTCCTCATCCTCAGATTTTTCCTCGTCTTCGGACGTCTCCGTCTCTTCAGATTTTTCTTCGTCATTAGCAGTGCTCTCATTCTCATTGGTCGATTCTTCATCTGATGTCTTTTCTTCCTCTTCAGCGATATGTTCTTCCTTCCCCCATCCACCTTCTTTAGCATTTGTTTTTGCTTCAGATGCCACATTTACTTCGCTTTTTCCTTCATCATCTTTACGATTTGGTTTTTTAGCTGGATTACTGTCTTGGAGTGATGCGGAATTTGAAGCTTCTGCAACGGTCGGGTTAACAGGTGCATCGTTTGCTTCAGCTGGTTTATTGGCTACTTTAATCTCGTCATGTTTTACTTTAGTTGTCGCATTGCTTGCTTTAACTGGTTCTTGCCTTACGTTACCAGATTTACTCGAAATATTGCTTACTCTAGCAACTGAGGCATTTTTCGCTACGATCGGAGCATTGTTTGTTTTAACTGATACATTGTTTGCCTTCGCTTGTGGTGCGGTTGATACTTTAGCAGATGAGGTTCTTTTCGCTGTGATTGAAGCATTGTTTGCTCTAGCTGGTACATTGTTTGCGTTAGCTTTGGATGCGCCTGACGTACTTTTAGCTATGATCGAAGCATTCTCAGCTTTAGCTGATACTCTGTTTGTCTTAGCTTTTGGGGTCGTCGGTGGTTTGGCCGGATAACCATCTAAATTTGAAACGTATACGCACGTTAATAATAGAAACAACGGCAGAACTTCGAGGAAACGCATCTGGAAAAGATTAATTAAAAATGAATGGTCTTCAATAGAAATAATTCTACGAAATAAATTTTCGTTTTTTACACTTGAGACCTGATCGAAGTGGCTCACAGCCTGCTGGAAGTTAAAGTATTATACACGGGAATGATGTTTCAAATAGAAAAAAAAAATATTGTCCCTATTACAATTAACTGAATAGGTAATAGGTTTATTAAATTTACAAAACAATTCGATTGTTCAAGGTATAAACAAAAAATACAGTTAGGACAAAACTGTTTTATCACAAATTGAATGCTTTGCACTGCAAATGAGAACAATTAAAAATGCTAAACATGTCAAGAAAACCTAGGTTTAGGTACAATGCTACCGGTTTTTACACGAAAATCGGTGTTTGAATTTCTATACGGTACAACCTCTATAATTCGAACATATGGCAGTCTGGACAAGCTTCAATCAAAATTCTTACTCTATTAATCTGACCCAAATTTCGATAACCTTAAAACACTTATTTGAAGCAGTTTTAGTGAAAATATTGTATTCGCTAATCTGATCAAATCGTTAGTCCATCAATATAATTCTCCCAATTGTTTTGGGTTAACGACAGATAGGCCAATAGGCTCTCGTCGTATAAAAGGCAAAAAATACTTTTTTATGAATTCTTAATTCACGAGGAAAATATTTAATTCATGAAGGCAATTTGAACCCAGGTTTTAGTTGTAAATATATAGCCAGGTTTAATATCTATTAGCTAAATTCCTTATTTAAACCTTTTTATAAGATTGTTTCTCGATCTTGTAGATAATGAAAGGCTGATAACGTTTTGTGGTTATTAAAATTAGATGTTTAAGAGGTGCCTACCAAAAGAACGTGCGATAGTTATATTTGGGTTTAACTGAGGTTACAAGTACAAGTAAATATCAAAGTAGAAAAGATGTAAAAAATTACTTACATCTTCGGAAATGTAGAATTTTCTGGACGGAGATCTATTATTCGATTAAGCCATTGTTTCAATCTTATCTACTTTATGCTATTGTTACTGCTATAAAACTCACACCTACTTGATAATTAATCCTCCATTTAAATCCGTTTAAATCGCTGCTTTCTTTTTTCTTTTACTGTTGTACAATGCACACTGCGAGTGTGAAATACCTATATCGAAGGAAGAATTTTAATACTTTTTAGCGTCGAGCATGAACTCAAATATTGATCTTAATCAAGACTACATAGAAAACAATGATTAGAATTACTTTTACAATTGTAGTAAACGCCACTACAAATGGAACACATCAGAAAATGCCTAGAAACAATAACCAAAAAAAATAATGCTAAGATAGCTTAGCTTCCTCATGGTATTGATGGAATAATTCACGGCAAACGCAACAAAAGGAGAGAAGAAACACAGTAACTCATGGACATGTTTCTGCCTACCCAGCGTCATCAGCGTGGTTTCGAGAGTATTTGTTATCTCTACCTTCTATTGCTGTTACCTCACAGATAATGCCACAACTTTCAAAACGACAAAAGCTAAAGAAACGCATGCCTGCCGTTCAGGAAGCAGCGATATAAACCGGGTACTGTTCCTCAAACGATCCCTCGAACAGTTCTCTGACCGCTTAACACGAGATGGCGGCGCAAGTAGCGCACATGTGAATATTTCGACAGGCTTAAATATGTCCGTGAGTTAGTGTGTTTTTTTTCTCCTTTTGATGCGTTTGCCATGAATTAATCCATCAATACCACGAGGAAGCTATCTTAGCATCATATTTTTTGGTTATTGCCACTACAAATAGTTGCAGGATCTGAGACTCGGGCGATTTGTAGCAGTTAGTGAAACGATATTGTAGAAAATAAAAATGAACGTTTGTTGCAATAACTTTGTGTACTTTTCAGCAATTGTGCAAGTGTATGCAACGCACTCATTGAAATGCTAATATAACGAATTTTAGCAGTCACTACATTCGTCTAATAAACTTATAATTTCTGAAGAAGGCAATTAATTTATTACCGAAACGTAATAAGAAATTTAGAAGTTTTATTTAATTAACTAAGCCGCTACAACGAAGCATTTCTTTTAATAAACATAACTATACAACGGCCAAGAAGAGTCACCACCAATTGAATTTATTCCATCGAGCTTCCCATTCTATTCTTATCCTTTTTTTTTTTAATGAGCAACTATATGAGAACCTGGAAGCGGTATTTTGGTTAAATCATTCTACCGATGCTTTGCGAAGTGGTCTGCTAATTCATTACCCTCGATACCACAATGACTCTTGACCCAAATGAACCTGATTTTATATCCTTTGGTATGTAAACGGTATACCGAGAAAATGGTATTGAATATAATCGGAATATTTAAAATTCTTAATTGCAACCAAAACAGCTTGACAGTCAGAAAAGATTGCTGCAGTTACTATATTGAAAGCCTCAGCAAATTCCAATACTTTCCCAATTGCACCTACTTTCGTAGTAAACGTAGTAGCAAAAGGGCTTAATTTATATGATTCTGGAATATCTAGATCGGGAACATAAAACGCACATTCCACTGCATCTTCAGTTTTGGACCCATCAGTATATACTGTGTCCACGGATTTGCTGCACAAGGGGAAAAACTTTTTTATTCTACATTTTATCAAAAAAAGTTATTCTTTACGAAAGTTTTTGCTTGCCTTAAAACCATTAGAAAACATGTTAAAATGCACTGATTACCCTCCATATGCATGTAAATGTTAAAAACGTGTTTGCTTACTTTCAAAAATTTGACTAAAGCTCAAGTTCAAATTATTGTTGATAATCGTATTGCCTTGAAATTCTGCTGTCTTTAAGGAAAACAAGATTCACCCATTCAAACCCAAATTTATTCATATTCTGGAACCCCGGGACGATGCGTTTAGATTAAAATTTAGTACTTGGGTTGGAGAGAACATTACGGAAGATCAATGTTCCCATCATAAAATTTTGTTTTCGGATGATGCTACTTTTACCACTAATGGTTATGTGTCATCCAAAAATTGCAGATATTGGGCAGAAAAGATTCTAAATTTTCGTATTAATCGGAAAAACCAGCGTTATAAAAAAGTAAATGTGTGGTGTGGAATTTTATTCAATAAAATTATTGGCCCCTTTTTTTTCGAAAACAATTTAAATCAACATAATTATTTAGATATGTAACAAAATTTTATTTTACCATTTGACATTAACAGAGTTGCAGTCTATTTTCAGCAGGATGGATGCCCTGCGCATTCAACTAATTTAATAAAAAACCGGCTTGACGACCACTTTCCTGAAAGATGGATCGGTTGTTTTGAACCTATTTATTGGCCAGCTCGCTCGCCCGATTTAATGCCGATGGATTTTTATTTTTGGGGACACGTTAAACAAGGAGTGTACGAAAATAATAATGTTGGTGCGAATTTGGGAGCATTAAAAGATAAAATACGAACAGTAATTAGTGAAATTGTTATAAGAACATTTAGGAACGTTTATAGAGAATTTAGGTATAGGGTCGAAAAGTGTATGGAAGTAGGTGGAGATTACGTTGAATAAATTATTTGTTGTTTTTTGTCACATTCGAATTTATATACATTAGAAAATATTTCATAAAATCTTATATTTATAATAAAGTATTTAATTTAGTTAACCCGAATAATATTAAATTATTTAATAAAAAATATGTATAAAAAAAACTAAAACATAAAATAGTTAAAAAAATGTATCAACGTTCACTGTTGTATAAATTTGCACCAATTCCGTGGACACACTGTATATGTGTGTAGAATTAATATTACCAAACAAGGACTTCACGCAATTATCGCAGTAACACATCGGTAAATATTCCGGAAATTTGATAATTGGTGCAAAAAAAAGCAAGAAGCGTAATAATCTACAATAGGTGGTGAGTTATAAACTGATACTAAATTGTGAAAATGCGCCGTGTCGGTGGCGAATTTTTATGGGTCCAGTACGCAGAAGTAAGATCTCCAATTGCAATATTATAAACGGAATTGAGAAGCTCCTTATTTTGCATAAATACCTGCTTTAAAACGTATTTCCTAGCAAGGTATGAGCGGCGTATTTCCAAGGGTGGTTCTTGCCACTCTGACAAAACAGTAGGACACGGAGAAGAGCACATCAGGCCAACCGAGATTCGTAACGCCTTATACTGGCAACAGTCTATTTTCAATAAGTGGCAGTTGCTCACAGAACCATAAAGAATACTTCCATAATCGATGATAGAGCGCATGTACGACTTATAAAACAGTATACATATTGCCGAATCAGCGCCCCAACATTTTTTTGCTATCGGCTTCAGAAGATTGCAGCCTCTATTACATTTTTTCTTCACATAATTAATGTGTTCTCTCCACAATAATTTCCTATCCAGGAACATACCTAAGTATCTAACAGTGGATTTTACTGGTATACTATATTCGTTAAACTTTACAAAATTCTCGTTAGGCGTCCTATGCCTAGTAAAAAAGACAACTCCGGATTTTTCCGGTGTTACAGAAAATCCCGACTGGAATAACCATGTGTCAAAAGAACGGACTATAACATTTAGTAAATCCTGATAATCACGGTGTGTCATTTGCTCACCATAAAAACAAAAATCGTCCGCATGCTGAATACATTTGATTATTATTATGATATCAATGTTGTGAGCACTAAGTGTGTAGATATTGAAAAGCAAAGGTGACAATACAGACCCTTGACATAAACCCAATGATATTTTCCTTGGTCTATGGAAAATGTTGTTATTCCTTACATAAACATTTCACTTCGACTGAAATGTTTTATAGCCCGTCTAGAAAGTATCCGGAAAACAAAAAGCACAGCTATAATTTGACGGTATATATTTTTCTTACTTGAAAAATAAAGTTACAACAAATAATTCATCTCATTTACTAATGCGATCTCCATTTAACTGTAAACACTTAACTAAACGTTCAGTAATCCGGAAACGAGGTCAACGCTTAGTTTTCGGTGATAGGGGTCCAGGCTTGTAAAACTGACTGAATCAAATCTTCTTTATTTGCTGGTGTTGATCCTTCTGCTTCAATTTTCATTAGTCCGCATATGTTTTCGATGGGATTAAGATCTGAGGAAGCTGCTGGCCATGGAATTGTTGCCAAGATTTGTTCTAGCATCCAAGCTTTAGTGTAGGCAGAAGTATGGCATCTTGCATTATCCTGTTGAAAGCGCCATCCCTCGGAATATAAAGCACGAACCGTTTCACGAAGAAAGCCATTAAGAATTTCACAATACTTTGCACTATTAACGGTGCCATCAATTATACAGAGAGGTGTACCACCACGCTGAGAGATTGCTCCCCAAACCATTATTTTTGCGGGAAATTTGGAAATTTGAACGGTAACATTTTCTCTTGATAGGATTTTTAAATGATTTGCACCAAGCTGAAAACAACTTTTGTCAGATATAAAAACATCACTAAAATTATCGTCTCGAAATCGTTGGAAAAAATCTATTCTTCGTTGCTTTTGTAGAGGTGTCATTGTAGGGATTTTTTTTGATTTCCTTGATAAGTAACCTTGTCTTCTAAGTGAAATGCAGGCAGTTTCTGGACACACTCTTATTTGACGTTGATTTCCAAATCTGATAGCCCTAGCCGGGGGTTTTGTCGTCCTAAAGTCATTAAAGCGCGTCGATTGTTTCCGCTAATCTTACGCGGTCCATGGCTTACTGGTCCATGGCTCGTATCTCTTCTATTTTTTATCCTCTTTATTGTCTCATATACTGCACTTCTTCCGAGTTCAGTCAATTGCACTAATTTTTTAACGTTTTGAACACACTTTCTATACAAATATTCCACCAACTTTCTTCTTTCTACTTGCGACATTATTTCACAAGTATTAAGCCTTTTGATAATCAACAATATTTGGCAACTGGTGTTGTTATATGGTTTTTGCCATGGCCTACAGTCGGCACAACCTACTTAATGCATTGATTTTGTCTTAGGATATAACAAAAAAGAAATATTAAAATTAAGAAAAATAATAAATTCCGGATGCTTTCTAGACGGACTATATAATGCTAAGATGCCCGTTCTGGTATATCAACATTAATCTTGCGTTCTGCAAAGTGTATAAAGTTAAATGGAGATTATGTTGAAATATAAATAAAAATCTTTGTTCTTTTATCTTTTTCTTTTTCTGAGGACTCATTGAACGACTTTCGCGTAATGTTATGAGACGACCAGCACAAATTTAAAAGAATAACTCCGCACCATACCTAACATGAAATACTTTTTACCATTAGTTTGCGCAAGATAACATACACTAAAGTGGAAATAAACAAGGTTGTCCGGATCTCACAAATTCCGTGTTAATAATTTAGGTAACCGCTTTCGTGTCTAAAGAACCCATCTTCAGGTCAGAATCAAATGTAACGAAATTCAAATTAGATCTAATTGAGCATATTCCAACAAAGCATCGTATAGATTTCCCTCTTAGTACTGGTCATTTAATTAAGAACAATTATTTATAAAATTTAGACAATACAAATAGATAGAGAAAAGATCCCGAACGAGTACGTACAATTATATAAAATTTAAATTTTAACAAAATCCGCTACTGTTACATTTGGTTCTAGCCCGAAGGTGCGTTCTTTAAGCACGAAACCGGTCGCCCAAAGAATTCTGTGAGATTTGGACTACATTTTTTATTTCTATCTTTCATAACCTTATCTCATACAGAGTCAATATGGATTATTTAATATGTGTACGCAATACGGACGCAAAAATAATGAATAAACAATGGTTTGGATTATTCGTCGTTTCAAGTACTCGGCTCGACTGTGTTCGCTACTAATGTGATGGACATTGGTATTTCTATGATCACGTAATCTGTTGGCAATGTCTCCGGTTTCCTTAAATCCTGTTCCGGTTCGTCATTTGTCACCGCATCATCTTGGCTCTGATTTTCAAGTTTATCTTCCCCTGGACCTTCTCGTCGATTCGTATCAAGAGCTGCTAGAGCGGTTGGTTCAGGTGATGACCCGACATTTTCTTTACGGTCGATGTTGTCCACGGCACCCTGGCTGATCGCTTCATTTCCGGTACTCTTTTGCGCGTCAATATTTAGCGGTTCGTGATTGTCTAACGGATAACCGCTTGCGAAAGATAAGCACATACATATGGTAATGAAGGGTGTAAAGGTACGTTTGAGGAATTGCATCTGAAAAATTTTAAACACAATTTTATTGTGATACAGTGGCTCCTTACTGTAGAATCAATTTTATGTACGTGCAGAATGTTAACCTAGTTAGAAGATAATGCGTCTTTGAAGAAATTTAAATGGAGACAATTCCTTCACGATATAAAACCTAATTCATAAGTATGAAGTTCTTAGTTTTTGAGACAACTGAGATAATTTGAAATTTTTTACGAAAAGAAGATGAGTAAAAGACCAAATTCGCTTAACCCCCGATTTTCGAAAAATTTAAATTCTGGCAATTGTTCCAAGAATTTCAGACCACTATCTGTTATAGACGTAATACACGCATGACAATATTCAAAGCACTTACGCTGTACGAAGTCTTTGCTTTTCTCAATGGCTAACCACTGTTCGATTGATACTTGTTTTAATGGTGTTGCATCCCACGTTATTGTTAATCAACACTTACCTGATAACTGTTAAACGTGCCTTTATAGCCGATTGTTTCATCCCATTTGTTTTCGCTTAATTCCTATCGTTTTCTTGTTATATTTATTAACTGTCCTATACCGCAGTACCAACGCTTTATCGTTTCGTAGAGATAATTAATAATTGAAGGAGGAGTGGATGACAACGTCATGTTTAGAATGATTCCCGATCGGTATTATCAGCAAATTTAAAATCGATTTTGATTAAATGCGCTTTTATATTTAAAAGGAGAAAATTACCCACTTGAAAGTGATTGTATGTTTAACTGAGATGTGAAACATGTAGCGAGTAGCCGTTTTCATAAGTTAGGTTGGCAAAGTTGAAAAAAATTTCCAAAATTTTTTTCCCAAATTCTTTTTCTCCAAATTAGGCGACCGGTCTCGTGTCTAACAGACATATCGTCTGGCCAGGAATTAATAAAGTAACTAGATTAACCAAAAAATATAATGCTAAGATAGCTTAGCTTCCTCATGGTATTGATGGAATAATTCACGGCAAACGCAACAAAAGGAGAGAAAAAATTATACTAACACACGGACATGTTTCTGCCTACCCGGCGTCATCAGCGTGGTTTCGAGAGTAATTTTTTATCTCTACCTTCTATCGCTGTTGCCTCACGGCAGGCATGCGTTTGTTTGGCAGTAGAGGGCGCCAAGAAATGTCGAGTTTGTCGTTTTGAAAGTTGTGGTATTAACTGTGAGGCAACAGCAATAGAAGGTAGAGATATGAAAAATACTCTCGAAACCACGCTGATGACGCCGGGTAGGCAGAAACATGTCCGTGTGTTAGTGTAATTTTTTTCTCTGCTTTTGTTGCGTTTGGCGTGAATTATTCGATCAATACCATGAGGAAGCTAAGCTATCTTAGCATTATTTTTTGGTTATTGTTTCTAGGCATTTTCTGATGTGTTCTAACTAGATTAAGTCTAACATGTAAATGAGTAATATAACTGAGCACTCTGCCTAACGCAGACTAGGAGTCGATTGAAAATTAAAATTAATTATTTCTTCTGTAAATACAGCAGATGCCTTCATCCAGCACTTCTTTTAAGCTCCACATAAGACATCGTTATCCATTCGTAATTTGTTTCTTTCCAAAACGCATGTTACGAGCAACATTTACGTAATGTATTTGCATGCCTATTTTGAAAGCGAAATGCTCAACAATCTTTGCTAACATTAAGAATAAATCCACCTCGGGAGCTGATGGTGTTCTCGCCGGTACTGTAAGAGAGTTCAAGTACGAATTGGTGAAACCAATAAAACTTTTAATTAACATCTCTTTGAAAGTTGCCTCAATTAAACCTACTTTTAAAAAAGGAGATTGGAACTCATGCCATTTTCTTCTTTTACTAAGTTGTTGGAATACGCAATACCCAACAGATTTTGGTTAAACTGGAAGAGTATAAATGTTCGCTTTTCTCAATATACGCGTAATATTCTATAAAGAACAACGGTAAAAACATATTTGATCCACCTCTTAGTATTAGAAACGAATCTTAGAATCATCGGTTTTGTTTTAGTTACAAGAATAATCTTCTAATTTGTCTATGCTGATGTTTATGGTTTTAAATTCCTACTTACTGCCTTGGTATATTCCAAAAATTCAATTATATTAACTTTTTGTTTCTTTATTTGTTTCTTCTGAGCATATATATTCTGATAGTAATAATTGTCATAAATGCATCGCCATTACGTTATGTGTTTTGCAGTTTACTTGCATTTCAAAGATGTAAATCATAAAATTTTCAAAATTGGAAACTGCTTTCAGTTTAAAACTAGAAAGAAGAAATTGTCATATTCTCTCTTTTCTCTTTGGCGTCCAGAATCAGAGCCCATAGCCTTTGTCATATTCTTTGCAGCCATGATCAAATGCAGTAGCGGCTGGTGGTGATGTAGGTGGGATGTCTTGAACAGGGCGTTGATTTCCTCATGCATATCGTATACATTGTATTTGACAAAAAATACGCTACGAAATCGAAGCGTCCCATCAACCGCCATTGACCGCAGATGAATTTTAAATAGATTTCCAAATGGAGCAAATGATGTCTCCGAACCCTTTACTCGACGAAGAATTCGGTTTCAGAATGGGATTGTCGGCCGTCATTCGGCTTTTCCGTTTGAGTGAAGCGGTCAGCTACGCATTTGAGCCGACAGAGATTGTGAATGCTGTCCTCTTACACACCGTACGCCGTATGGCATGATCGTATAATATATAAATAGAGTAGGCAAATTCGGGTGCGCACCATTGGCGCTGCTAACGAATGGACTTTTGCATGCGAAACACTAGTCAATATCTAGTTCGCTGTCGCCTGGAGCGTACGTAATAGTAGCAGCGAAGTACTCTGTGTTTTGTTTTTAATAATGTCGAAGGTACGTAGCTTGAGAAAAAAAAAGCTATCATTAAAGACAGTGAATAGGTTCATTAAGGATTATCCGGATTTGACTTACGATGGCGTAAAAATTCTCATTTGATTTATGCACAATGATGATTCAGCGTAATCTGGCGTTTACTTTGTTAAAGGATTCATTTATTTCATTTTGGAGCACATACGCCAATATTACATTACCGAGCAGGATCACGTTACGCAATTATTTACCATCTGTGCGTGTACATTTAGAAAATAAAATTAAAGCTGTAGTAGAAATGTCTTTCGGGTGATGTCGTGTAGTTAATATTTTACTTGACGTTTCGCTGACCATGCTGTTAGCTTCTTCAGAAGATTTCTAAAGACTGCTGTTGTTGTCTTTTGCTCCTCGTTATATATCCTATTTCTGTTCCGCTTTGCTGATCCATAACCGTTCTGCTTTGCTGATCCATAGCCGTTCCGTTCCGCTGAATCGCGTCGTTCGTTGTATGACGACTCCGTAGTGCTAACCTCCACGTGTTGCTGACCTTGTATCCATCTTCGCGATTGAAGTTGGTGTTCTTCATTATTTCTATGGATTCGCGTATTATCCTCGGGTAGTAGTGACTGGTCCTGGCTAATACTTTAACGTCGCTGTAGCTTATGCGGTGGTCTCCTTGTTGGTGCAGGTCTTCTGCTACTGCAGATTTTTCAATATGCCTAAGGCGTGCGTCTCTCTCCTGCTCTTTCACTCTGCACTGAATACTCCGTCCTGTTTGACCGATGTAGCTTTTTCCACATTGGCATTTCAGTTCGTATATGCCTATTGGTATCTTTCGACGTCGAATCACTCTTCACCAATGTACCAGTGGAAGAAACACTAGAGATCATCAAGCAACAACTAATACCAAAAGGATTACAACCGGATCTGATTAATTTGGCGAGACTCTGCCTTACTTCGACCTACTTCCTGTGGAATGGAGAATTCTACGAACAAGCGAGTGGCGCTGCAATGGGATCTCCTTTGTCACCTGTAATCGCCAACATCTTTATGGAAGCGTTCGAACAAGAAGCCATCGAATCTAGCAGGATGAAACCTAAATGCTGGTACAGATATGTAGATGACACCTTTGTCATATGGCCACACGGACCAAAAACTCTAGAGGAATTCCTGCAACACATCAACAGACAACACGCAAACATTAACTTCACCATGGAAATCGAAGAAGACGGCACCTTACCATTCCTAGATGTTCTAGTGGAGCGCAATGACAGCAGCAAACTGGGCCACAGTATATACCGTAAAAAGACCCACACAGACCGGTACCTGCATGCAACATCTCACCACCATCCTCAACAAAAGAGATCCCTCATCGACACATTATTAAGAAGAGCGGAGAAAATCAGCGACAAACATCAGAGGAATAGCGAAATACAACACGTCAAAAACGCCCTGCAGAAAAACGGCTACAGCACAAAAGATATAAGGAAGCCACGAGAGCAGAAAAAAGACGAAAACCAACAACAACCAGTAGGATACGCATACCTTCCATACATAGCCGAAGTCACCGACAGGCTAAAAAAGACCATAGGGGAGAAAAACATCACCACACGTTTCAACACGGTGACCAAAATCGACCAGCTACTCCCGTGTTACAGAAACTGCAAGCGAAAGGCATGTATGAACTGAAATGCCAATGTGGAAAAAGCTACATCGATCAAACAGGACGGAATATTCAGTGCAGAGTGAAAGAGCACGAGAGAGACGCACGCCTTAGGCATATTGAAAAATCTGCAGTAGCAGAACACCTGCACCAACAAGGAGACCACCGCATAAGCTACAGCGACGTTAAAGTATTAGCCAGGACCAGCCACTACTACCCGAGGATAATACGCGAATCCATAGAAATACTGAAGAACACCAACAACTTCAATCGCGAAGGCGGATACAAGATCAGCAACACGTGGAAGTTAGCACTACGGAGTCGTCATACAACGAATGACTCGATTCAATGGAACAGAACTGTTATGGATCAGCAAAGCGGAACAGATATAGGATATATAACGAGGAGCAAAAGACAACAACAGCAGTCTTTAGAAATTTTCTGAAGAAGCTGACAGGATGGTCAGCGAAACGTCAAGTAAAATATTAACTACACGACATCACCCGAAAGACATTTCTACTATGGATTACGGTCGTGAAAGCCTACACTCAACTAAAATTGAAGCTGAACTGAAAAATTAAAAAAGTGTGCTTGTGTGGAGATAAAACGACTGAAACAAAAAAAAATCTGAACTTAATGTTATTGTGCCCAAAATGGAACCTCATGAATCGTCGTCTTCAGTTTTATTAGCTTCTTAACGAATAGAATCTGGTACTGCCCAAGTATTTTCAAAAGTGGTGTTAAGCACATTGGAAAAATTTGAAATATCCAGAGATCAGGTCTTAATGTTTATGACAGATGGTGCCACAACCATGCTTTCTGTTGGCCGGTCTCTTAAGGAACAGTGTGGTAAATTTTTACATATTACCTGTAAAATTCAGGCTCTACATCTTGTGGCAGAGACAGTTCGTAGATGTTATCCACAGGTGGATGCGCTAATTGCAAGTACAAAAGCAGTGTTTCTGAAATACCCAAGACGTATTCGCGAATTTCGCAGACGGTGTTCTCGTACCCCTGAACCACCACAATCGATCCTTACACGTTGGGGAACATGGTAACAAGCGGCATTTTACAATCATAAATATTTAGAGAGTATAAAGAAGGTTCAATCCAAAAGAATGTGTAGCTATCAAAACAAGTCAAAAAAATTTGAAGATAGTCAGGTTAAAAGTGATGTACACACTATTCACCGCAATTACATTGGAGTAGTGCAAGCAATAGAAAAGTTACAAAATTCTTCAATGTTGTTAGAGGAATTACTGCAAATTGTGAAAGATGTACACGCGCAGCTTTGTTCGGTAGAAGAGGCAGAAAATGAATCTCTTCTAATTAAGTTTAAGTGTTCTAGACAAAGATTCAGATTTTGCCACACTTAGACAAATTTATAAAAGGTTCGTATACGGATGCGTTAAGTTGTTTCAAAGATTTTTTTAATTATGCAAATATAACATCACTAGATGTAGAGCGATCGTTTTCTTTATACAAGAACATATCTTCCTCACGGCGTACGCATTTCGCAGAAATCATTTTGAAACGCACCTTTAAAAAACCTTTAAAATATTTAATTTCGCTTCTCCAGTTTTTAAAGCCACTAAAGACGCTTAAGACAATAAGTTTTTTTTAATCACCACTCTTAACTTTATTTTTTATACATATGACTAGAGATGGCAATTCCCCGTGTTCATTCAGTAACATAGAGATAATTTATCGAGATCAGTTCATAATCTACAAAAACCATCTTAAAACCTTTTTTGTATCTAGCACCGGAACAGCACCGTTCGCGATAATATATGTATCTCTGCATATTGACTCCCTTCGCATGCAAGAGTCCATTGGTTAGATGGTGCCCACCCGAATTTGCCCACTCTACAAATAAACGGCGTTCCCTTCACAGTCGCTTGTGTAACGCTAAACTGCTTGAAAGGCATGCTAATTATGAAAGGATTTATGGGATCTTAGGTGTCATGGTAGCTTAAAATAAATCAAAATACCAATATCAGATAATTGAACTTTGCATTTTTTGGTCACATAAGTCTGTTCTCTAATATACTCTTTTTTTTTAACTAAGCGTGCAAACTAGAGACATGTACGCTGCCGTTCAGAGAAGTTCGGTCGGTTGGTAAAAAACATGAAAAGGTTACAGAAACAAACGAAACTAAAAACAAAATGCAATTTTATTGTATGTACAGGTAAAAAAGACAAAAATAAATAAATAAAAAGTTATTCTGGCCTAATATAACATACTGAACATTATTTTCTTTTTCATCGAGAAAACCTCCTTTGCTGTTAATCACCGCTCGAACTATTCTAGGCATTCTTTCGATAAGTTTTGTTAAAACGGATTGTGGAATATTAATCCATTCATGTTGCAGAATATTCCGTAAATGTTCTTGTGAAGATGGGCATATCCACATCCGGATCCTCCTGTCCAGTTCATCCCACAACAACTCTATCTATAGGGTTAAAATCTGGGCTTTGAGGGGGCCATGCCATTTACTTTCAGGGTGTGCTGTTCTTCTTGCTCCTTTAGATAGTTCTTACACACTAACTCAGTGTGTTTTGGGTCGTTGTCATGCATGAATGTAAAGTTACGGCCGATTATACGCAATCCTGATGGCACTGCATGATTCTGGAGTATTGCAAAATAATTTTCCTTCCTCGTTACACGCTGCACTCTGCATAAATCTCCCACCCCAGCAAAGGAGAGACATCCCCACACTAACACAGAACTACGCCCTTGCTTCACTGTTGGCACAATGCAGTTCGGGATCACTTCTCGGTTTTAGATCTTCGGACATAAACTCGTCGATTTTGCCCAAAAACCTCAAACTTTGACTCGTCACTCCAAAGCACGTGTTTCCAATCATCTAACGACCAATCTAGATGAGAACGGGCCCACTGTAGCCGTTTTGCTCTGTTGCCCCGACGTAATAAGGGTTTTCGCATGGCAATGCGTCCATGAAGGTCCGCTTGTTGAGGGTCGACGTTTTACCGTACTCGCCGAAACTTGTTCTTCTTGGAATGATAATAAAAAAGAGTGCATGCTTAATATTTTTCTAATTTTATGTATTAATAATTGTATACAGTGTGATATAATAGATCGTATGACCGAACTTCACTGAACGGCAGTGTAGGTCTCTCTGGCGTGCTGCAGTCGGCTCACTTCACTTGTCTGTGTTGTATATTTACGATGTAGACAAAATAGGACGCGAGATTGTTGTTGTTTACGTGTAATAGTTACAGGGAAATAAAATAAATACTGTCAAGATGATTTATTTCCACATTAGCCGAATCTAATTAATAAATTACATATACGCATGCTATAATTAACATATTTATCTATCTTCCATGACTTTTATATGGCTGTCACGGATAATATTATCTTCAGTTTTCTGCAGAATGGGGGATTTTACATTCGTATCTTTGCTTTGCGGATAATCACAATAATAATCTATAAATGGTGTTAACGCTAAAAACAAGCTCTTTTATACGATGTAACGGAATGGCGCTCCTTGTGTAAATGCTATTTTTAGAAATGGATACCATGTTACCATAGTATTAATATGCTTGACATGTGGAAGTTCAAGGTTGCCATTAGAATTATGGTTTTTGCACATATAGTCAAAAATATGTTCCTGCCAAATTGCGATAATATGTTTGTGCATACGTACAGTGTGTATGTATTTATTTTATTTTGCTTTTATCTACAGTGTAGATAGGATGAAAATTGTTCTTCTGTATTTAGGTGAAGCTACTGTTGTTGCCACATTCGCTGTGGGGTTTTCTTTGGTCAGCGTGTAAGAGTTTCAATCTGCCATTGCCAACGAATCTCGGATTGATGTCCGTAATGAGCACTATGGTACCAAGAAAAATGTTTAGTCTTTCTGAACAATAATGATAGCAAGGACTGTGGCGTGGTATGGTAAACAACACATAAGCATCGTCACCCTCCGCACCACACAAGTTTAATTTATTATAAAATAATTAATCCGGGACGGCCGTTTCGAGGACACGAATGGTCCTCATCATCAACCGGTGACCGAATGATGTGAGAAAAAAACTTTTTCTAAAACTAAACATGCATGTACTATCCCTACTTCTTAGAACAGATATTCTTTACAAGTGCCTATTTCTACCTCCCGCACGCCTTGAAGCTACGTCGTGCGAAAAATAACATGCATGAACTATCCCTTCTTCCGAGAAGAAATATTGTTTTACAAGTGAATATTCTACCCTCTACGCGTCTTAAACTACGACATGCGAAAAATACGGCCAGATAGACGGGAAGATCTCTTTTATAACCCAAAATATAAACAAGTGCCAGCCTACTGCAAAAGGTCAAAAAGGACAGAGTACGACAACGGTCCGTTTTCTCTGTTCATCAGATTTTTATTACTTTTTATGTAAACCGTCTCGTACGCATCTAATTCTCGCGGCGACGTTACGTTTTTAATCAATTTTAAGTTTTCTAATTTAATACTATGCCCGGTTTCATTTATATGTTGTGCTACACTCGACGCGTCCAATCTGCCGTAGCGAAAATTTCTTATATGTTCTTTGAATCTAGTTTCTATCGCTCTTTTTGTTTGACCAATATATGCTTTATTACAGTGACCACATGCAATTTTATAAATACGCGACCTTTCTCCCATTTTCGGTTTATCTTTAGGATTACCGAGAAGATTTTTAAGTGTGTTGCGCGAACCGAAGCATACGTTCATATCTTGACTCTTCGAAACCTTCCCCACGCCTTTCGATATGCCGTGAAAGGGGAGTTTCACGAATTTCTTGCTATTAGTTTCTACCGGGGTTAAGGTCGTGGAATTTCTTACGTAAAGCCTATGTTGGACTTTCTTAAGCATGCGATCGACTTCTATAGAAGAGTAACCGTTATAAGTAGCTATGTTTTTTTATGAATTTAAGTTCTCTGTTAAATCTACTTCTACTTAGAGGGAATTTAACCAATCTATTAATTAAGAAGCTAATCGCGGCCATTTCGTGTTGTCCGCAGTGGTTAGAATCGTTTATAATGTACCTATTAGTGTTGGTTTCCTTTCTATAGATGTCAATTTCCAGTTTATTATTATTTTTAATCACTAAACTATCTAGGAACGGAAGTTGATTGTTCACTTCTTCTTTTACTGTGAATTTAATGGTTTCAAATTTTGACGAAGGGGGACAGGGGGTTGCCCATTGTTGTACCTGCTAGTTGTTCATAGTACTTGCCCTCGACTTGAAAACAATTTTGCTTCATGCAGAGTGACGTTAGTGTTTCATATTCTGCTATTTTGGCATCTTCAATATTGTTGAGCTTTAAGAGCTCAACTAAATACTCTATGGTTTCAGGGATCGGTACACTAGGGAAGAGTGAACAAACATCGAACGATACTAAAATTTCCCCATCTTCTAGTTTGATATTGTTTACTTTTTTACAAAATCTAATGAATTTTCTACTTCGAGGCTGTCTGCTTTGATGGGTAAATTTTTATATTAATTTACTAGCCATTTGGACAGTTTGTACGTGGGTGAATCTATGCCTGAAACAATTGGTCTCATAGATTTACCCGGTTTATGGATTTTCGGTAGGCAGTACATTTTAGGCACTGTTGGGTTTGAAATTGATAGTTTAAACTTAAGGTTCGCGATAATGAGTTTTGGACAATTTTTCACAGTTTCTTTCGTTTCCCTGATCATAGCTGGTAAAGGGTTTTTTCTCATTTCTCTGTAAGGTCCTGATGATAAGCTATTGACGCGGTTGAAGTAGTCCGACTTGTCCAAAATGACTATTTTGTTCCCTTTGTCTGCTTTCAGATACAAACAGTTTTTATTTTTAAGCCCCTTAATAATCCCGAGATCGCCTTTGTTATGATTTAAACTTTTAACATCGTTTAAGTTTTTTGAAATAGTAATTGTGCAACCGTTTCGTACGTAATCTTTTGTTGTGGCATCTAAATTTTTTATGGACTTTCTACCGACGCGATCAGTTCTTCAATTGGGGTCTTTGGGTCGCGAATAGAATGTTTTAACCCTTTGTTTAACAGTGCGATTTCGGTTTTACTAAAGGTCTCCGACGATTGATTAGAAACCAGTGGTGCGTTCTCCAAGGAACGTACGGTGTTTTTGTTCTTTTTTGGACAAATTTTCTTGAATTTCTTACTGAGAGTTTGCATTTTCGATTTGAATTTATAATTAATGTTCGATTATTCCTCTTTGGAAATCACACCACCTTTGGAAACTGTATCCATCTAAAAAACGCATTATCTTAAGATGCAATTCATTCGTTTCTGAATATTTTCTTGAGATCTTTTAGTGCTTATCTCCTACTTAAAAATGTTCCCGCTACGCGGCAATTCTCTTATTTATCACAAAAGCTAGTGAACCTTAAAAATACAGCTTCAGCATTTCAAGTTACACTACCGCTCATAATTATTTCGGCACCCTAAATTTGTGATATAAATCATAGAAAAATAAGACAGAATCGTAAATACATGTATTTATTTCGTAGTTTTATGCAATACACGTCAAAAAGAAAGAAAATTTTTTGCAAAGTTTAAACTTTTGTTTCGTCAATGTGACCTCCTTTGGATTTTATTACTGCAGCGCAAAGGCGCGGCATTCTTGCAATCAGTTTTGCGGGCGTGTCTGGGGTTATTTTCACCCAAGCTGATTGTAGTGCGTTCCACGTACTACCAACGGCTATTGGAGCTGATTGACGTGCGTGTCGGTCAAGTTCTTCCCACAGCAGCTCAATTGGATTCAAGTCAAGGCTCCGGGGTGGCCATTCCATAATCCTTCAAACTCCTTCTGTCTCCGAACGCTGCAAATATTCCTTGCATAGTTTGGACGTGTGTTTTGGGTCATGATCCTGTTGAAAGACAAAATTGTGACCCAAAAATCGTGTTCCTGAAGGTATCGCATGCTGCTGTAAGATATCCCGGTAACCTTCTTTTTTTAATGTACCTTCAATTTTGACGATGTCGCCAACAGTTGTGCCACCAAAGCAGCCCCGAATCATTACAGATCCACCCCCATGCTTCACTGTGGGGACAGTACAGTGCAGTGCTCACTTGCACGTTCGGCCACCGATCGTTTGACAAATGTTCGCCTTCGAGATCCGAAAATTTCGAATTTGGACTCATCGGTCCAAAGCACCTTACTCCAGTCTTCTACAGTCCACAGTTCACGGGTCCATTGGAGTCGTTTTCGTTTGTTAACTTTCCGCAGCAACGGCTTTTTCATAGCAATTCGCCCATGAAGACCGGCTCGCTGTAGGCGACGTTTCGCTGTAGCCGCGCTAATCGGATTCTCGCGATGTTCATTTACTTCTGCGGTGATTTCCGGAGCGGTTTTTCGCCTATTTCTCTTGTTGGTGATTACAATTTCGCGATCTTCTGCAACTGTTGTCACGTTTGGCCTTCCACTAAGTGGTTTATTAGAAATATTGCCACTTGCCTTATATTTTTTAATGTTATAATCGACAGTAGCAGGGCGTACTTTTAATTCTCGGGCAATTCGTCTATTAGTTTTGCCACTCTTATGGTAGGCAACTAAAAGCGAACGTGTTTCAATACTTACATATATCACACACTAACAGTGAATATAAAGATACTTACAAACAGATTTGATGACGCTGTAAACCATTGTTATTTGTGACGTATGCATTAGGCTCCCTGTGTTTGAGAACGAGGGGGTGCTGGAAAATCAATTTTAACGAATTCTCTACTGCTACTGGTGATCAGAACATATGCATAACCACAAATTCGCATTCTTTTTATTCTTTTCCCGCGTGTAACGAAGAACTAACTTAATTGATTATTTCATTGAGCTCGTCCCACACCTCCGGCATAGATGGAGACTCCGTGTTTTTCTTGCCTGACATGCACACAGGTAAAACAATCTGAATCAATACTTTTTATTTTTAATTTTGGTATTCTAAAAGTAATCATTGACATTCATGGGGACGTTTGAAGAAAAAAACACGTGTCCCACAGAGGCGCTGGAAGCCTTGCTCGGATTAATGCCGCTTTATACCCACATTCAGAAACAGGCTAGAGGGTGTCCTCACGCTTTGTAGAATGAACGGACTTAAAATCCTTAAAGATCCCAACGCAACATGCAATACAACTTTGTTCAGCCTTATAAGGTGATCATTGAAAGCCTTACTGAGTGGGCATCTGGGTAGCCTCAAAGGAAAAAGGGTGCCCTGCCATGGTACAGAGACGGCTCAAGAATAGAACGTGTTGGAACAAGGCATTAGTGGACCTTAAACTGCCTAGAGGATCCCACACCAACATATTTCAAGCAGAGATTTCTGCTTTGAACTTGTGCGTCATAAAGAATCTCGAGAGTTCTAAAGGCTATCAAAGCCTGCTTATACAAATCTGGTCTGGTTCACAAATGTATACACAATTTAAGGAAATGGGGGCATAGAAACCACGTTACTTTGTGATGGGTCCTAAATCATCAAGGTTTCGTAGGTAATGAAAAGGCAGACAAGCTGGCCAGAGAAGCAGCGAATACGCCCTCCATCGGTTCTAACCCTTTCTGTGGCTTATTACAGAGCCACATAAAACAAGTAATCAAAATATGGGAAAACAATCAAAAGACCTTGTACTGGGAAAATGCTCCAGGGCAAAACCAGGCGAAAGCATTTATATCAGGCTCGCCTAAGAAGGCGAAAATAGTGTTATCAGTCCAGTAAAGGGGACCTTAGATTACTGGCGGGATTTCTGACAGCTCACGCAGCCCTAAAGTATCACATATTTGATCTAGGAAAAGCTGAGGATCACACTCTATGCAAATGTGTTGCCATCAGTCGCACTCGACAACAACGTCCCAGTAAACCATTTCTGACATCTACTGAACTGAAGGATGAAGATCCTAGAGTCATATTAACATTTATTCACCTACTCTAACACATACAAGGGCATTTTGTTACAATAGATCGCAGTGAGTAAAGGCATTTGTGCTATAGCCCAATGATACTAATGCTCGGAGTAACAGCACCTTTGACAGACCATATTTGCGTGAGTCAGTCTTAAGCCCGTTTCGGTGGTGAAGGTTGAACACCTATGCTCTTTGAGAGGTGAATTTTTTGTATCATCAGCCTCATTTGGAGGTTGGTGGTGATTTCAACTGCTTTTACACTACTTCCACCAATTGGCGAGCCAACGTTTCTAGAAGAAGTCCCCTACGAAGTGGTTCCAGTTCATTATCGAGGAGAATCAATAACACTTGCATTCAGCATTGCGAAGAATATGGTTATTGGCCGGCGTTTAGCGTTTCGGCTCACGTTGTAGATAACACACATATGGTTTGCAGTATCAACACCGCTGTTAGTAAAATCGAATCATTGGAGAATCACGTTCCTCCTCAGTAATCTCTTTCCATCGCTGAAGCCAAACATGCTATTCATCTTTGCATCAACAAGACCAAAACATTTTATGTCGCACATGTTCTGTTTCATCGATATTTATTATTGAAATGAGAACTTTTCTCGGAAACGTGGCAGCATTTCATCGATTGTGACGTTCTTCCCAACGTTATAGCTTATCTGATAGCTTTACACAAATTTTTCGTACTAGATCAAGACCATTGAATTCGTTTCGTTTTGCTTCGGTAGGAAGGTCATCAAAACGTAAGCAATGTTTGAGGATTTTGAACCATTGAAGCCAAATTTTTCAACAAGTTAATGTCAATTCACGACTCTCTTCCGCTGACACAGAGTAATAAGTTTTCTGGGCGGCCTACAAAACATTGCATCTATTAAATTAAAAAACTCACTTAATACTTAATGACAAATTACGTTATATTCGAAAGGATTCGCGATAAGTTGGATTCGTCTTAAGCGATTTTTAAGAATTTGAATTCATTTTAAAACATTTAAGAAGATTAAGGGACGTTATTCAATTGTAGCGTAAGCTCCTCTAATCAACTTCTTCTTCTATATAATTTCTACCAATTTAAATAGTTAACTTTTAATTGCTTGCTACTGCACACATTATAATGTACGCAAACAAAAAGCAAAATATATTCTTATATTAATAACAAATAAGCAAACAAGTTGCGATGACTACGGGTAAATCCTTGTAATAGTTTTACGTTGTTTTTACTTTTAACGCAGACAATCTACGTAACCGCAGACATAACAAATCAATCATATTAATTACATTGACGGCTCCTGTACTAGAGATCTGCTGATTTGCGTTGAATCTGCGAAATAAGATACAAAAATAAAGAAAATATTAAAAATAAACTATTGTAATCGTCTAGACTCGTTCGTTGGATTAAAGAAATAGAAGCGTTTTCTTAAGCCGGGGAATTTTTGGTACTTGATTCTAGTAAATCGAACTAGAAGGTGACACACCGATAAGTTGTTACACAGCGAAACGTATGTACATTGTGGTTAGCTGGTAGTCTAACTTCATCATTACTTTCATTAATTCTCTGGCTAATTAAGCTTTTAGTCGATCTTGGTGGCCCTCACAGATCGTGATGCCAGAAGCCCCTGGTCTAATCGTAGAGATGTTTGCTAATATTTTGACAAATTGCGATCTTTAATTGAATCAGTGAGTTGCAAAAGGGAACAAGAAACGGTTTTCTCAAAAAAACGTATTGTCTATCTGGCATTTTTTGGTGTACGTACTGATAATGTTTGTTGATATGGTGCCAGTAGTATTATTTGAAGCTACAATACATGAAAAAACACTTTGGGTTTGTTCCCTTTCCTAATATTGGTTTAAGTAGTACCTCTTCATAGAAATCCATTTTATTTTTAGGTACATATCGTACCAGACTTCTTATGTTATTCGTTGATGGGAATTTTCTCAGGATAAGCTTCAAAATTCTCGGTTGTTGGTAAGTTCGGGCCCCGCAGACCTGGCAACACTTATTAACCCGTCAGTATAGGTACGAACCACTAGATTTCCAGGATTTTAGGAATTGTATGCAATACTGCTAGCTTTCGTTTGTCCTTTATATAATGGCGGCCACTATTTATCGAAGTCGATAATTTGAGAAATTTCTACGAGGGAAAGTCAGTAAGTAGGTCACAAAAAGCTATTACAAAAATAATTAGCCAAAAACAAGTTTTATTTCTCAACAAAGTCTCCATCTACATTAATACACTTATCTCATCGCTTGATCAATGCTGCTTCAATGCCTGCTGCATAAAAGTGTTTGGGCTGCCGTTTGAACCATGTGCGTACCTTCTGTTGAACATCGTTATCACCCTCGAAATATTTGTCGCAAAAATGTTTTTTGAGTGGACCAAACAGATGATAGTTGCACTCCTTGAGAATCCCAGAACACGGTAAGCATAACCTTAGCAGCTGAGGGTACAATCTTAAATTTCTTTGTTGACGGTGAAGAAGGATGTATCCATTGAAATGAAGCACGCTTTGTTTCGGGTTGGTAGTGGTGCATCCATGACTCATCGCCAGTAACAATCCTATTAAGCATGTGCTCCCCTCCCTCTGCGTACCGAGAGAGGTGTTGCATGGACAAGCCCATTCGAATCCTTCCGTGTTCCTCGGTCAGTTGTCTGGGTACCCACCTTGAGCAAACTTTTCGGAAATTCAAACGATCGTGCATCAGTTCGTAAGCTGAACCATGAGAACACCCTATTGCAGTTGCTATGCTGTCTATTGTTACCCGCCTTCAGTTCGAATCATCTCTTCCGCCCGTCGAAGTGTTGCATCTGTCGCATTCTGAACGGGGCGGCCACTTCGCTGATCATCAACAATTTTTGTGGGCCCTTCAGGGAATTTCTCGTCCCAGTTATACACGGCTTTACGCGACAAACACTTTTCACCGTAAACAGGAGACACTGCTATTTTCAGATTTCCCACAGCAGTTTCTGACTTTCCCTCGTACTTTTTCAATAGACAACTCAGAGTCTGAAGAGTTACATAATCGTCATGAGTATAAATCCTGTATTCTTTTCGTATTTTATGTTTAACGGTGGTAAAATCGCGATCGCAAGCGTTAAACGAATGCCTCCGGATAGGAAAGTAGCGAGTTATTTTTTGAAATCTATTGGTTGATGCCGAAGCTAGCAAAAGCCGCACAATAATATGATTTTTCCTTTGGCCGGGACGGCCATCAGAGAAACTATGTTGGGAAAATAGGAACGTTGCCACTTCATCTGGTCCTTTATTAGTCTGTCCTTCTTGAAACGAATAAAATAAACATGGCCTTTCCTGTTTTCATATTATGAACACAGAATACATATATCCATAACTGCCGATACTAGAAAACCTCTTGAACAGGTATGTCCGCTAATTCTGCATATAATCTACTATTATGCCTGGGACATTGCTAGAATCATTACTAAGTTTAATAATTTGCTCTATTTTAGTATAAATTTTCTCGGCTCTTCGTTTATGAATGACTAATTCAGCTACTGCAGCTCGCTTAGCACTCTCATTCAGATGTGGGTCTCGAATTTTTTGTGTCAGTGCCTCATACTGGGAGCAGACATCAATTTGGGGTCTACCAAACCTTAAGTCAACATTTTCTTTCAGGTACTGATTGGAAAATTCATATTTAACTTTGTCTTTTAATTCTGGTAGTTCCTTAATCAACATCTGATACATTGTTCTGGCGGTTAAAGATGCAGATAAATACTCTTTCTTAATATTATTCGGAATTTATCTCTTCCTGTGAAGAGATCCGATAAATTCTTTGATTTGTACACAAACATCGCCAGAAATAACACTGGAGCATGCCATCTTTTGGAGTACTTCCACTAGTTTGTAACTTACTTAAACACCATACGCCTTTCTTTGTAGTGCCATGCAAACCGACAAAGGTGTTCTTACAAACAACCTTTCGGACACCATTGCTGTTAACAACCCTCTTTCTACGATGATTTGCTTTATTTTTCCAGTCCTTTATGTTTAATTTCTTCCTTCTTTCTTTCTTTCAATTGATTTTCTTTTCAGTATGATTTTAGGCATTCTATCTCCATCCATTTTTTTTATAATTTTTTTGTGTCCTATTCACCGTATTCTTGTGATCTGATATATGCCGATCATACAATTTAATTTCAGATAGCAGATTACAAAAGCCGAAACCCTATCGGACAAGGAAAGTGCACTACCTTTTTGCCGCGGATTTGGGGCGTCGTTTTATATGGTCAATGGCTTTTGGGAAAATGTGAGGAAAATCATAATTTTGCTCTAAACTGTGTATGGACGGATGAGCACGGTGAGGACGGTAAGCAGTGCGGGAATTTTTAACAGGTTTAATTCTTATACTTGGTCGCGTGAAAATCCCCATGTTACTGTTGAGAGGAGAAACCAAGGACGATACAGTTTCAATGTGTAGGTAGGAATTTTCCGTGGCAGGATAATTGGGCCCTACATATATGACGGAATTCTTATCTCTGAAAGATACTTGCAAATTTTGCAACAATTTATTGAACCTTTCGTAGATGAGCATGACGGAGTACCTCCTCACAATGCTGGCCAGATTAATGAGTTTATAAACCAACAATTCGGTAACAATTGGATCGAGAATCGAGGACCGATATATTGGCCGGCAAGGTCGCCTGATCTTGCCCCATTGGATTTTTTCCTTTGGGGAAGAATTAAAAATCTTACGTTTAAGCATTCTCCCAATTGAAGACGGGAATTAGAAGCAGCAGTTTTGGAAGCGTTCGAGTCTCTATCTCCGCTCGAGTTGGTGAACTCAGCTCAGAGTGTAAGAAAACGGTGTCGATTATGTTTACAGCAGAACGGCGGACAATTCGAACACTTGCTATAATTTATCATGTTTACGCATTTTTTAGTAACAAAGGTATGTTCTGTAAATATTTCGTTTAAATATGCCGGTAAGAATTTTAGAAAGCAACTTATTTTAGTTCTATTCATGCGATTAATTTAAAATTTTCAATACGTTATGAATTTTTACCGAATAAACCCCCTTAATTCCTTATAGCTATAATATCAGTAATACTATTCATGGTTTCCTTAGTTTAGTTTGTTTGAATTGTTATTTGTAACATTTAATATTAAAACAATTTTTTTCTGCCTTGTTGAAATCTTTTATTTGCTTATTTACCACCATCCATAGCCATCTTAAAATAATGTGAAATGCAGAAAAATAATAATTTAAAAATTGTTTAAATAAAATATCAACTTTTCAATAGTGTAAAAATATATGGGGCGTTCCTTATAAAAAAACACAAGTCTTGATAATATCTCAAAAAATAGGAGTTTAAAAAAAGAAAAAATAAGAGCAAAGGATGCTGCGTCAAAAAGCGCCCCAATATAGTTTTTATATAAATCAAGCATTTTCACAAATAAAAAAGTTACAAGGGTTTTTAAAAATTGCACATTTTAAGAGAACGCTCTATATCTCTTATATTAAGGAAGATATAAAAATAGGGATTTCACCAATCGATTTCTCTTTAAAATCGAGCTCCAGAAGCTTAGGTCAGTTTTTGTCTAATTCCTTTAGAAATATAAGTTTCATATTAAAAGTATCGAATTTGGCCCACTTTGTACGCCAAATGGCTGTTCTTGTACTTTATATTATACATGGTCAATTAATAAAAAAAAATCATTCTTTAAGAAATAATTAAAATGTTAAATCACCTCGTTTCATCGCCGGACCCGGTATTATAGTTTTCAATTAAATTAACTCCTCTCTCAACTGCGTCGTTGAATATTTTAATTGTTTTTGTTATGTTCAAGCATTTCTTATATTCTTTATTTTTAATCCCTTCTACTGGATGCTCATCAAGAACATTTGTGGGCAAATTAGAACTTAATCGCTTAATTTAAAGCCTAAACCATATGCGTCTTAAATGATATTGGCATTTCGTTCATCAAAAGAAGCAAAGCTGGATGCCTCTGAACTTAAGTATGATTTTTTATTTATTTATTGCGTCCTGATTTTCTTCCTCACGGCAGATTTCCTCATTGCCATCCTGTTAAGGAGTCAGCAGATAAATTTGAAGAAATAGGTTCAGTCAAAAATATTAAATATACTGGACTAAGTAAAAGAAACGCTAATAACTTTGATCGTGCAGCTAACGTACTCCAAAACGTTCACTTCGAAAACATTGCCAGGCGTTAGGCTTATATAGGGCTGTTTCGCCAGGAACTGCATCGATCGGTGTACAAAATAGTATACATTAAAAAATTCTGAAAACTTGATAATACACTAGAGCCGGTATATACTATTGAACTAAAATATTTTTAATAATCGGACACTTCCGCTTATACCGGAAAAAGCTATCAATCTTGTTATTTTAGATGGAACGCCCTATATATTATTATACATTTAAATTCCTAATTCAATTTTAAGGTTGGTTACAAAAAAAAAACAACTATGTTGCTATTTCCAACCATATTTGAAAAATGTGGCTTTTATAACTATGACGGCGTTTAACTTGGAAAATTGAAATTTTCCAGAACTGATGACCGTGTATCATAGTATTAGAATCCATTATACAGTGTATTTGCCTAATTGTCGGACACACTGTATCTATTATGGTATGTATAGAGAAGAAAAGTTCTTGAATCAAACAAATATACGTTTGTCAAATTATTTATTTAATTCAACCAAGGCTAACCTGAGTGAAAGTATATTTTTTTAAGAGCAAACGGACTGATTTTATTTGTACAAAGGTTCGAGCGCTTCGCATTCACAATTTCCGGGGAGTAAACACAGTGCAATCGCGGTTCTAATCTATATTGCCAATTTAAGGAATATATTCCGATTCGAGGGATTTTTCAAGTCTCTTAGGGACAACAGGATATTGTCGTATTCTTGAATATTTCTCTTGTAATGTGACGTCTACTTTATTAGTTAGCAATCCCCGCCATCTTCTCGTTATAAAGCGATCAAGAAATATTTAATAATGGTGCTATCTAACAGGGATTTGGGGAACCTACTGGAATCTCATAAGAGTATATTCGGGAATTTTTTGAGACATAAATGAGGATAGGTTCTTCCCCAGAAAAATTGCCCGGGCAAAAGTCCGAGGTTACATTAGGTTAATTACACGCCCAGATTGAGCAGTAGAATTAATTTAACTGTTTTTCTTCCTTTAGTTAATACTCATCACCACTCCCAGTCACCAGTACTTTCGATGTGCGCTAACGTAAATGCTGCAGCTGAGGCTGATTTGTTTAATATTAGTCTCATTTCTTTAAAGCGTCTTTTGTTATCCCAATTTAATTTAATTTGAGCTATATGGTTTAAAGAATTTAATTTTTAAATAAATGTAAGTTATAATAATAATAATGTCAGCTCTCCAGGTTAAGAAAGCTTATGGCTTTATTGCACAATTTCCTCCATTCTTCCTTACTGCGCGTTAGCGTCCGCCAGTTTTTATTTTGATTTCTCCTAGGTCCTTTCGCACTGTTTGGAGCCACTTCGTTCTTGCTGTATCCTTTCTTCTCTTTCCGCCCACACCCCTACCACAACTTGTTTCGTTGTTCGTTCGTTACTCTTGCTACCATCTTATTCTTAACAATCTTATTCTCTGCGATCTTATTGCATTGGTTATACAAGCTTCTGCGTACAGCTGCTTTACTTAATCGTTCGGTCTTCATTTCTACTGGTCGCCTACTTTTTTTGCTTTTTATTTAATTTCTATAACTCACTTCCATAATGACTACCGGTTTTATATACCGGTTTCTTTCAATTTATCGACGTGTTCTTAGATTTTAACAGGCGGTACAGTTCTCCCATACATTTTATGCCTTTTGCTATACTTTCCTGATTTGTTTCCCCATACTTATTAATAAATGTTATTCCTCAGTAATGAAATCTTTCAATTTTTCAGAAACAGTACAAGGTGGGCCAAATTCGATACTTTTAATAGGGAACTTATATTTCTAAAGGAATTAGACAGAAACTGACCTAAGCTTCTGGAGCTCGATTTTAAAGAGAAATCGATTGGTGAAATCCCTATTTTTATATCTTCCTTAATATAAGAGATGTGCAATTTTTAAAAATCCTTGTAACTTTTTTATTTGTGAAAATGCTTGATTTATATAAAAACTATATTATGGCGCTTTTTGACGCAGAATCCTATGCTCTAATTTTCTCTTTTTTTAACTCCTGTTTTTTGAGATATTATCAAGACTTGTGTTTTTTTATATGGAACACCCTATATATTTTTACACTATTGAAAAGCATTAAAATTACCTTTAGAATGATATAACACACTTGATATTTTATTTAAACAATTTTTAAATTATTTGTTTTTCTTCATTTCACATTATTTTAAGATGGCTATGGATGGTGGTAAACAAGCAAATAAAAGATTTCAACAAGGCAGAAAAAAATTGTTTTAATATTAAATGTTACAAAAAACAATTCAAACAAACTAAACTAAGGAAACCATTAATAGCATTACTGATTTTATGGCTATAAGGAATTAAGAGAGTTTACTTATTATTAAATTTTTTTTAGTTGCAGGTCCATAACTGCACAATCACCTGAGGGCGCGACCTTTGCATACTTACATAAATTAAACCAAATCGTTGAAAAAAAAGTTATTCGGTAAAAATTCATAACTTATTGAAAATTTGAAATTAATCGTGATTAGAACTAAAATCAGTTGGTTTCTAAAATTCTTACCGACATTTTTAAACGAAACATTTACAGAATATACCTTTCTTACTAAAAAATGCGTAAACATGATAAATTATAGCGAGTGTTCCAATTCTCCGCCGTTCTGTTGTAAACATAATCGACACCGTTTTCTTACACTCTGAGCTGAGTTCACCAACTCGAGCGGAGATAGAGAGTCGAAAGCTTGCAAAACTGCAGCTTGTAATTCCTGTCTTGAATTGTGCCAACGTATCAGTCCTTGACCAACAATTCGGTAACAATTGGATCGGGAATCTAATTGTTACCGAATTGTTGGTTTAGAAACTCATTAATCTGGCCAGCATTATGAGGAGGTGCTCCGTCATGCTGGAAGTAAACGAATTCCAATTGATTTAAAGGTATTTCGTCTACGAAAGGTTCAATAAATTGTCGCAAAATTTGCAAGTATCTTTCAGAATTAAGAATTCCGTTATATATGTAGGGCCCAATTATTCTGCCACGGAAAATTCCTACCCACACATTGAAACTGTATCGTCCTTGGTTTTTCCTCTCAACAGTACCATGGGGATTTTCACGCGACCAAGTGTAAGAATTAAACCTGTTAAAAATTCCCGCACTGCTTACAGTCCTCACCGTGCTCATTCGTCCATACACAGTTTAGAACAAAATTATGATTTTCTTTACATTTTCCCGAAAGCCATTGACAATATACCATACGACGCTCCAAATCCGCCGCAAAAAGATAGTCCACTTTCCTTGTCCGATAGGGTTTCATTTTATGCTTTTTTAAAATGTACCTTGCCGATGTTCTTGCTAAACCTGTTGTTTGTGCCATCTGGCGAGTGGAAGATATAAAAATAGGGATTTCACCAATCGATGTCTCTTTAAAATCGAGCTCCAGAAGCTTATGTCAGTTTTTGTCTAATTCCTTTAGAAATATCAATTCCCTATCAAAAGTATCGAATTTGGCCCACCTTGTACAGTACCTCTCCGGGGTGTTAATATTTAAATTCTTGCTGTCGTCTTTCCATTTTCATTCCCCTGCATCATATACTTGGTTTTATTTTCGTTTATCATTAAACCTGTCGTTAGCTGTCTTCCCTATTCCCCTATTTCCCCCTACTAAATTCGATTTGGTTTTTGCAAGGGTCACAGCGTAGGCTAGTATCTGTTTAGTCTGGTTATATATCGTTGCCTGTGTTTTGAGTTCTCTCTGTCTCACAGATCCAAAACGATATTAAACAGACTTATAGAGAATGCCTCCTTGTTCCAAACCTATAGACAGTTCGGGATAGGCCGTCCGTTAATAAACACTTTACGGTCTGTTTCAGTTAACTATTGCCTTTAGCATTTCATCCGCTATCCCATTTTCGCCCGAAGTTTTAATATTTTTGAGTGTTCTTATTATTATTATCCGTTATTCAATTCTTTCTTTATCCTTACTTATTATACTCTCGTTCATTCGTTATTGTGATAAGCTTATTCTATAATAAGTAGCCAAAATGCCACTGTTGGATAATAATAAAATACTACTATTATTATTATTTATATATGCGATGAATAAATATAAAAGACGCGGGAGAATGGTGACACCCAAAATTCTATTGGTGTTATTATGGGGCCGAAAGGTTGTATTGGAATTAGTGAGAGGTGAAGGTTGTGTGGTTGGAGAGAAGACGAAAATTTTATTGGAATATTGATCCGAATTCTTTCTTAACAGGTTCTTCAGCACGTCCAAATTCTTCTTGCGGAAATCGGAATGAGATATTTTGAAAATTCTCTGTTTTAAAGTTAATAGAAAGGACGGTTAAATTTAACATTAATGTAGACTTAACTTGGTGAGTTGCTGATACCAGTCAAGGTTGATGGTATTATTCTCTTTGATAAGTTTAGTGTCTAGAAAAGGGAAGCTGTTATTCTATTTTTCAAGAGCGAATTTTTTAGATGGTTATCAGCATTATTGAATATATTAAGAGCGCTGCTAATTTTATCATCAGATAAGGTTACCAACAAATCGTCAACATACCGGAAAATCAATGGAAAATCTAAACCAACAGTTCAACGTGTTCATGACAATTTCGGCAATGGAAGGACTGATGGCATCTCCCATTGGACAACCGTTGATCTGTAGCAAAATTTCTTTATTAAAAGTGAAATGGGTAGAATTGAATGAAACAATTGATTTCAATAAATAAATTAAAGATGGTGGGTGAACAAGGATACAACATAGAAAGAAGCCAGAACGTAATTATTGAGAATAACAAATGTATTAATTTTATTTATAATTCAAGGCTATTTCTGATTCTTAAATGGCTATATGAAGTAACTGCTGCGTTAATTATTAATAAATAATTAAAATCTAGTCGTTTTCTATCTATTGCCTCTGCAAGTAATTAAGGATCAAAAAGTTTTGCGCTTAACCCCTAACTTAAAATATTTCTTAATGACAAATGACGTTCGAAATTAAAAAGAAACAAAGGAAGTTAATCTTACTTTTACCTCTAACACCTTTATCTGGAACTGCAGAAAAAAAAACAAAAAGTAAATTCTCAAGGCCACGATCAATTTTCTATTTAATAGCGATGGTGTAGTCCAAATTATTATATGGCATTGGTTCTTTCTGCCCGCACGTCTTTCGTCACAACAAACACAAAATTTAGCCAAATTTATGTCCAATTATAAACGAGAAAGCCATGGTGAGGGTCAAAAACGCACCAGCTTGTATATTAGAAAAAGCTGCAGACCTTTTTGTAAGAAATAATAATTAATACATTGTCACTAATACGTAATCAATGTTAATTTTCCTTTTCCAAGCTAACATTTTCCATATCCCAACGAGGATATGGATATGGAAGTTGCCGGGACAACTTATTTTATGATTTTAAAATACTCAGATTCTTTTTGTGAATGTTCATTATCTACGATATATTACATAATTATTTAAAATTCTTTATTTGGGGCGCTGTCACTCGTCAGTCATGGGTCAGATCTCGATCATCTTCGCTAATGAGGTATATCATTCCTCGTGCAGGTCTTCCACGGTTTGCCTTTCACTCTTATAAATCTTACAGCACGCAAATTTGCCAAATCGTAAACATGCCGAAGATAAACCTCTGTTGGCAGGATACACTTTTTTTTTAATTAAACGCGATTATCGCATTGTTTTTAATTGGTAGTATCGTTTTTTTTTTTGTTTTACGGACATTTAATCTCCTATAAATCATGTTGCCTATGCAACACAAAATGAACTCTTATCACTTGGCTCTTTTTCTTTCTTAAATTAAACAAGATAAAATGTAAGCAAGTTTCTTGTATAGCATGGGCTGGATAATTGACAGGTTCGGTGCATGTAAACTTGCACGTACAATTGTGGCAATTTTTATGCACTCAAAATCGTATCAATGGTTAAGATATCAAAATAATGGCAAAAATAAGCCATATGGACACGATGAAAACGATATCGGGATCAATTTCTTTTTACTGAAAATTTGAGTGGTTTCGGTGGTGACAGCGTTTCCACGGTTTAAAAAAATTTGCAGAAGATCGTGAGCAAAAGGATTTTGCCGGTAGCATTTAGACTGTTCGGTGTCCCATAAAACCTTGCAGTTGCATTATCCAACCTCTGGTTTTAATGTAACGGGCGTGACGGGGCACCTATGCATAGGGGAGGAGGCAGCTTGCTTCATCGATTCATCCTAATGCCAGGAGCTCCTTACCTGGACCCTAAGACCTGGAGCTAGCTGTCGTGGTTTGAGTCAATTCCAGGTTCCTGGGTAACGAACATCCCGCCCGGTCTCCGGCGACCTAGGCCCCGAGGAACCAATAGTTATGGAACTTGGGCGACAAGGCTCCGACGGCCCAATAGTTGTCCCCATGCGCGGACCAGACCCCGACAGGCAAGATGTGAAGTAGGTTTCTGTAGATCGGTATCAGCCGTTATCCATCAAAGGTTGAGAAGGGAACTTCTTTAACGTGGCCAGCGCGGAGGAAGAAGGGCCCACCGGTCTCCTTCCACTGAGCTTCGGACTCGTGCGGGCTGTCCTTAGTTGGTTGCTGGGAATCTGCTGCTTACGGAAACGTGGGTCAGCAGCCTTTCTCTAAGGAGGTTGGCATTACATACTTCTGGATCTACGGAAGTAAAGCGTAAACGTCTACCTTATGGCGTTTACCAGACTTCTGCAGCTTTACCACCCAACCACTGGTTGGTCACAGAGTAACGGACTTGCACTTGTGTGCAGATCGTTTTAAACCCTTCAAATACATCAAACGTCAAAAACCCTTTAATAAAAATTGAAAAATTATAACAACAAAAATATTTGTTTAACGAAGGCGGCCTTTTGTCTTCATAAAGCTAATACACTGCTCAAAACAATTAGGGAATATTTGCAAAAATGGAAATAAAATAAATAAATAATGAATGTAGCATCTCGCAATATTTTTGTAATTAACTACAACGTTTTTAAATAAGAAACCGAACGCATTGACGAGTTTGAACTTGTTTGTGTACATTATAAAGCTACTAAGGCACTAAAGTGAATAAATATCATTAAATGAATACACAATTATGAGACTTTATAAGAAGTTTTATTAATAAAATAATACGAAAAATCCATTGTTAATAATGTGTATGATATTCACAAAGGGCAATAAAGGTTTGACATTTTATCGGCATTGATCGAATCAAGACATCAAAAAATTATTGTGGAAGATTATTCCATTCCTCTATCAGAGCATTTTGAAGTTCCCGAATTGTACGCGGTGGCATATTTCTTGCTACAACACGTCTTCCTAAAGCATCCGAAGCATGTTCGATAGGATTACCATCAGGAGAATTTGCTGGCCAGTCCATTCTATTGATTCCCAATTGTTCAATCCAGTTGTTCACGATGTTTATCCGATGTGGACGAGCATTGTCATCCATTAAAATGAATCTTTCACCCATAGAGCTAGCGTACGGAAGAACAGTGGGTCTCAAAATTTCATTCAGATACCTCTGAGCAGTCAGGTTGCCATTCTGTATCACATAAAGGTCTGTATGCCCTCCTGCGTTTATTCCAGGCCATACCATTACACTCCCACCTTCATATTGCGGCCTTTCTCGAACAAATTGTGGCTGATTACGCATTCCAGGTTCACGCCGAATTACAATACGCCTATTATCTGGATTTAGGGCGAATCTGGATTCGTCGCAAAACAATACTTGTACCCAGTCATCGTGATTCCAATTTCTGTGTTGTTCAGCCCAGATTCTTCGCGACCTTTTATGAAGAGCAGTTAGCGCATGCCAACGTTGTGAAGACGATTTCTTATTATTTGAGCTGATACTACTCTTCCTGTAGCAGCGGCAAGCTCACTTCTAAGCTGCGTTGCTTATGAGTGCGGTTTCTACGTGCAAATACTGTTAGGTATCGATAATTTCTTGGTGTTGTAGATGCTAGGGGTGCTTGAACTCGTCTTCTCTGAACATCTCCAGTTTCTAGAAACCGATTCCACAAACGCGAAACTGCAAAAACTTCAGCAACAGCTTGCCGTCTCCGTCCACCTTCCAATTGACCTATCACTCTCCAAGACTGTGCATGAGTCAAATCGCGTTGCCTTTCCATTATTACCCGTAATTACAGTTAAAAATTTGCTATGATACGGAAAATGGTAAAATCCAACTGGAGTCGAGATCGCTCAGATACGTACTTGTATACCCTCAAACTGTGGCGGTTCACACTGAAGCGCTATACAAGTTGAAACTTGTCAAAGCAATCGGTTTCTTGCTTAAAAACGTTATAGTTGCAATATAAAAATATTTGCGTGTCTTATATTATTTATTTATTTATTTTATTATTCATTTTGTAAATATCTTCTAATTGTTTTGAGCAGTGTAGATCACCGTCTACTTTGACCTTCTTCATTATTTATTTTATTGTTACCGAGAATGTTGTATGCAGTGTGTCCACGGGTGGACGTTTTAGTGGTTTTGTACATGGCTTCCTAATAACCATGTATACCAACAGATTTGTTACGAAATGAAATTTGTCAACTATTCTTTGGAAAAATTGTACACATGCATGCCTGTGTGCATGTATATATGCATACAACCTCCATCCAATTTAAGATGCGATTACATAAAGGTCCTCGCTTAATCCATGTAATAATGTAATGCGGGTAATTAACGAGATGATTAAGTAACATTTATCATTTGAGGACCGAATTAGTTCAATTGCGATAGCGTTTTGTTTTGACTATCTGCATGACAGGTCCACTTTCAGTTATTGACACGAATCTTGATTTAATTAGGTATGGAGCTCGACGCGAAGCAAATTATTCTTTATACATATGTTAACCTTGGAGTAGTTATTCTTCGAACTTGTTTCTTTTTTGTAATCTACTTGCAGTTCTCCGTCTTAAGTTTTTTATGATTTTTTTTCATTCAAATTGCATCAATCCTACCAACTGAAGATAACTGAATAAGATGGTAGTAGTAGTATCATTGGGTTATGGCACGAATGCCTTTAGTCACTGCGACTTTGATAGATCTATTGTAACGAAATGCCCTTATATGTGTTAGAGTAGGTGGAGGCTCTTAATAAACCTTAATATCACTCTAGGATCTTCATCCTTCAGTTCTGTAGACGTCAGAAATGGTTTATTGAAACGTTGTTGTCGAGTGCGACTGATGGCATTTGCATAGCGTGTGTTCTCCAGATCTTCTAGGCATAGACGACAGATTTGATCTTCAGCTTTACCTGGATTGAATAGATGATATTTTAGGGCTGCATGACCTTACAGAAATCCTGCCAGGTCCCCTTTGCCGAACTGATAGCATTATTTTCGCTGTTTTAGGCGATATAAATTCTTTCGCCTATTTTTGTCGAGGAACATTTTCCCAGTACGAGATCTTTCATTATCCTACCATGTTTTAATTATTTGTTTTATGTAGCTCTCTTGTAGCCAGCTTGTGTGTTTTAAGTTTTAAGAAAATTTACTTCAAAATGGCACGTGGCAAGCCTCCCAGTGTAGAAAAACGTTCACGCATTATTACGCTGTTGGAAGAAGGATATTCGGGGCGACAAATTGCTGAAAAAATAAATATGAGAAGTTCAACAGTAAATGACATCATAAAGAGATATCGTACAACTGGAACTATAGAAAATCGTGTTCGTCCTGGAGCATCTAGGAAAATAACAAAAGCTGAAGATTTGAGAATTGTATTATTAAGCAAACGCAATAGAAAATTAACAGCGCCACAAATGGCAGCCGAAGTCAATCGCGGCCGTGAAGAACAAGTTTCGGCGAGTACGGTAAAACGTCAACTTCAACAAGCGGACCTTCACGGACGCATTGCCATTCGAAAAACCTTATTACGTCGGGGCAACAGAGCAAAACGGCTACAGTGGGCCCGTTCTCATCTAGATTGGTCGTTAGATGATTGGAAACACGTGCTTTGGAATGACGAGTCAAAGTTTGAGGTTTTTGGGCGAAATCAACGAGTTTATGTCCGAAGATCTAAAACCGAAAAGTGATCTCGAACTGCATTGTGCTTACAGTGAAGCAAGGGCATAGTTCCGTGTTAGGGTGGGGATGTTTCTCCTTTGTTGGGACGGGAGATTTATGCAGAGTTAAGGGTGTAATGAGCAAGGAAAATTATTTCGCAATACTCCAGAATCATGCAGTGCCATCAGGATTGCGTATAATAGGCCGTAACTTTACATTCATACATGACAACGACCCAAAACACACTGCATTAGTGTGTAAGAACTATCTAAAGGAGCAAGAAGAACAGCACACCCTGAAAGTAATGACATGGCCCACGCAAAGCCCAGATTTGAACCTGATAGAGTTGTTATGGGATGAACTGGACAGGAGGATCCGAAAAATATGCCCAACTTCACAAGAACATTTACGGAATATTCTGCAACATGAATGGATTAATATTCCACAATCCGTTTTAACAAAACTTATCGAAAGAATGCCTAGAATTGTTCGAGCGGTGATTAACAGCAAAGGAGGTTTCTTCGATGAAAAAAAAAAATAACGTTCAGTATGTTATATTAGGCCAGAATAACTTTTTATTTATTTATTTTTGTCTTTTTTACCTGTACATATAACAAAATTGCATTTTGTTTTTAGTTTCGTTTGTTTCTGTAACCTTTTCATGTTTTTTACTAACCGACCGAACTTCTCTGAATGGCAGTGTATATACTCATGAATCAGACCATACTTGTATGTATAGGCTTTGATAGCCTTTAGAACTGCCCGACTGTTACTGAAAATAGCCAAGATTGCGCCCCGTATCCCTGTCTCGAAGTTCTCTATGATGCACGAGTTCAAAGAGATCTCTGCTTGATATATGTTGGTGCAGAGTCCTGTAGGCATTTTAAAGTGGTAGTTAAGCCCACTAAAGCCTATACCTGTTCTAACACCTTCTATTCTTGAGCCGTCCGTATGACCTGTTTTGCTTTGGGGGTGCCCACCACTTCTTCACGAAGCATGGACGAGTTATCTTAAGTAATCTCCTGCTCAAATATGAAAGAATCAACCTTATTGAACCACTGCTGAAACCAATATCACTCGTTATGAAAGCGATGGCGCCATGCCAAATGATATCGAACGACCTCGCCACGTCCAAGAAAACAGCTCTAATTGTCTCTCTCTCCCCTCGAAAGCATCGCGTATTATTTTCGACAACTGGAGCAATTGAGGGTCAGCAGATAATTCTAACCAATCTGACCATCCCTTTTCTCGGTCTGGTCAGAATCACAGATGAGTGAATGAACTATGAGCTTGGAAATTGCGGGTAGAAGAATAGTCTCTCTACCGCTAACATTCCACAATATATATTTTTGATTAAAAGAAAGATTATTATATGTATTAACAATTAATGAAAACCAAAAAAGAAAAATTCTTCCCAAAAACAGCTTTCATCTAAGGCGATCTGGTTGTTGTTATTTTCACAACAATTACTTTGAATTAACATTACCAGACTTCCCCCTGACATTCTTTCGTACAAAAATATGTTTTCGTCTTCCAAATAACATGCATACCGCTCCAGCATGTTCGGTAATTATCCTCACATTAAGGTTGAAATGATCTCGTCTCTGAATTTAATTAATTGCGTCGAAAATAGTATCGAGTAAGTTTAGATCTATTTTCATAAGAAAAGAAAAAGAAATACCATCAACGATTAGGTTATCATTCAGATGGGGGCGAATTAATTAATAATTAATCATCTGACAGGATCACGTGGTCGTCAAGGCATTTAGTATGTATGTACATACGTAATTCAATGTATAATTGTATCATGAGGAACAGAAAAAAAAACAATCTTCAGATCCTATTTACATTGCGGTCGTTACGTCGTCTGGAGTTCTGCTGCAATATCGCTTTGAACTTTACTATTTTATCTAACCCGTATCGCAAGTATACGGGGAAAGACGTGCCATTATCAACGGTGCAATAATTATCGTCTAGTTATTCGTCTTTAGTCTAATCTCGATTCGAGAAAAAGAATCAGGAAGATAGGTTTCATAGATTTTTTTGTTGGGTTTTGTGAATTTGTAAACAACTATCGATATGTGGAAGAGGTTATTTTGAAGAAAAATGTAAGGTTGATAGAATATTAGCATCATAGATCGAGAAGGTCGGTTGTTAAAACAACCAAGACTATTTTTAAGGTTTTTCATTGTATGAACGACAAAATTGGTCAATTTCAGTGCAGTTCCGGTTACTCTGTAACACACTATTAGGTACATGATAATAGTTCAAGTATAATATTAGGGCGAGGCAAAAAGTTTTTTTTCATTTTTTATGAACAAAATTTAACTTGAGGGTTGATAGTTCTCTGCGATTATTGGATAAAGTTGCCATCGGCAAAAACATTCCCAGCGAGAAAGTGTGGCATTGATCTAAAAAGATGGTAACCGGATAGCGCAAGCTGGCAAGCGGGTTACAAGCTGGATGTGATAGTAACTCCACCCCATCAAATTTTTGCTGTCTCTGGAGAGTTCTTCGGGCAGTTTCTGTTGATTAATGGGAGGTATCTTTCTCTTAAATGTGCGTACATTTAAACTAGCTTCTCGCAGTGTACGAGGGGAACCCTAACAATTTCCGGAATTGAACACTAGATGGAACCTGCCGCATATTTAAATTTGATTGTCTTAAACTTTGACATTTAGTATGATAAACATCATTGATAGAAAATCGGTCAGCCGCGTAGTTTAGTATTAATAGCGATTCAAAGAAATGCTGTGCGAAAAATGGTTGAAGCGGATCGATATGTCACATAATGAAAGATGGACATTGGTAAAAGTCAAGTACCATGAGCATCTAGTAGTGAAGAAATTTTGCAGTCGTTAGATTCCACACAATTTAACCAAAGTTCAAAAAATGGTTAGTCTGAGTTGGAGCAAAATATGCTTAAAAAATTCAATCGCGGTGCTTCTGCCAAGGTATACAGTATCGTAATAGATGACAAAACCTGCATATATTCATATGAACCAGAACGTTCCAAAGTGAACAAAAACCAATAAAAGTTGTTTGTTTACGAAGCGCTTCAAAAAAATTTTCTTTCGGAAAACTGGGCCTGTTGCTGCCGTTGCTTTTGAGGATCGAAAAACAGTAAACGCTGATTGGTGTGTAACAATTTGTTTGCCTCAAGTCTTCGATGAAATTAGGAAAAAGAGCAGACATCGGCGCATCATCCTTCACCACGACAACGCCAGCTTTCACACAGCACATCGAACAGTCGATTATTTAAAGGAGAATAGCATTGAACTAATGACTCATTGCTCGCCTGACTTATCACCTAATGACTTCTTGTTCCCTTTTGTTAAAAACAAATTGCGCGGTGGGCGGTTTTCGACACCACGGAAGAGGCCGTTGAAGCATTTAAAAGGGATGTTTCTGAGATACCCACATCAGATTGGAATAAGTGTTTCGACAACTGCTTTCTTCGAATACAAAAGTGCTTAAAACTTAGGGGCGAATATTCTTCCGGAAATTTTTAGGCTTCCCCTCGTAGTTCGAAGTTTAACGTACTGCCTTCTAGTACCAATTCAAAGTGGACAACATCTTAGTAATCCCACAAAATACACAGAATCACCTTGGCTTCAGAACAGCAAAAGCGTCAAGCGCAGAGCTTGACTCCAGTTTCTTCCGATTGGCCACGGGTGAACCACTGATTTGATTTGTTTGGGTTGCGGAGGTAGATCCAGTTTTCGTTATACGTTACAAGTCGTCGTTGGAAATGGAGATCCTGTGAATTCTATTCTTGCCAATCGGTAAGAATAGAAAGAGTGATGCGTACTGGTTGCAATCTTTTGGGGAAGTGAAAAACAGCTTGGTCAACGATAGAAAATCTCCTTAACTATTCCCGAATTTTCTATATCAGTTTTTCGCAGTCCAACGTAAGACATCATCTTGACCTTCAACTCCACAGAATGTATGAACGGCATTAACAAATTTCATTATTGCAAATTTGTTTATCGCCAAAATCTTTTTATTTGTATATATTTATTATTATATTTGTTATACATATTGTTGTCTTAGTGAGAAAAGCCCGTAACCCTATTAAAAGGCAGTTTACAAAAGACTAAAAAATTGTTTGGTTTTAAACACATCCAAATGTAAACTCTTGTTTCTCTTTTAGAGGCTATTGTTGAATAATTTTAATGATTTTTTGGAAAAAGTAATTTTGAAAACATTTTTTTAAGTTATTATTAATTGGTTCATTTTGGATAAAAATCGAGTTAGCTGCTTTTCTTACTAAGGCAACAATATATTTATATACACCTGTTTAACAAAATATTAAAAAAAAAATTGAAAAAAAATATCTCTTATTTTGTAATTAGGCGGCGACCGATTTCGGGTGTTAACCACGCACCATCAGGCCTTAAGACTAGAAGAAACATTACAGGAAACAAATGGTGTAAGTTGATTAGGATCCAACTTAATAATAACATTATTTTTTTTAATTACTTACTATTATTTATTTAAATTAGAATCACCAATACGCAGATCTAAATTCCTGAAGGCCAGTCAAATAGTGTTAGGGACATAAATGACAGAATACTTACTCAAACAAATTAAAAACTTCCAAACACAGAAACGGAATAGGGACAGAACAAACACGTTAAAATGTACTTAACAATGGCGATAACCAGAGGATAATGAAGTGAATAAATTTCGCTTGACGTTAAGGACCTTTTTACTAGTATACCCCGACTAGAGGTCTTACGACTAATAGAAACCAGACTTTTTCCCTACTGAACAAGTTTCCGAGTAGCTATAACTTCTTAAGGTTCCTGAGGTTATGACAAGCTTTAAAAAGCTTATACATCCCGTTGGGCCGTCACCACAAAGAATAATTTGACTTACAACATGTCTTTAGGTTAGCTATGGGCTCCCTCTTTCTTTTTTGTTTGCCAACATTTTTAGGCATAACTTCATATCTAGATACATTTTGTCGCACACCAATTTTTCAACTAATAATAAATTTTACAAACGCTTTGCTTATTTGGTCCGGTTGCCTAGATGATTAGCCTAAATGGTTACTTAGGTGAATTGCAAACTATATACAATGCACTTTGGAAATACAATCTAATGAACTTTTTAGACCTTAACGTTAGTATCAACAACACATAATCTTGCATTTGATGTACACTGCCGTTCAGAGAAGTTCGGTCGGTTAGTAAAAAACATGAAAAGGTTACAGAAACAAACGAAACTAAAAACAAAATGCAATTTCATTGTATGTACAGGTAAAAAAGACAAAAATAAATAAATAAAAAGTTATTCTGGCCTAATATAACATACTGAACATTATTTTTTTTTTTCATCGAAAAACCTCCTTTGCTGTTAATCACTGCTCGAACTATTCTAGGCATTCTTTCGATAAGTTTTGTTAAAACGGATTGTGGAATATTAATCCATTCATGTTGCAGAATATTCCGTAAATGTTCTTGTGAAGTTGAGCATATTTTTCGGATCCTCCTGTCCAGTTCATCCCACAACAACTCTATCGGGTTCAAATCTGGGCTTTGTGGAGGCCATGTCATTACTTTCAGGGTGTGCTGTTCTTCTTGCTCCTTTGGATAGTTCTTTCACACTAACGCAGTGTGTTTTGGGTCGTTGTCATGCATGAATGTAAAGTTACGGCCTATTATACGCAATCCTGATGGCACTGCATGATTCTGGAGTGTTGCAAAATAATTTTCCTTCCTCATTACACCCTGCACTCTGCATAAATCTCCCGTCCCAGCAAATGAGAAACATCCCCACACTAACACAGAACTACGCCCTTGCTTCACTGAAGGCACAATGCAGTTCGGGATGACTCTTCGGTTTTAGATCTTCGGACAAAACTCGTCGATTATGCCCAAAAACCTCAAACTTTGACTCGTCACTCCAAAGCACGTGTTTCCAATCATCTAACGACCAATCTAGATGAGAACGGGCCCACTGTAGCCGTTTTGCTCTGTTGCCCCGACGTAATAAGGGTTTGCGAATGGCAATGCGCCCATGAAGGTCCGCTTGTTGAAGTCGACGTTTTACCGTACTCGCCGAAACTTGTTCTTCACGGCCGCGATTGACTTCGGCTGCTATTTGTGGCGCTGTTAATTTTCTATTGCGTTTGCTTAATAATACAATTCTCAAATCTTCAGCTTTTGTTGTTTTCCTAGATGCTCCAGGACGAACACGATTTTCTATAGTTTCAGTTGTCCGATATCGCTTTATGATGTAATTTACTGTTGAACTTCTCATATTTATTTTTTCAGCAATTTGTCGCCCCGAATATCCTTCTTCAAACAGCGTAATAATGCGTGAACGTTTTTCTACATTGGTAGGCTTGCCACGTGCCATTTTGAAGTCAATTTTTATGCACACCAACACACGTTTAACAGTAAAATGAAGCAAATTTATATCTTTACGCCTGTGATAAATAAACAAGAATGATACTGCGGTATATTTCCTAAATGTATTGTTCGTTAATAATCCCCAAACGACCCGTTTCAAAAGATCGGTACTTCCGAGAAATTCTTGGAATGATAGTAAAAGGGACTTTATTGTGGTTGTCGCAATATTTCTACTTTACATAATAATTTATGACTTTAACCCCTTAGAAAAGGGTGTATGCTTAATATTTTTCTAATTTTATGTATTAATAATTGTATACAGTGTGATATAATAGATTTTTATTGTATGACCGAACTTCACTGAACGGCGGAGTACATCGGAAACCATCACATGCAGGGCTAACGATAAGCTACTTTCAAATCATTCAGTTGCTCATAAATTGTCGTTAATTAGCTAATATCTCTCACTATAGTTAATATCTCGTTCACACAAGATAATTTCAATATTAATCAAAGCTATCTTAAACGATTTTGATTCTTCTGTAACAGATAACTTATTGGTTGGTATCCCAAATAAGATGAAACAAAGAGAGGCTTACATTAGAAATAACCCACGGAGATCGATCCTCTACATTAGCTCCATACCCTACAGGATAGGCAACGTCCTGAAAACTTTTATCAGTCTATGTCACATATTAATTGCCTCCATTTACCGAAAGAATCAAAGCAACAATCTTTAAATTCATAGATTTCTTTCTAATCTTTTCTAGCTTTCACAATGCTTAGCAGAAGACCACCAGCAGCTGCGTTACTGCTTACAAGTCAGAATAAAATTATCAGGCTGTGTTTTGCAAGAGATTATAGTAATTGGTCTATAGATCCTAAAATCTCCTCGTGGATGAGAACGAATCTGGAGAAGACCTGAAGAGAGGGTTGCGCAATGTAATGTCTCTCCAAAGATTCCGTTTGATGGTGACTCTGTAATATCATAACATATATGGGACATCCTGCGCCAGCTAATTTGAAAGTACCCGAGAATGTAGTTCTTACAACATAAGAGAGCATTCCGCAGAAAGCCATCCCAAATTTAAGTAGTAGCATGCTTAACCGTATAAATGGTGTTGAAACTGGTATAACCGCCACCTTAAGATGCCTGCAGGACTCCATACCGGTATATTTCAATCAGAGATCTCTGCTTTGAACTTGTACGTCATAAAGAACCTCGAGATACGGATACAAGGCGCAACCATAACCATATTCAGTAGGAATCTGGTCTGATTCACGAATGTATATACAACTTAGGGCAATTGGGACACAAGGACCATGTTACGTTGCGATGGGTCCCAAGCCATCAAGGGATCGAAGGTAATGAAAAGGCAGATAAGCTGGCCAGAGAAGCAGCGAATACGCCTTTTATCGGTCCCTAGCCCCTGCTGTGGCCTACAAGAGAGCCACATAAAACAAGTAATTAAAACATGGGAGGACCTCGTACTGGATTGCATTGTTGCATTTGTTTTAAATGCGTCTTCAACTAATCCTTCAATAGGTTATGCGTCTTATATACGATAAATGAATTTGATGAAGTTCTAGAATAGGAAACATCTGTTCATGGCATTTCTGGGAAATACTGACGCTGACATACAACACAAATAAAACATTTATTTTTTTTATTGAAATCAAACAAACGCAAGCAATTAATTAACTCCGTAATTTACGAAACTCAATATTTCCTTCCAACTCCCGATTAATTGCATCGTACGATTTTCGTATTGTTTACCTCCTTCTTTGCATCAACAAAACAACTGACGCAACAATTAGTTTGATTAATTGGATGTTCTACCTCCGAGCAGAAAAATACCCGCCCGTAATACCTCGCGTACTCGCAGCAAAACTGGAGCGGTTATCGATCAATCCTTTAAGATGCGCTCGAGTAGGAATAAGATTGCGTAAGTCGTAAATCAGAGTATTTTTGAGGTGTAATCCTATCATCGCTGAAGTAAATACGAGTAAGTACGATGTATGAGAGAGTTTTTTGAGGTGTTTTTATCGATTAGATCTCGAAGAGCACTTTTACTTGATATGAGGTCAAGCGTAAAGCTTAGCAAATTAACGCTTCAGAGTGATTTATTTATCGCGATTCCTGTTAATGTACGCAAAAGATGGGTATTTTCTTTTGATGTAATAAGGAAAAGAGGAAATTCTACCATATCCCCATATCAGTTATTTAGGATTATATGTATGTTAAGTTGGAATTTTTCATGATATCCAGACTCCAGAAGAAACAAAGAAATTATTTTTTTACGTATCCAAGTGTTTTTAACAATTCACTATTAATAGTTATTTTTGCGACGCTGCGTTGAGCGAATGTATGTATACATATATGTATATATGAAGAGGTACATTGCGAAACGCAATTTTTGAGTTGTGCATTTTTCTACAAATAATATAGATTAAGTGCACGTGTCCTACATAACAGTAGATTAGAAAACAAGTTTCACAAGATCATTTTTCTAAGTGATGTACAACCGAGCTTGTACAAGGTGGGCCAAATTCGATACTTTTAATAGGGAACTTATATTTCTAAAGGATTTAGACAAAAACTGACCTAAGCTTCTGGAGCTCGATTTTAAAAAGAAATCGATTGGTGAAATCCATATTTGTATATCTTCCTTAATATAAGAGATACAGAGCGTTTTCTTAAAATGTGCAATTTTTAAAAACCCTTTTTTATTTGTGAAAATGCTTGATTTATATGAAAACTATATTAGGGCGCTTTTTGACGCAGAATCCTATGTTCTAATTTTTTCTTTTTTTAAACTCCTATTTTTTTGAGATATTATCGAGACTTGGGTTTTTTTATATGGAACACCCTATATAGCATATAAAATTACCTTTACAATGATATAACACACTTGATATTTCATTTAAACAATTTTTAAATTATTTGTTCTTCATTTCGCATTATTTTAAGATGACTATGGATGACTGAGAATACAAAAATGTATGAAAACTATGAAAATACATGTTAAAGTGTTTTATAGAAGCAGGTGAAAATGAGGAAGCTGCATGTAACATTTACTATGAGCGATATCCTGAAAGACAACAACCGTTCAGAGACACTTCCTCAAGGTTAAAGAAAAATTTAATAAATTTTGGATCCTTTCAAAAGCCGAGACCTAAAAATTATGTGGCTCAAAATAGAGACAAAGAATTAGAGGAAATTGTTGTTTTAGGGGAAACTGTAAATAACCCGACACATTCCACTCATCAGATGGCACAAGCAACAGGTTTAGCAAGAACATCGGCAAGGCGCATTTTAAAAAAGCATAAAATGAAACCCTATCGGACAAGAAAAGTGCACTTTCTTTTGCCGGGGATTTGGAGCGTAGTATGGTACATTGTCAATGGCTTTTGGGAAAATGCGAAGAAAATCCTAATTTTGCTCTAAACTGTGTATGGACGGATGAGCACGGTGAGGACGGTAAGCAGTGCGGGAATTTTGAACAGGCTTATTATTACAGGCTTCACGCGACCAAGTATAATTCTTATACTTGGTCGCGTGAAAATCCCCATGTTACTGTTGAGAGGAGAAACCAAGGACGATACAGTTTCAATGTGCGGGTGGGAATCTTCCGTGGCAGGATAATTGGGCGCTACATATATAACGGAATTCTTAACTCTAAAAGATACTTGGAAATTTTGCGACAATTTATTGAACCTCTCGTAGACGAAATACCTTTAAATCAATTGGAATTCGTTTACTTCCAGCATGACGGAGCACCTCCTCAGAATGCTGGCCAGATTAATGAGTTTCTAAACCAACAATTCGGTAACAATTGGATCGGGAATCAAGGACCGATACATTGGCCGGCAAGGTCGCCTGATCTAACCCCATTGGATTTTTTCCTTTGGGGAAGAATTAAAAATCTAACGTTTAAGCATTTTCCCAATTTAAGACGGGAATTAGAAGCTGCAGTTTTGCAAGCGTTCGACTCTCTATCTCTGCTCGAGTTGGTGAACTCAGCTCATAGTGTAAGAAAACGGTGTCGATTATGTTTACAACAGAACGGGGGACAATTCGAACACTCGCTATAATTTATCATGTTTACGCATTTTTTAGTAACAAAGGTGTATTCTGCAAATGTTTGGTTTAAATATTTTAGACACTAACTTATTTTAGTTCTAGTCATGATTAATTTCAAATTTTCAATACATTATGAATTTTTACCGAATAAACCCTCGTACTACTTTTTTTTTTCAACGATTTGGTTTAATTTATGTAAGTATGCAAAGGTCGCGCCCTCGGGTGATTGTGCCCTTAAGGAACTGCAACTAAAAAAAAATTTAATAATAAATAAGCCCTCTTAAATCCTTATAGTTATAATATCAGTAAAGCTATTAATGGTTTCCTTAGTTTAGTTTGTTTGAATTGTTATTTTTAACATTTAATATTCAAACAATTTTTTTCTGCCTTGTTGAAATCTTTTATTTGCTTATTTACCACCATCCATAGCCATCTTAAAATAATGTGAAATGAGGAAAAACAAATAATTTAAAAAATATCAAGTGTGTCATATCATTCTAAAGATAATTTTATATGCTTTTCAATAGTGTAAAAATATAGAGGGTGTTCCATATAAAAAAACACGTCTTGATAATATCTCAAAACATAGGAGTTAAAAAAAAGAAAAAATTAGTGCATAGGATTCTGCGTCAAAAAGCGCCCTAATATAGTTTTTATATTAATCAAGCATTTTCACAAATAAAAAAGTTACAAGGGTTTTTAAAAATTGCACATTTTAAGAAAACGCTCTGTATCTCTTATATAAAGGAAGATATAAAAATAGGGATTTCACCAATTGATTTCTCTTTAATATCGAGCTCCAGAAGCTTAGGTCAGTTTTTGTCTAATTCCTTTGGAAATATAAGTTCCCTATTAAAAGTATCGAATTTGGCCAACCTTGTACATTTCAATTTTTTCACCGTAATCAATGTCAAAAGTGCCACGACAAAAATATAGAGAAAATATCGAGAAAAAGAATCCAAAAAAACAGGTAACTTTTTTTTTGTGCAGTTTAAAGAAATGAAGAGGAACACTAACTCGACAATATCTTTGAGGGGACCGAAAAGAATAAGATCTTTTTAAACCGTTAACGATCCCTTGCGTGCGCCACTGAGTTTTTTTCATTTGAAATGTTGTACTACTAACGGGAAGCATTCCCTCTTTTCAAATGAATTGTATATCTTGTCTTGCCTTGTCGAAATACTCTTGATTACATATGTTAGATACAAATCGGTAAACATTTTCTTTGACAGCCAGGCTGCATTGCGAGCACTCGAAGGGGGAAGAACTTCCTCCACAAACTCATCTGGACCGTAGGTCATTGGTGGCAATGAGGCGTCCGATGCCTTTGCTAGGAATAAAGCATCTGCACACTCCCCTGAGTCTAGAATCTCTAACGTCACATCGTTTAGTACTGCTAAAACGCATGTTACTCACTGGGCCGAGTTACTTCGAATCTCCAGCGAGGGCATTTATGTTGCTCAGCGGAGATAGACCCAAGTTTATAAAACAGAAATTCTCATCAGTCATGCTATAATAAGGAAGCATCTAGAATGAATGGGGCTCGCTCAAGAGCAAGAGGGTCGTTTGTGTTTGAAAGAGGAAGAAGCAGTTGTGCGTATCTCAGTTTGGTGGGGCTTTTGTAGCGCTTGAAAGTCTGAGGGAAATTTCTGGAATTCGCCAGAATGCGACGTAGCCGGATGGATTAAGCAACAAACCCAGCTTTATTGTTGTATTTGTAAATTGTGAATGACTAGTAAACATATTATTTATTTAATATTTCTGCAGTTGAAAAATATTTTTACATCTCAGTGTTTTTAATAATTTTTTTTTATAATATCGCACAAGAATTTATGACGTTTACCCGTATGCGCAAGGACATAATATATGTATCATCCCGAACATACGATCACGAGTTCCAAAAAAATCTACACATCAATAAATTGTTAGTGTTTACGTATGAGTTGTTTTTTATTAGAAACAATAACATCATATTTTAAGAACCTTACATCGTGCATGCGTAAAATTATTACACATGTATGTATATATTTACACAAATTAACCGATATAAATCAAAATTGTTTTCGTTTCTACTACTTACGAATCGCACATCGTCATAGTACAATAAAATCGTAGATTTTTCATTCGCGAACGTAATCGCTTCTTCCAGCTGCTAAAAATCAACGTAGAAGATCATACGATATGTTGTTTTCAAATAGGCATGAATTGAATTTGTATACAAAGGAAGGATCTAGAGGTTCCAAACAGGTATTAACACCGCAAAGGCCCTTTATGCATACGAGACCTTTGTATGTTACATCTACTTTTCTAGATATTTTTTTTAGCAAAATGAGGATGATCGAATCCTTAAATACGTACTACAGAATTTATGCAATAAGATTAATCAGTTATTAGGATTCCATCTACAGGATGTCTCGATCGATATATGAAATTATAAAATTCTGAAAGACTTCCGGTTATACCGGAAATAGCTGCCAACTTTGTTATTCTAAATAGAATAGACTTTACTGGCTACATTGATACACCTGAGTGAGACTAAGGAGCTGCAGGAATTCCTTGCAAGGCTCAACAAAAACTTCTTCGAGAAAACACAAACTAGCGAGAATCCCGCGATGAAGAACGGCACCGTCCGAAAAATCCCTTCAGGAGCGACGCATAAGACCACGAACGACTACTTTAGTAAGCTAGCATAGGTATCATAATTCATAATGAATGTAGCATACTAACGCATATCTATCTTTTTTAGGAGCACAGCAGAGAAGGGAGTTCAGGACGAAGACTCCAAAGATTACCAAGATGATGGTACTGGAGGAAGAAGGACCCAGGTTCGGACGACTAACGACAGATTAGCAGCGCATGTTATAGCGTATTGACGACTCTACTTATATATTTAATTAAATAAATTCTTGTATTTTACTTTTTTCTTACGTTAATTTGATAGATAGCAACAATTCAGCATTTAACAATTAAATTAAAGCTGTTTAATGATGATTTTTTTTAATCGTGATTAGTGACATCGTAAAATTAAATTAATTAAAGATTAACGTGCTAATCCGTGATTAAATATTTAATTTTTATTTTCTGCAAACCGGGTAATCGATTAACAGAAGATGTTTACATACATTTTCAAGGATGCCGGAATATTGCCAATGCCCTCTGCTGGCATGTAAACATGAGGGCTATATTGGTTCCTGAACAATTTAAATATTTCACTTTCTGAAAATATATTGTTATTGGAGATGGAGTCAAATAAAGTAACTGGCAAATTTAAAAAAAAAATATTCTTGAAAATGTACAGTACACAATCAATAGTCATTCGTCCCCATCTATTACCCATTAATTACATTTTATTAATTACGTTGGTGGGACCAAGGAGAACCGATTTTTCACTACTCATCGACGGAAGCCGATATGTTAATCATGAAAGATTTTTTTGATAGAACCCATTGATGCATGCAACATCCTTTGAATCTTGGCCACATACACAACTATTACTGGAAGATCACCTAGAAAAAGAACTAAAAATGAAATTGTCATTACAGTATATTTAATTTTATTCTTGATTGTGTAACCACTGCAAACTATGTTATTATAATGTACTTTTTAAAAATAGTCTGGGCTCTTATTAGTTATCCTTTCCTTACATCGTGTCTACGTTCTGCGTGATGCTTCTTCGTTTGTTCGCTCCGCAAGAATACTAATCCAAGAACTATCAAATTTAAATATGTACTTGGCTTTTTGTGATGGGCGTATGCGTTGTTACAAACGAGTTTATGAATTTTGACGACTAGATTCCAATTTTGCATGATTTTCTATGTTTTGGACAAATATTCCTATTAAAAAATAAATTCTTGAGATTTTGATTATTTCCTACATTCATTCATTTTAATTGACTCTTTTGTTAAGAATAAAAGACCAAACAACAAAAGGTTACTCAAATTCTATAAATACCGGATGTTCGATTAAGAATGGACAGCGGCTCTATCCCAGCAATGGTAAGTTCTACAGGACTCCTTATTTCAATTGCAAGAACTTACTTAAAAAAACATATTTAACTATAAAAGTAACCAAAAGCATTCCATTAAAAATAGCTCTAATGTTCGGAATTGATCGCTAAAGGCCGCAACTATCGTAAGAAAGTAGAAAAAGCATAATTTCTCGAAATGGTTGCGTAGTATGTGGCTTTTTTCTTTTTTTGCTGTGATGACAGCCCAACGGGCTATATAAGCTTTTAAAGCTTATCATAACCTCAGGAACCTTTTAGTGTTAAGTTGTGTGTGTGTAAAGCGTTTCATGGCGTTGTTACAATCACCCCCTTGCCGGAAAGGGATGAAACGTATTTAATTGTACCCCAACTTGAACACACGGCGCCTAACGCTGCCCAGTCAAGCGCGGGTCTTTTTACCACTGGGTTTAAACATAATGCCAACACTCGCAGCAAGCTCTGGTTCTCGGAATTCTCCTCTATTTCGAGACTTTATCAATATTAACTCACAATGAATTTATTAAAAAAACAAATAGAAGAGTTATCTTCAAACGGCGCTCTTTAGTGCTTGATTAGAGAAACGCATGCTCCAATCGAATAATAATTTTTAATCTTCTTGAATTTTTCTTAAGAATCCATTAAGATAAACCAAAGCTTTCGTGTATAACATAACCTCGTACCTTTATTTTCTTAGCGACAATTCGTTAGTAAAAATTAAAGCAAATCTGTGCAGCATTACGTGCACAGTAATTACTTTTATGGGTGGTTTTGTGTTTGAATCCAGTGAAACTTATCAGTGGCGGGCTTACTATTAGGTACACTAGGCACGTGCCTAGGGGCCCGCAGACTTTGAAGGGTGGTAGCTGGAAGGAGTTCTTTTTTTACCGGAAAATTTTAGGAACGTTGGTACTTACAGTTGGTCAATGTGACCCTCAATTTAATTTCCATTGGGAGGGTTTATTATAAAAAATTCGTTATCGAATTTTGCTAATAGCGGTATTGCATCCGGCGATTAATTTATTCATATTCACTCTCGTCTAAACGGCAAAATATTTTTTTTTCATCTTAAAACGTATTAAAAAAAATTCTAATTAGTTATTTCTTTTCTTCTTTTGAAAAAGGTATGAATAAAATCTCGCCTAAACGGCAAAATATTTTTTTTTTCATCTCAAAACGTATTAATAAAAATTCTAATTAATTTATTTCTATTTTTTTTAAAGGCATGAACGAAATCTCGCCTAAACGGCAAAATATTTTTTTTTCATCTCAAAACGTATTAATAAAAATTCGAATTAATTTATTTCTATTTTTTTTTGAAAAGGCATGATTAAAATCTCCTGTAAACAGCAAAATATTTTTTTTCATCTCAAAACGTATTAATAAAAATTCTAATTAAGTTATTTCTTTTTTTTTTGAAAAAGGCGTGAATAAAAGCGTGCCAATGACGAAAAATCAAAAATCGCCTATTACGTTGAGATGTTTCTTTTTTTCGCGAAGCACAAAGGGACGGCCGGCCGAATCGTGCCGAGGGGCGCCACTGAAAGTCCGCCACCGGAACTTACCATTGGCGGTACCCGGTACAATGGACATTGAAAATTTAAATTATAATTGTGAAAAACAAAAATATTCCATTTCATTACATTCAAGATAAAATTGTCACAAAATTCGGTATTTTGCCTTAATATCTCAAATTAATTCCATATAATTTTTAATATCTCGTTTCGTTAAGATAACTTACCATCGAAACTTATCACAATTACGAAAACTTCCTATGAAAACAATTTGGTTACAGTATAAGAAATAAATGTTTCCAAGTGATTTAAGAGTATATTAAAATTAATTATTGCACATAGCGTCTATCTCCTAAGATTAGCTATTTTTCTGTTTAGACTGGAAGAAGATAACGAGAAAAATTGATTATTCCTTTAAAAAATCCTAAAGTACTAATTAAATTGTAACAGATTTATCGCTAGATGTAACGAGCGTGAAAATGTTATCGTTGCTGAAATTAAAAGTAAGGAAAAAAATTGAACTGCAAAATTTGGCTCATCATGCGTTAATACAGAGACGTCTCCTCTTATCAAACTTTTGGGAACCTCTGACGCTTCTGATTAATACTTTTGAAGTCAATCGGCTGATAAGGATGTTAAAAATCATCTCTTCATTCATATTTAAAATAACAAATGGACGCTGGAATTCATTCAGTACGTTCAGAGCTATTACACGATAACCTCCTCCTAATAATACTACATCGTTCGAAAAGAGAATTACGATACAGTGCCGTATTAATTGTATAAACGTATACAATAACGATTAGTGGTGTTTTACCTGGAAGAATTAAGGATAATTTCCGTGAGAAGCGCATTTTGGACACAAGAAAGCAAGATGCCCATGCCGTTTTTGCCCAACCAAAACTCCAATCAGGGTGGAGTCCTACCGCATAGAGCTCGCAATCTCGAAACCCACTGCGAGCAAATATTCCAAAGGGCTTCTTCCATCAACAAGGACCTGATCCATCGGATGCAGAATGTTCCTCTGGTGAAGAAGCGGGTGTTCGGGTTCGAGATCAAGCAGATTTGGAGTAAGTAAACCTTTGAATTTGAATGTCGTTTTGGGTATTTTGGTTCTAAATGATCTCGATGAAATTCTTCGTGGCTAATTTGAAATTTTTGAGTAACGAATTGGTTTAGATTAAGTTGGATATTCGAATTTAGGTGCTCTTATTGAGTATGGCTATAATAATGGATTTACTTATTTACAATACAAAAATGATCCATATGATTGATGATTTTCATTTTCTTCTAATAAATATTATACACGGATGGGTCATTATTTCACCGCAAAAAGTTAAACGTATTTTCCAAATTTAAAGTCCTCAACTTCAACATTTCGTATTGTTCTCTTAAATTTTTCATTTTTTTTTTTTTGCTATTAATGCTTAAATTGGCTTAATGTGAAGATCAGTTTTCTGAGCTTTCGGTGTATACTTTCTTTTCGTAGTAAAAAGTGAAATTAATACAATGCAAAAACGATTTCATAATTAAAAAATCTAAAATAGCTGTGGCGAGTGCCGAATTCAGAGTTTAATGTAACTTGGTGAAAATGCAGAGTATACTGCGGAAAGTCAAAACGAATGTGAAAAATATCGTTTCGAAAATTAAAATTGGCGGACTTTCAGTTTTTTTCTTTTCTTTTTTAAGGTATAACTGCAGAATTGAGAAAAATGGGGGGAAGAAATGGATAGGTACAAAATTGTACGATATTTAAGAGCTTTTTAGAATGCTTTATTAACGCATATACAAGGTGTGTTATATTTATGCCTAATTCTTATGCCCCTCCATCGTTTTGTAATAATACGAAAAAAAGTAAGGGTTCTCAATAGATAGGCTCCAAATCTTCAGTTCTTTTGGATTTAAACGTAATTTTTTTTATTAACTTCATGTAAATTAGAAATAAAAAAATAATTTTCAAAAATTTACCGTATTATTATTTATAATCATAATTTGTACAAATATTAATAGATGTTCCAGTGAAGTCAAGTGAACGTTAATCATACGATTAAACACCTTTTTTTCTATAATCAGTCTAACTAACCGGATTTCTTTAAAGATGTATGGATCTTTTCGTGGTTTGCGTGAATATCTTATTATTTTTCGCCAGTATTTGTTTGTACGTAACGTAAAATTGAAAAAAGAATGATAACGTGGATGATGGCACGGGAAACCTCTGAATACAATGGATCGATCGAAAGAATAAACGAAATCATATACAGCGTATGTAAACGAAAGATAATCCCTTTCTTAAGCAATTTCCCAAAAATCTCAAAGTATGTCGATTATCTCAAAAAAAGATAGATTGGTACCTATACCAATCTATCTCCTAAGATACTGATGAAAGTTGTCATGAATTGAAGAGAGGCATTTAAATACGTAATAATATATAGGGTGTTCCATTTATTGTATCGTGCGCAGCGAAAACTGTAACACCATGTATATTTGACTATAATTTTAAATTGTCTCGGAATATTTTTTATCTGACAACTTTCTAACTGAATTTCTCAGGAAGGGAATTATCGTCCGTATACGCCTTATGATGTTTACTATAACTGAATATACAGCTTCTCAATGAATTCAATACATACACATACAATAAAGGAGATCCAACATAAAAATACTAAAAATATAATGATTTCGAAAACAGCGCTTTTATTAGACGAACAACATTAATTTAAATTAAATTGAACAAACAAATCAAAAAAGCAATACTTCTGCTGCTAGTGGAAGATTCTCTAAACTTCGTACTTCTGTTCTACCCGTGCTGAAATTTTCCATGTTCGTTAAGGCTTTTCTGCATATTTCGGACCGTACTATCTCCCCCTCAAGGTTTGTGATACTTTTCTTAACACCCTGCACAGAACAACTTTGGTGTTAGTTAATTAAAATTAAGTGCTCTCTCATGCAAGAAGAACATTTCCATCAGTATAGGAGGGGAACCCTAAAAATTTCCGGAAAAAGAAAAGAAAATGCTTTATTGCTTCTTAAAATATTTGCCGTTAAGTTTTAAGCACTTTTACATTCGAAGAAACCAGTTGTCGAAACATTTATCCCGATCTGAAGTGGGTATCTCAGAAACATGTCTTTTAAATGCCTCTTCCGGTGTCGAAACCGCTCACCACGAAATTTGTTTTTGACAAAACTGAACAGGAAGAATGAGTCATTAATCCAACGTTATTCTCCTTTAAATAATCGACGTGCTGTGCGAGAGCTGGCGTTGCCTGCTGTCTTTTCTAATTTTATCGAAGACTTGAGGCAAACAAATTGTTCTGTTTTTCGATCCTCAAGAGCAACGGTAGCAACCAATTTTACGGTAGAAAGAAGCAATCATTTTTTTTTTTGAAGTGCTTCACGAACGAGCAACCTTTGTTGGTTTTGGTTCATTTTGGAACACCCAAACAGTGGATTGTTGTCTTGTTTCTGGTCATCTGTGACGATGCTGTATACGTCGGCAGAAGCTCCGCAATTGAATTGTTGAAGCATTCCTTTGTATCAAGTCACTCGAGCCATTTTTTGCCTTTTGGTTAAATTTTGTGGAAGCCAAAGTTTCTTCTCCACTTTGTGTTTAGCTTTTACCACTGCTCAAGGATGCCTCTATCACTCAATATGCCACATGTTAATCCGCCTTAATCATTTCTCGAACAGCATTGATGTTTGCCGGAACAGCAGCTGATGGAGGATCTGCACGAAATTCGTTATTGATACCACGCTGACGTTCACGCTTAAATTCTGCAAACCAGTCATAAACTGTGGCTTCGGATGGTGCTTCATCACCAAAGGCAGAATGAAGTCGATCGATGTTGATTGATATACAGCCGAATTATAAAGCGATTATGGTTGTGGCATAAAGGAATATGCCGAGGCGATGTTGTATTATTTATTATTAAGAGAATATGGTTTTAACCTGGTGACTCATCAAAATTTTGAACTGAAAATAATTTAATTGTGTGGATCTATCCAGTTTAGGCTTCAAAAAAATTAGACAACCAATTTGAAAGAATTTGTGAATAATTTGCGCGGATATTTATATCTTTAAATTAGTCGATTGTAAATTTGTATATCCGACATAAATAAATCGAAAATATAAAAAAAACAAGCTATAACGTAAACTATATGTGGTGTGATCTGCTTAGTTCAAGAATAGGTTATCTTCAATTGTGATAGTAGACACTTCATTATTACAAACGAAGGCAGATAATCCCGTACATAGTGATATCATTGCATTCGCCGATTGTTTTTCAATAAACTATAGCATAAGTATTAGTATCTCTAGTAGACGCAATTACGCAATTTAATGGCAAGAAAAATACATTGAAATATGATAAATCCAGTTGTCGCGGCGCTTTGATTTATGGCGTGTTTAAAAGCAACTTATTGGGAGGATGGAACGGAAGGGAAACTTGCTGTGTAATTGTGATCTATTATTTGTGGAAGGTTCTATCGTTTTCTGTGATTATCCTTTGTTAATTTTTTTTTCTTCGAGTATTGAAATATTCAAAATTGAGTTTACGTAATTTTCAATCAAATTCCATCATATTTTGTGCTCTTTTCAATAAAAACCAAACAAATTTTCAAGGTTTTCGATGCAAGGATATTCAAGTAAAAGGTCCACGCAGTAGCGGGACAAATTCGTCCCGCTCGGGGATTGCTTGTGACCTGGTCTATAACTAAAATTCTCCATATATTGGGTGCTGTAGTATAAACCTTTCATTTTCCGCTAAATAAAATTACTAAGTACCAACTCGCTGAACACCCTAATGGTCATCCATCGATTTATTACAAAATCTGTGATAAGGGTGTACAGTGGCCGGTTTATGTTTTGTCTCCCCTTTGCAAACGACTAAATATCGATACTATCTTCCGCGTGGCAAGGCTAAGTACTTAGGTTCAGCAAATAAAAGCACAGAACTGCGTTTATTGGGAATACTCATCATAAACTAAAGTGGGAGTAATGAAATCTACCTGCGAACCTTACAATAATCCAAGCGCACGGCTATGAGTGGTAGAAAGTATAGATACATCGTCTCATGGGGAGACAAAACATGAGAATGTCGCTGTACGTGTAATAATTAACCTTTTCCTTCAAAAAAGGGGTTGCAATGAGAACTTGTAGAATTTGGAGGTACGGTAGAAAGTAGTATTTAAGACATTTGTGTAAAAAAAAAAACTAATAACGATTTCCTTATTTCTATGCACCAAAGATATTTGGTTACAATGTGAAATCCCAAGAAGAGATGAGGGGGTGACTTATAACCTCGTAAACGTTTCGTTGTAACATTACAATACAATTGGCACAATATACGAAGTCGTTTCATCTGTATCATCCGAATAAAAATGTTTAAGTTTAAATTTTAAATCTTTTTTAAAGTACGCGTGTATTTAAGTAACAAAAAAAAGACATCCCTAATTTTCCATAATTTTGGAATTTTTAATAAATTCCAACTTAATACCGAAATTTGAATTTCTCGTGTTTTATTTTAAGTCCCCTATAAGGGCTTTTCAGCACAATACAAAGGCTTCAGTTGCATTGAAAGAATTACGATGCGGTTTCAACCCGGAAACCCTAATTCTTTAAAAGGAAACAACGACCGCGGAAGTCTACAACATATGCTTCAGTTATATATTTTTGAGTAAAATCGGACTTGCAAAATCGATTCCCGCCACCCCCATTTACCTATCTCTGGTGGTGGTGGTAGTTTCACATTTAACTTTTCAATAAAACAACCATATATTTTAATTAATACAATTTTCATCCATTTTTACGTATCTTTCTATTTTGTGTCTACTTATTTATCTTTCCAGTTGTTGTTCGACGTTTGTTTAGGCATATTTTCTTATGTAACGCCTCCATAAAGGAAACAAACGTAGGTTCTAAATTGTTCTTTGAAAAAGCTTGGACTCCAACCTTATTGGAGGTAAATTGTGGATATCCTTCTGTGATGATCAAATATGATTTTGCCATATTTTTAAGAAACACGGCGACGTTCAATAATTTTGTTCGCTAAAATTTTGCATTAAACATTAAAATCTTTGGGTTTTTTTCATTATTTGGTTTTCACCAGTTTCATCGCCACTTTTTCGTCTCTCAATCGATGCAGTTCCTCGTGAGATACCACTAATCGGTAGCTTAGTTAAAATAGATTAAAAGTTTAACAAAACTAGGAAGTACTCTTAAATTACTACGCCATACTGCAATATTTTAGCACCAATTACGTTGGCTGAAAGAAAAGGAACAATTCTCCTCTATCTCAAGTATTTTTTTGAAAAGAAAATTAAAGTTAGCGAAAGCATCTTATCTATCACATATAATATTACAAATAAAATTAAAAGTACATAAAAGAAGTAAACTCGTACTAAAACGAGCAACCGTTACAAAAATTTGGATGGTTTGTAGTGACGAACAGTTTCAGGGTAACAGTCTTGTTGATTCCATATTTGCTAACAGTTTTATCATATTGGCTTTAGTTTTTATTATAATGCTTTTTATGAAAAGGTATCACTACAAATGACTGTCTATATGATTTTCTATTATGTTGATTTGGAAATAATCATCAACAACTGTCTGCCATCATACCTTCTTTGATACCATTGCTTTATTGACTTTATATTTTGATGGAATCACGCGCCTTGTGCTTCACTAAACTAGATTTTCCGGAAATCAGTTGAAATTGTCATGCAGAAAATGTAATTTAATGCCCCATTCTCTTAAAATTAACTAGCATCTTTCGTACGATTTCTTCGCAATGCTCTGCCTTATTGTTACCCAAGAAGTCCTTAAGCACAGTAACAAAAGAGCACCAAGCAGAAGCTTCAGACTTTTGAGAAATTCAGTCGTTAATGAGCTTGCGAATTTGAGGATTACAAATTCCAGCCTTTCATTTTTCTAAACTTACTTTGAGGAACAATCTTCAAATATATTTAAAGCATTCCTCTTCTTTATGTAAGGCTTTAGCAAATTGTTTCGTGAGCTCTAGTGAGCTCTGGACTATAAATTCCAGCCTTTATTTTTCTAAACTTACTTTCAGGAACGATCTTCAAATATATTTAAAGCATTCCTCTTCTTTATGTAAGGCTTTAGCAAATTGTTTCGTGAGCTCTAGTGAGCTCTGGACTATAAATTCCAGCCTTTCATTTTTCTAAACTTACTTTCAGGAACGATCTTCAAATATATTTAAAGCATTCCTCTTTTTTATGTAAGGCTTTAGCAAATTGTTTCGTGAGCTCTAGCTTTATGTGAAGTGGAAGCAAAATGATTTTATCCGTGTTAAACAAAGACTCGTGCATGATGTTCGCTTCACCTACAGTTAATTCTGCTCTAAGCGGCCATTTCTTTTTCGTCCAGTGTCCAAATTTTAAATTAATTTGCTATAGGGTTAACATTGATTCTGCTGGGTTAAAGCTCTGCAAGCATAGGTGTGGTAGCTTTTATCCTAAACTTAACAACAATCGTACCTGAAACACATAAAAATACGCTTATTAGGACCCCGTATGCGCCGATATAACCCTAAAAAATAAAGTCATAACAATACAGACACGTATCCTTTTGCTATAAATAACTCGAATAGGCAATAGTTAAATTTCATATTTTGTAACGTAACATAATTACGATCGCTGTTCTATTAATGGTTATGTAATTTTTGCATCAACGCGATGTCATTGTCCAGCGTAAATAGATGATAACCTTTAAAACTATCCGACGTCTAGACGAGATATTAAAATCTAATACGATCCGTAAATGCGACACTGTACAAGTTATAGGTCAATCATAGTTGCTTAACGCGGCGTCCTTATCGCTAGTGGCTATAGTTTTTCTTGTAATTAGAACAAAAATGTCTTCTTTTCTCGTCAAATATCATGGGTCTGCGATTATGACTTTTCTTTCGAAAGGATTAAATATGCGACAAGTAGTAATTATCACAGTTTTGATAGTGTTTAATTTATGTTAATTATGTATTTATATATTTGCGTAATTAGTACATGTAAACAGTAACAATAGGTTACGGTTTATTTTGTCTGGAAAATTACTAGATTAAGCTTGCAAGTAGGGAACATGCTAGAATTCAGTACTTTATACGGATCTCTGTTTATTTTTAGTCTAAGGATGCTCTTAGAAATATTCTTCTTTTTTTTTCGAGACCCTGGTACCCTAAGGGTGTCGGATTTAAATTTATCCCCCTCAACATATGCGAGTAGAATTCTTGGACAACCCCACGAAACATTGCGTCTATTGTGTACTTGATTGTTGATGTTTAGATTTGGATATATGGAAAAGGATTTAAATTAAATGCTTTCATGCAACCACTTTTCCGCAATACACTGTGAATCCAGGCATTTTCTGTTCAAGTTGATTATTCTGGTGTTCTATTGTATCTCCTGCTTCTTCAAGTTAGTTGCCACTGTGTGATCCAATAAGTAAGTGTAAAAGTCTCCCATGTGCTTGGGTTCATTTCTAATATGATTTACAAGTTTCTCTTTTTTTGATCATTACTCAGCATTGCATCTGGATCTATTCTAGTAGATTAGAGAATATTGAAGCCGGTAACAATTTTTTTTTTTAATTCAATTTTAATGTCCAGCTTTCTCTTTCTTCTATATCATTATTACACATTTCAAATACTGCAATTGGAATGACTAAAGGCATATACAGATTTGATTCGAAAGAATTTCTGCGTTTTATGGGAAAATATGATTTAGGTTTAAATAGATAAACCTTATTTTCTCAACTATTAATGTATTTGCAAAAGGCTTTTGTTGATAACCAATTCTGTAGCTCTTTTCCTTAAGAGCAACTTGAGGTTTGCTTCTACCAACGTCATAGCTGGGATCGTTACCACATCCTTTGTACGAGGCTTGTCTTTTTCGTACAACAGATCGATTTAAAGTCTTTTTTTGTTTTTCACAATATTCTCTACAAAGATCAATGCCCTTTTTCATTTTTTAAAACCAACTTTAATAGGTGGCGGTTATGCTAGTCATCAGTTGGAACAGCCAAAATTGCCGCTTTAATAGCATCGACTGCTTTTTCTGGCCACTGGAAGCGTTCACCACGCAGCCGATTCTCGCCATATTTTGCTACTCTAAAAACCCAATCGTCTTTTGAGATCTATGTGAACTCGCATTATCGTAGTATCATTGATTCTGGAGCACGAGGATCACTTTTGGTAGGAGATCGTGCGTCCTAAAGCAATAATAGCAATATGACTCAAAATCGAAGCAAAAGTTGCGACCATTTCCTTCGATATTCTCCGGGAACGGATAACTTTTACTGGCGTCTCCTCATCTTGAAACGCCCACACGGCGGATTGTCGTTTGGTGTCGGGTTCATAGGAATAAATCCATGATTTATCACTACTCACAGTTACATTAATATTCTTGGAGCTTCCGTTGTTGAAGTGGCTCAAAGTTTTTCGACACCAATTAACGCGAGTCGCCTTTGGTTCTTCAACTATAAGATGTGGGATGCAAAGGGAAACTAATTTTCTCAAAGCCAATTCATCATGAATTTTTTGGGTTGAGATCTTTGAAATGATTAATCATGCTACAATGTCGCGACAGATCGCATGCCGATCCTCCTTAGTTGATTGGTGCACACCAGTTGTCTTTGGTGGTTTGATTTTTTGAATCATGGGAATCACTTCTGGTAAACAAAGGAATAGTAGCAATATGACTCGAAATCGAAGAAAAAGTTGCGACCATTTGTTTGGGTTGAGATCTTTGAGACGTTTAATGATGTTTCAATCTTGCGACAGATCCCGATTTTCCTTAGCCAATTGGGGCACAATAGCGATGTTTCTTTTTTTGTGACTCTTGCCTGTGTTGAGATCGTCGTTGGTGTTGGTGCGTCCTCTTCGAAGTTGCAGTATGTGGTGCTTCATTACCAAAAACAGAAACCAACTCGCCTCAACTCCAATCTTCAAAGGACTTTAGGCTAAATCATTTGCGGCATCTGGATGAAACTTTGGAATTAAGTTCAATAATCATTAAAGTCAAAGTAATTCCTTGAATTCTCTTAATTTCAAATCTACCGGTGTTTATCCTGAAGCTCAGACTCTTTACCAGATCCTATTGACTGGCGATCAATTCCAAGCATCAAAGCGAAGAAGGATGTATGACAGTGCAAGATTTCTGTTTTCTACTCGCAATCATTGGCATAGATTGTCTTAATTTGAATTCCATGTTCTTCGCCTGGCATCACGAACTGTGACGACGTTTCATGGTTGGACGTTGCTGAGAATTTAATCTTCTACTGAGCGCTCTCCGCACCATATTGTTAAGAATGCTAACAGCATAATATATAACAGTTCCAATTTTTTTTGGCAAATATATGATATTACGTTCAACTTACTCCCATTTTGTTGAATTTTCCTTTGGGTAATAAATTTATTATTGTTATTATTAATCTCATGCTTATTATATTGCATGCAACAATGGAACCAGTTTTAACCAACTTGCGTATCTCTACGTTACGATTTAAATTTTCGCCATTCAAGGATGCGTGCACGATCTTTCAATAAGATAGTAAATCATTTGAAGATTAAAATAGAGAAAAAATCATCAATCCATCACAAGTCGACTAATTGGTTCGTCAGCATCATTTAATTTAATTAGCGCAACAATGGGTCACTAAGAATCGAGTTAGACATCCTTTTGGGCGAAATTAACAGGTTAACGATAACCTTCCTCTCGTGATTAGATAATTGGGGCGCCTGAAATTAATCGCCAAATTTGCCAAAATTATCTTCGATGTTCGTTAAAATTATTGTTATGCTAGCTTATCTCGCTGCTGATTTGTTTGTTTAAAACGAAGAAAATTTGATAGATAGTGAGTTTATTTTTTTGAACACGGTTGTTTTTGCAAATGCAGATCCGCTTTTGGATTGCTTAAGTTTTATTTGATTCCTCCGAATTGAAGGTTCACGATTTGGAGCAATTCTTTTGAACTTGCACTTTATCAAGTTGATTAATTGCCGTTAAGTGTTTTTTTTTGATCAATTGAAAGGGGAAATTTTTGATTTTGATTTTGTTTATTTACAATTATTGATATCAAAGAATATTCGAATAGGTATTACTATTTCTTTCCAATCTATTGAGCTTTGCTGATATAAATACAGCTTTCGTAATGTGCATTAAAGGAAACCCACTGCTTACAAGGAAGTATCAACGACATGATTGGTTAATCAATAGCAATTAAAACATTTGAACAGATAACTGTGATGTCATCCATTGTATGTGGAATCCTTATCTTGATACTGGAGCATATAAAAGATATTTTGGACAAGGTTCTAAGAGGAAAACAAAATGAATACAGGACCTACATCCGTTGCGTTTTCGCACATCCACAGCAAAAGATCTTCAAATCGGGCTCAGACCAATTCATGGATTGGAGGTTGTCGGCCAAACAATTAGGAATAGAATGAGAGGTTCTTTCACTTTGTGGTTCGATGGTAGCATAATTAACTACATGTATTTAGGTTATTTCGACTCTCTGAATTACTTCACTCTTGATTTTCGGCCTGTGGAATAAAGCTCTTGATTGTGATAATATCTCCACTTAAGAACAAGAATCTTGAAATATCAGTGGCAACATTACCGGAAGCAGTATCTAGTGGCATTAATGTTGCAAAGTATCTCGCTTTTAATATATCACTTTTACAAGACTTCAATGCGACGATGAGCAGTTTCTTGCTCACCTACCTATTAACTTCTTTCAATTTAGTGAAAAATATAATCGGCGTGTCATGTGGAAATGAGAATCCAGATCTAAATCCAGAAGAACTTTTAAACGTTGGACATAGAGAATTGCTAGCTAGCAGTGGGGAACTGGCGTGGACAGAGTTTATGCTTGCATTTTCCATTTTCCCCAAGAATACCTTAGTTCCATGTGCAGGCTTTCAACAACCAATGTCCTTCCTAGATATTCTATTAGATAACATTAATTCGTGGGGGGTCTCATTGTGACCACTTTCTCTTTATTAATTTTGTAGATAGCGTGATAAAATGCTACTATTTAAAGTAATATTTTATCGTTCTAACCATTCTAACCAATTTAATTTATTTCTTTGCAGTTTTGGCAACCCTGATTCTATTATTTTCATTCAGTCTGGTCGGTACGATTATGTTTTGGTTCACTAATACCTTGGACTCTTACATTATGCAGGTAAGCTTTCTACTCTTCCTCACCTACTATATACTTTTAAAGTACCAATAAATTTAGAATTTTACCCAATTAATTGCTCGCGTCTCGTTTTCCAGAATCTTATGCTGGTGAATGGAACTGAGGCTTTTGAAGGTTGGATACATCCAAAAGCTAGGACTCTAATCAAGGTCCACATCTTCAATTACACTAACGTCAAAGAGTTCGATGAAGGAATCGATGCGAGATTACGCGTGCAGGAGTTGGGACCTTACGTTTATGAGTAAGTTAACATTTAATTCTCGTCCTTTTTGCTGGTTCCCTATATCAAATTTTCTCTAAAGATTGCTTATTAAAATCAACTATGTATTTTCAGAGAGGTGATGGAGCGCAACAACGTATACTTCGAAAACGATGGTACCATTACCTTCCAGAACTCATTCAAGCACAAGTTCTTACCCCATCTCTCGAAAGGGAAACAGAGCGATGTGGTTGTGGTACCCAATATAATGGTATTGGTAAGTTCACTTGATTTTCTTAGTACTTCCTTCGAATACTTAAATTCTTTCATGGAATAAGAGATTTTTATCAAAAAAATTATCTTTTTGCAGTCTGCCGCTTATAAGACCAAAGATATGGATTACTTCACTAAATTAGCTGCATCGATGACGTTAGGAGGCTTCATGAACAAGAAACCCTTCATGAAATTGGCCGCACATCGATATATCTGGGGTTACGATGATTCCGTTTACTACTTGGCCAAAGGATTCATGGCCTTCCAGAGTTCTAACATGCAGGATCAAATTGGCTTGATGTCGGCGAGAAACGGAACTTCCCCTTATGTGATGAGTGTCCACACTGGGCAGAGAAACATGCAGAAATATGGAATCCTTAGCAAAGTAAACGGTTTTGACACAATCGGGCAATGGTCAGCTGAATGCGATAGGTAATTTCATGGGAAATTTTCAGAAATTGTTCAGAAGCTGCTATGGCTAAAATTTGAAAAAGGAGCAAAAAAAAATTATGCAGATCTAAAAAAAAAAAACACCAAAGATATTAAAAATTTATCATTTAAATGCTGATATTTATTAAAAAATATCCAATTTGTTGGTCAACTTGGTTTGGTCAATTGTTATTTTCTTCTTCATGCTGCATTATCTCTAACATTTTTGCTTTAACTAAAGACTTTTTAAACTTGAACAAATAATTAAATTGATTTTTACCCTTTTTCTTAAAACATTTAGCATAGCAGTTGTGATAAATTTTGAGACTGCTGAATCTGTAAAATCTCCATTTAAACGTAGATCTCAGATATTAATGGTACAGCACTCTGTTGTACTGCTTGACTCACATTTAATTGCAACTTGAACTTGAATATCTTCTTTCGTTTCCAGTGTGGCAGCTAGTGATGGTTCTCTATTCCCACCGAATCTAGTCCGAAACAAGCAAGATGTGGACATCTATTTTCCAGAACTTTGTCGAAAGTTCAAGTACACCTTCCAAGAAGAGGTGAAGATTATTAATAACACCGTGCCTGCTTACAGGTACGTCCTATCACATTAATTTTTTCAACAAACAAAGCACCCATCACCCAAAATTTTTTCCAATTTTTTATAATTTCACACGTACCTTTTGCAGATATGTCATGCCAGACAGTGTATTCGATTCACCAGATAAAGAGCCCTCGAACCAATGCTACTGCGATCATTCTTCCGGAACGTGCGCACCTCAAGGATTCTACAATATCACCACCTGCGCGTTTGGGGCTCCCATCTTCATGTCGAGGCCTCACTTTTCGAGAGTGAGACCGGAAGATATTAAAGTCGACGGCATTAATCCGAGACACAAAGACGTCACTAGCTACGCGGATTTGCATCCAACGATGGGCTTCCCCATTGCCGGAATGACGAGGCTGCAGATGAATATCTTGGCTAAAAGTTATCCGGGATTCTATTCGATGAACATGTTCGATAGAGATGGAATGATGTTGCCTTTGGCCTGGATGGATTCTGTAAGTATTTTCTTTTTTTCTTTATTTGTTACAAGAGAGCGAATTTTTTTTTCTTTTTCTATAACTACAGGGTCACAAAGAATTACGTTACTTACGTTTCTTTTCTAACTTGTTACAGGGCTTAGAAGACCAATACATCAATCGCGAATACCTGGAAGTCATCTATCTGACGACCTTCACAGTGAAGCAAGTAGAGTTGGCCATCAAATATATCACCTTGCTCACAGCTGTTATCACTCTAACAGCGATAATCATCATCCTGAAGGAAAAGATCAGAAGTTATGCGCAAAGTTCGAGCTCACAGCATCTAAATTCACAATTTGCAGCGTGATATAGACCATAGACGATATTCTTTTAAAACTGCAATGGTATTCCAGCTCTGTGAGTTGATTTTGAAACTAGTAGGGATGGCATTTTTCTTCCTTTTTAGTGGAATATTGTAGAAACCAAGTAAGAACTTAGGAGAATAGTATTATTGTAATTTATCAAATGTAATATATTTATTCAGCGTCTGAATGATGAATTAGAATAATCTAGATAAATTAATTACATCGTAGTTGAATGGGGAATGCCATCTCGAGTTCTTCTTTGAGATTTTTTGAAGACTGAATTTTCTTTTTCATTCCTTTTATAGTCTGAGATTTTATAAATCTAGATTATAGATGTAGAGTGCGCGCTAGTTAATTTATATTATCGTTAGTTTTTAACGATTGTTAGACTTTTTTGCCGTTTTTGTATAGTACCAACGTTATTGTTTTTTTTATGGTTGTTACCTACGTTTTATTATTATTATTGTCGTTTGTATAATTTTCTCTGAGCTTAGGAAGTTTTTAGAGATTTTTATATATTGTTACTATTTTTATACGATGGAAAGACGAATAAAGACGATAATTTTATAACGCGGATGTTTCAAATTATGCTCCTTTCCTAAAGAACACCTGAAGTAGTTCGTTGAAAGTCTTTCAGAGTTTATATGGTAGACGTCCAATCAGATTACTATATGTGAAATATCCAATTAGCTTTTGCAACAATCGAGAGAGATTGGTTGTTTTAAAAGAGCTCTAGTGTAATTTATGGAATAAAACACGGATTAAGATTCACCTGCCTTTCGGATTTCAAGTAACTAAATTTAGAAATAAATACTTTGAATCGGCAAAGGTGGGGAGTCCCTCAGGGTTCGAAATTGGGTCCGCTTCTGTTTGTTTTTACACTACCGTCCATATTAGTTCGGACACGCAAATAAATTTAAAAAAAAACGAGAAAATATTCAAACTCATTTTTAATTAATTAAAATTAAAGTATAAACGTAAAAAAAATTCATTCTAACGAAAAATAAACAAAAACTTCTTAAACATTCCGTTCATCAAAAAAACTTTCTTTTGCGGGAAGAACAGCTTTCACAATCCGAGGCATCCGCTCCACTAGTTTTTCAAAGACTCTATTTGGCATATTAGTCCATTCCTCTTGTAAAATATTCCACAGGTGGCCTACGGAGGTAGGGCATACTTTTCGGATCCTCCTGTCCAATTCATCCCATAACAGCTCGATGGGGTTTAGATCGGGGCTTTGTGGCGGCCATGTCATTGTTTGTAAATTGCCATTATTTTGTTCTTCATTTAAGAAATTTTTGACGAAGCTCGAAAACATATTTGACGTTCGTAGATCTGTATAAGGAACAGGAACAAATAAACGAAGCAGTCATACAGAAAAGCTGGAGAATCTTCAAAAACATAGTACTTTTCTTGTGCAGCATTCTCTTTGGTTGGTTGATGTAGACTACGTCAGATTCTTGCTGATGGTGACAAGGTGAAGAGAATGTTTGTATTTTATTTTAATAAAAATTAAATGACTTCCAGTATAATCGAATTTTCCAGATCTAAACTAAGATGGTAATGGTAAAAGCTTTTAAGGGCGGGTTGTGAGGAAAACCCTCCATATATTAGGAACGTACGTTACAATTAGAAACACGAAATCTGATACTTTCAAAACAATCAAAGATACTTTCAGAACAATACAAGGAGGAGTTGTGAGTCCAGTACGACTTATAGAATTACTGTACTGCAAGAAATAGAAATAACTAAATCCGTTTCTGCTGGTGGCATTATTATAATAGCTGGAATTTATGAAGGAATAAACGTGTAGTTTATTTCATTTTGGAACAAATAAGTCGAGCAGGACCACGTTACGAAATTATTTACCATCTGTGCGTGTGCATTTAGAAAATAAAATTAAGGCTGAACTGAAAAATAAAAAAGTGTGCTTGTGTGTGGAGGAAACAACTGATTGCAAAAAAAGATCTGTACTTAATGCTATGGTGCGCAAAATGCAACCACATCAATCGTCATCTTCAATTTTATTAGCATCTAGACGAATAGAAGAATGCACTGCACAAGTAATTTCAAAAGTGCTGTAAAGCACATTCGAAAAATTTGAAATATCCAGAGATCAAGTCTTAATGTATATGACAGATGGTGCGGCAACCATGCTTTCTGTAGGTCGGTCTCTTAAGGAACAGCGTGGTAACTTTTTACATATTACATGTAAAATTCATGCTCTACATCTTGTGGCAGAGACAACTCGTAGATGTTAGATGTATTCGCGAATTTCACTGACTGTGTTCTCATACCCCTGCACCACCACAACCGTTCCTTACACGTTACACTGTACACTGTTACACTGTATTTTGCGACATGCCTGTGACCTCAACTATACATCGTGGATTTTGTCAATCGTTTCGCGGGTAGTTTCTTCCACTGGACGTCCAGAACGATGTTCACATTTTGCAGATATATGGCCACGTTTAAACTCATTTATCCAATTGTAAACAGTTGCTAAACAGGAGCAGATGTGCCATGAATATTTTAAATATAAATGTTTAATCACCGCTAGAAACTCACTTTTTTCAATTTTTCTACGTCAACGAAAATTCTTTGCTTAAATCGACAATAAAAATGAAGTCGTGTAATGGATACAACTGGAACATTGACAGCTGTGTAGTGACTTATGATCCTTACTAGAAACAAACCATTTTCAATACCACGAGCGCTGTCTCTTAGATTTTCTAAGAACTTCTTGAACCACCCTCGTAATTTTATGACCGAGTTACCAAACAAACGAATATTGCTTATTTATTTGATTGAGGCAATGGTATTAGGTAATCCAATACAGAATGTCAAAACTATTTTTGGTAATTGTCTTATTTTCAGTAGAATAGCTGTATATACTACGTATTCAAATTTACCTATGTACTGGGTGTACATACATTAGGGTTTAACAGAGACCTCGTGAATATCCTGATACACCCCAAATCAATGTATCGAATAAGCTACTGAAAATTAGAAAAAATTTCATGGAAATTGTAAAATACGAATTGTTCATACCAAATGTTTATAACAACACGTAATTCCAAGAACTTCTTACACTATTTTTATATAATCAATAATGCTTTTATGTAAGTAGGTAGACGAGGCTTCAATACAGATCTCGGAAAACACGCGTTCATCGCTGAGATCTCAGCGAGGCTTTGTTGACGTAGGCGAAGCGAGTTGCATCCCGTGAATTAGCTTGCGTTAAACTCTAGTGCACATGTCGTATACGTAAAATAAGTAAAAATTAATACGCGGACGCCATATTATTTTTTTATTTCTTGTTCCGCATATATTATCGAAAATGTAAAATGAATCGATAACAACAATCTCACGTCCAATTTAAATTGCTATGAAGGTCAAGCCACTAAGATACAACGCTAATTACGTATTCTTTAATCCATATTTTTTGTAGATTAATGTGATCGGTTGTGGTTGTGATATTGATGTACATATAAGGTTATAGTACTGGTTTTTGTTTTAACATATTATTTTTATAAATAATAACAATAAATTAAAACGCCAAAAAGTTGTTGGTTCGTATGTTACTATTTTCTTTGTTTGCACTTTATAATTATCGGTTTTGAAGGTTACTCGCTTGTCGGGACTGATATATATCGAAGTAAGAGAATTATATGTAAAAAATCAAAAAAACTGCCAGAAAACAAAAAAACAAGTGCAAAACATGTCTGCCGCTGCAGAAAGCGAATGTAACAATTCAAGTTTTTTCACCGTTAACCAGATTTTGTTTAACCAGTATGATTCGGGGGGTCCGGTACACTCCCGAATCGCTGCGCTTCACTCATTTTACGGCGAGGGGATTCATGGAACACTATACACAAAAGGGCTCCTGAGGTTATGACAAGCTTTAAGAGTTTAGACCTTCACCACACTTTAAAAGAAATACGATTTTTACGTATAAATAATATATATGAAAAGAAGCTATTTTATCAAGCGGCACGTGGAAGGAATACTTGCAAGCTTCATAGCTGGCGCAGCTAGGATTATTAACGTCTACGGGCTATTGCAGGAAATTCGTTAGTTAGAAGCTTTAATGATACTACGAATAGAACGTGAGTAAGCGTATTGGGACACCTTACCCCTAAATTCTACTGTTTTCGAGCTATGCTCGAGCGGTGCAAATACTCAAATTTAATAGCATTTGCACCGCTCTTGTTGAAGTTAAATGCTCGAGAATGTCATGGAGATTAAGGTATTTATTTTCGTCGAACGAAATGTATACCACACCATATGGATATCGTTACTAGATTTGATACAGGATGTTCATAAACTGTTTCTAGATATAGATGCTTTCAAGTTGAAAAAAACCTATTTTTTTCTATAGTAAAAGACCCATTGGCATGGGTACCTATTCCGAATATCTCTACTCTCTAATGCTGTGTATCTACGCTCCATCTTGTTAGAACCACGTACAGACTGTTTTTCCAACGTCATATCATATACATGGGTTATTTCAATTCTCAGAAAGTTCAACTATCGCGCAGCATTTGGGTCCAATTAGTTTCATTGCTTTTTAAGGGAACATTAATTTCTGCATTCGATTATAAATTTGGGATTTTCATTAACCTATCATCTACAATTCTGAGAAGATACTGTACCATTAAAAGAGAACCTTGCTTCATCTGTAAACATTATCTGCTAGACAAGAATAATTGCTATCGGCGAGTTCACCTTGAAACCATGCGCAAAAATGAAACTTGATATTCCAAAATGAGAAACTCTCTATATGTTTTATATATAGTATTTATTTTTCTTTAAAAATGTTCTCACTGTCGCCTGTGCTGCCAGAAAAAAACGGCAACTGAAATTATTTTATGTTCCGCCATATCCAGTAAAACATTTTCTTCACGCTCATGAGCTTGTCTGGTGACGTGTGGCTTTTTAAATTCATTTTTAACAAGACCGGTTCGCTTAATTCAATCGAGAATATTGCAAAACAAACTTATTTGTATCCCTTTCATTAAAATTAATTGCCGTATCTTCGTTCATCCTGTTTTCCTCCGTGGTTAGTAACATTTCTAGGTAACTCAGTAAATAAACTGGTATTTGTCTGATTAAATATGTCGCTGCAAATTTTGCGCTCTCGGCCAACTTATGCGTTTATTTAATTGTAAGAATAGATATGAGTATTTATTAAATTTTCAGATTTGAAGGAAAGTTTTATTGGAAAAAGATTTATTGAAGCAAAATTTCTTTCGATCACTTATTAAATCTATTTCAAGGGAAATATCTTGAAGTCTTATTTGGCTTTTCGTAATTGCTGCAGCTTAGTCGGGATTGAATTGTGAGACCACAAATTTTATTTGTTCGGAATATTTCGAATAATAAAAAGTTGCCCATGAGAATCGTCTCTGGTGGTTCGGGAATACCGGGACACCGTATATAAAGTTCTGGAATTAGTTTGGTAGACTTCAAAAACACTTTTTTGGTAATGCATCCACCTCTGGATAACAAGATGTAGAGCATTAGCTTTGCACGTCTCATGTAAATGTTGTTCACACCCTGTTTTAGAGAAGGGCCCACATAACCCATTGTTGCCGCGCCAACGCTCATAAACATCAACAGTTGATTAGATGATATTTCAAATTTCTGTAACGTATCCAGCATTACACTCGTAATCGCTTCACCAGTACACTTTTGTATTCTTTTGCTTGCTAATAAGATTGGAAAATTCGGTTGAAGCGCACCATAACACGTACAATGGAATTTTCTTTTCGATTATGAAATTATTAAGTGTGGTGAAAAGTTTAAATTTACTCGTCAAATCGCAAACAAATTTTTAATTGGAAAGTCTTAAGTCGCCGAGATTATAAAGAAAAAAGAAGAAATCCTCAAAAAATTTTGTGAAAATGGAGGTAGAAGACGAAAAAAGTATTTTCCGAAAATTACAAGTGGTGCATTGGATGAGACTGTATTCGACCGGTTCTGCAAAATAAGAAATAAAAATATAGCAATCTCTGGAGTACTTTTAAAAGAAAAAGCTCTAGAAGTTGAAAACAATTAAAACTTATCAGTTTTAAAGCTCCGAATGGATGGTTGGACAAGTTTCGCAAAAGATGGCAAATAAATTTTAAATCCATTTGTGAGGAAGCTGATCGGGTAAACGAAGAAGATGTTGCAGATTGGAGAAGGAAAAAGAATATGCTCCTAAAAGTATTTTTAATAGCCATGAAACCGTTTTAGTTTTTTACGCTTTACCTACGAAAACTTTTGTTTTCAGAAAAACTGGCGGTAAAGCTTCAAAAGATCGTCTCACACTTCTATTTTGTGCGAGTATGACTGGAGAAAAGGAAAGCCCTTTGGTGATTGGAAAATCCAAGAACCCGCGGTATTTCAAAGAAGCCAACATAGATAAATTACCGGTAGAGTGGAAATTCAATAAAAAAAGCATGGATGACACGCGATATTATGTCCGAATGGTTGATGAAGTTTGACAGAAAAATGCAACGACAAAAACGTAATGTGCTTTTATTTTTAGATAATGCCACATCGCACACAAAAATGAATACAAAAACGAGTTTTAATTATTTTTGTTTGCAGTTTCGTTTCTTAAGAAAAAAAAAAAACTTGCCGAAACATTCATTTTTTTTATTACTTGCCTTCTTATTGTGTTCTATTACGATATTAAAAAAATACGATTTATAAATATAGACTTCGTATTAACGAGCACCTCCCCATAACGGACAGTTTTAAATTTCCCGCCGCTGCCCGTCGTTGAAAGGTTTTACTGTGAATTAAACAACGAATTCAAATTCAAACCATGTTCGACTAACTCGCGTGCAGACCCAAGATGAACTAACATAAAACGCTTTCTGCAAAATATTCTTCTTTCGAATAGAAAGCTTTAAAGATATTCGAAAACAAAGTTTTAATATTCTCAGGGAATATATTAAAAAGAAAAAAAAACATTTTTGAGAACTAAATAAATGTTGCTTATAATATACAAACAAAGGAAAGGTTAAAATTTTAAAGGACCTAAGAAAACGATAAGGCAAATTGCCTGGAATTCGAGTAGCCATTCTTTGCAAACTAAAGACCCTGTACCGCGACGAACTGTGTCCCCATAATAACATCCCATACGACATCACTGAGTGAAACAATATAAGATGTTTAGATACTACAAACGATAGGTTTCTGAAAATGAAAGTAGTCTTTACAAATTCATTTGCTGTACAGTCAACACGTTGTTCCCATCTTAACTTGGAATCAAGCGAAAGACCCAAATATGTGACAGACTACGGGTTGTTAACACTAGAAGATATCTCTTAAAGAAAACACTATTGTTGTGGTCTTAACTTCACTGAGGGATGGTCAATTCGCTACAAACGCCCCCCCCCGTACGCACAATTATGGGCTGAAGATGCTTTCACTAAGACGTCACTACAATCTTCAGATTTTACTAATAAGGTAGTATCATCTCTAAAAAGGATATTTTTGTCAACGGAGATGTTCTGAGTGTCTTGATAGGGTTTCTTTTATTAAGAATTAAGACATAACCGAGAACTGTTTAACTGTATTTATTGAACTTCTCAAACAACCTTAACATGCGGAGTATGCAACGACAAACGCTTCGCCCTCCAGCTGCCATTACTCACTGCTCTGAAGTTAGCCTTTGTTGTTGTTGCAAACTCTTACAACTTACACACATTTACATATATTTATATAACACTGAGAAAAATCGTTAATATACGGGCCCCATTATAGATCCTTGTGGGACACCAAACTGAATTGGGAGCTTAGAAGGCGAACCACCTGATATCTATTCGTGAAATATTACTTAAAATAGTTTAAAAATATTTTGGCAAAATTATAATATTAAAATTTATTCAATAATATCCGAACGTAGCGGCTCAGGAAAAGGTCAGACTCAAAACAATCCAATGTAAATTGTATAAACTCCAATACTGCCGATGAAATTTTTTCTCGGCGAAAACCGTACTGATCGGTATTAAATAGTGAGTTTCTTTCAAAATAATTAAACTATTTTGTTTATTATTAGTTTTTCGAAAGTCTTATATGTAACCGGCAGGTAAATAAATCGGCGTTCACCTTTTATGTCACCTTTTTTTACGCAAAGGGATTATTGTAGCATATCTAAGTTCATTAGGAAAAATACCAAATTGGTAACTTATTTAAATTAATTTAGTAATTGTTGAACGCATTTCATCCTCTACTAATTCGATAATATTTATACTCTTCCATGCATATCAAAAGAATATCTATGCCATAAATTTAGAAAGCACCTAATATTAGTAATTGGCGCGGATTATTCGATTTCTCTTAATGGAAGAAACTTTATGGCAATCTCACAAGAAGTCCATTAAAAGATCTTTACCTTACAATGTCAATCTTTTATTGTTTGACCACACTTCGCCAATACATAAAGAAATAATGAACGTAAATGTGTTACATATAAACATACAAGGTTTGGGAAATAAGATTCTGGAAAAAGAACTATTTACTCAATAACAAGATTTCTTTCATTTGTATAAATGAGCACTGGCTTGACAATAGTCGCCTTCGCAATACTGTAATTGATAATTATACTTTGTTATCATGTTATTGTAGAACTAAGATGATTCATGGTGGTGTCTGTATATATGGGCGCGCCAATTTGGCATGCTCTATTTTGAACCTTGACTATTTATGTCGTGAAGGCGATTTTGAAGTGTCCGGAGTCAAATATGATCAATATTAAATTGTTACAATATACAGATACCAACAGGTAATTTTGATGTATTTTTAAATAATTTGTCTGAATTATTGGATAAGTTTTTTTATAAATCTCTAGTTATAAGTGGCGATTTCAATGTCAAATTTAACACGTTGGATACCTATGCTATGATTCTATGTAATGTTTTCAAACCCTATGGTTTAATTTCATTTAATAATAATTTTACTCGGGGCAATGCATGTTTAGACAATTTTTTCTCAAATATTGATGGAAATTTGATTACTTCAGATCTTACAATGGCTTTTACATCAGACTATTTTGATCTCCTTCTAGGGTTTGGAATAATTCATACAAATCTGTTTCACGTATAAGTTACACTCCGATCACTGAGTGGGGTTTGTTTCAGCTTTACAATACTTTGCTAGAGATTGATTGGTCTTTTATAAATGACGCATATTGGAATTTAGATATAAAAACAAATATTTTCTTAGAAACTATCACACGATCCATGGACCTATGCTTTTCAATAAAAACCAAACTAAATCAAAGTCATAATTCTCATAAAAATATTATTTGTTTTAACGATTACTTATACCATTTACGTAAAAATTAAAACTTTTCTAAAGCAATAAATACAAGGTACCCGAACTTAATCACTAATGATTATATAAGAACTTTACGCAACAATTATAGACGTGAATTAAGAAAAGCTAAAGTAGCTGCATTTGATAATTATACAACTGATCATAAATATAGCTCTCGTGCATTGTGGAATGTCGTTAAAAATAAAAGCTCACTAGAACGCAATAAATCTGTCTTGCTGAATGCTAATGCTTTTAATAGCTACTGCGTAAATATTGCTGAAAATATCTTAAATGACTTGCCGCCAACAAACACCGATTTCAACGAATATCTGCACAAGTCTATACCATCTAACGTATCATTTTCATTTCGCAACGTGTCTTTTTTGGAGATTAGTTGTATTATCGATAGTTTAAACAACTCTTCCAGGAAGGACGCTTATAATATTAACTCAAAAATAATCAAAACTCCAAAAAACATCATAATTTATACATTAACTAATTTAATAAACCGGTGTATTGAGGCTGCTTATTACCCTAAAGCTTTGAAGTTGTCGGTGGTTACGTGTGGTTTTAAAAAAGGGCGATCTTAGCGATATCAATAACTATCGTCCTATATCTATTACACCAGTTCTTTTTCAAAAATATTTGAAAAAGCTTCAAAATATCAAATAACTAATTATTACAATAGTAATTTTTTATTTACTAATTGTCAATATGGTTTTAGGAGCAAATGTTCTTGCCATCAGTAACCTATCAAATTTAGTTTTAAATAACTTCGAGGATAAATATTACACTTATGCCACATTTTTTGACCTTACGATTGTATTAGCCATTCCATTCTAGCTAGAAAATTAGCACATTATGATCTGTCCACTAATAGTATTAAACTTATTACGTCTTTCCTCAATGATAGATTGCAGTTGGTAAATTTCAATAATGATTCTTCAGACATTCTTACTATTAAACATGGAGTACCTGAAGGATCTGCTCTTGGTCCCTGCTTATTTTTAATTTATATGAACGATTTAGAACATTGCGATCACAATGCAAATTTTATCCTTTTTGCAGACGATACAACAGCTATTAATTATAATCGATCTTTAGATGACCTTAAAAAAGAAACCGATAGTATGAATATAAACACCAAAAATTGATTTTCTGCAAACAAGCTTAGCATTAATCTAGAGAAAGCACAGACGCTATTATTTACATTACGACCTTTCGAAAATGTTTCACAAAATGAAACTGTTAAATTTCTAGGTGTTTATTTGGATGAAACTCTCATTTGGGAAAGTCATGTTAATGCCTTATCCAAAAAACAATTTACTTGATACGATCTTTAAGTTCCAAATTAACAATTAATTCTCTCAAACGTGTTTACTATGGTCTGTTCCAATCAAGCATGTCATATGCCATATTGAACTGGGGCCATTCGTCTTATTCTAATACAATACTTGCTCTACAACATAGATGTATAAGACTAATATCTGGCGTTGGAGATGTGGATGACTGCAGAGACTCGTTCAGATCTTTGGGAGTTCTCACAACTCCATGGTTGTACATTCTCAATGGGTTACTTGCGTAAAATCCAACTTAAATAAATATACACTTAATTCTATGATTCACGATCATTACACCAGACATAATGACAATTTATGATCAAAGTTTCATAGGTTAGCAAAAAGCAGAGTCGGAGTAAGCTACTGTGCTATTGAGTATTATAATATTATTCCAAACTCTCTTAGGGATTTACCGATTTCTTCATTTAAACGGACAATTAAAAAATATTTACTTTCTCGAGCTTCCTATTCGGTCAATGAGTATCTGAGTAGTAATAGCTACGATATGTATTTGTACATTTAGATTTATTCTATTTTTTTCGTTTGTGTGACTTGTGTAAGCACTATTGTTGTGTAATAGCACTAATAAAGATTATTATTATTAATGCTAAAGTACATTCTAACCTCTTTAAAAAAATTGTACCACGCACAAAGGAGTCAGCTACGAAGATGAAATTGTGGGCGAATGATTACCTGCCAATAGGTAATTAATAATAAAAAAATGAACTATAACTTATATTATATTAGCAATGTCTCATCCATCACTACATGCGTCTATAACCTTCAAGCACACCGAGTAAACATAATTAAATGAAAAAGCAAAAAAAATTACATATAATTAGAAGAGGAATGTTATAATGATTGATGAGAACGCTTCTCAAAATTTAATTTAGCAAAAAATTAAAAACCAAATAAATTCGCAAACGAAAAATACAGTTTTTATTCCATCTTTATTAATGGAGATTCTAAAAAACGGTTTTCTTCTCGCTATGATGACGTATAGTTTATAATTATAACGAAACATACAGAGCCCCCCGTAAGTTTTTTTTTATTCAAAATGCTTTATATATATTAATATTATTGCAATCTGTAACAAAAATTAACAATGTGCAATTGTTACTTTCTGCACTTTTTGCATTAAAACTAAGGGTATCACCGTGGGGAGTTTCAATTGGGTTTTTTGGTATCCACGCCTTTGGCATTGTCTGCATTGTTGGGTGAATCAATTGTCTGGCATTGTTTACCATTGTTTGGAATTGCGATATTGGTTGCAATTACGATATTTTTGTATTATTGCGAAATGTATTTTTATTTTGAGAATATGCGCTTTCGATACTGCAATAGAAGAAAATAGTTATAGCCGCTTCAAATCTGTAACTTCTGTGATTAAGTAAAGTCTTTAGAAGAAACTAACGGTATGAAAAGCGAAACGTCGAGTACAAACTAAACAACATAGCAGAATTGGCAACCCACAAATTCAGATTTTGATGAAACTGTAGAGACTGGAAGAGTATCGAGGGCTAAGAACGACACAATTTTTTTTAGCGGCCGAGTTCCACGACTTAAAAGATACAGCGCCCGCATAAATTTGCGCGAATTTTAAATTTTTGTAAATATTTCGGAAACTATAACAGATATTTTTTTTGTTTGTAAGATAATTTCAAGGATATTACACAGTTAACGATGACGCCAATTATTCTTGCAAAAACTAAATAATATTTTTTTTATACGAGGGAAACCCTAAAAATTGCCGGAATTGATCACTATATGACAGAAAAACAGTCGGCCGCGTAGTTTAGTATTAATAGCGTTTCAAAGAAATCCATTTCATGAAAAAAATGGGCATTTCTCGTGAGCATTTTCGTGCAATGATTTCTTACGATTTTAAAGATGGCTTAACTTAACAACAAAGCATCGATCGACTTCATTCTGCCTTCGGTCATGAAGCACCATCCAAAGTCACAGTTTATGACTGGTTTGTAGAATTTAAGCGTGGACGTACCAGTGTTAGCGACGAATTTCTTGAAGCTCGTCCAACTCCTGTTGTTCCGGCGAACATCAATGCTGTGCGGGAATAATTGAAGCGGATCAACATGTGACATATTGAGAGATAGAGGCACCCTTGAGCATTGGTAAAAGTCAAATACAAACCATTTTATATGAGTATTCAGTAGTGAAGAAACTTTGTAGTCGTTGGATTCCACACAATTTAACCAAAGCTCAAAAAATGGCTCGTGGGAGTTGGTGCAAGAAGATGCTTCAAAAATTCAATTGCGACGCTTCTGCCAACGTATATAGTATCATAACAGGTGGCAAAACCTGGGTATATTCATACGACCTGGAAACAAAACAACAATCCACTGTTTGGGTGTTCCAAATTGAACCAAAACCAACAAAAGTTGTTCACTCACAAAGCGGTTCAAGAAAATGATTGCTTTTTCTTCCGTAAAATTGGGCCTGTTGCTACCGTTGCTCTTGTGGATCGAAAACCACTAAATTTTGGTATATAACAATTTGTTTGCTTCAAGTCTTCGATGAAATCAGAGAAAACAACAGAAATCGGCGCATCATCCTTCACCACGACAACGCCAGCTCTTACACAGCACATCGAACAGTCGATTATTTAAAGCGGAATAACATTGAATTAATGACTCATTCTCCTTATTCGCCTGAGTTATCACTAGAGTAGTCAAATTCTGGTGCGCACCATGGGCGCAGCTAACGAATGGACTCTCGCATGCGAAACACTAGTCAGTATCCAGTTCGCTGCAACCTAGAGCGAATAGACATACGTAATTCCTCACTTATCCATGACTGAAAAAAATCGATCTCATTTCTTCATGCAGTAAGTGGTTGTGACGCCACTTCACCCATGTTTTCGAAAGGTCGGTTGCAAAGTCGACTCCTGAGGCCATTGATCAACCCTACTTCCGTACTCAAAAACAGGAAAAACTACTGGTAACAATAGCATATTGATTGATTATAGGGTTCAATGTTTTAGTGTACTTGTGGGTCAGGCAAGCACGCTTTTCACCCCCCTTTGCCCTTGATGCAGCATGTCTCTACTCCTTGGGAAACAATTTGGACCCAAGGAACTGGAAATGGAGAGAGTTAAACTTACTCCTCTCTTCAATTCCTGTGAAACGGACATCATTTCTGATCTTATGCTGCTACACTCAAGGTTGCGGAAGGTGTAAAGGTTAACTTATGTTACACAACAATGTGCAAAAGCTGCATAATACGACTCTCACTGATTTAATGTAAGAATTTGAGAACGATTTTCTATGAATAATTATGATTATTGGTCAATAAATATTGTGGCATGAACCGCATTTACGTTTAGTTGTTTATATGTTTGTACTTTAATTTCTCTTAATATGCCTGTAACAGATTTTAAGCCATTCTTTGTTATTACAGTGCGGGCGGTTTCAACGGTACTATTTCATTTTCTTAGTCGTGATACTTCAAGAACGAATGAGGTTGATAATTATGGCAATATAGATTTCATTAAGCACAAATATACAGTTATTAACGTTCCAATGGCATTGTTATCTTCATTAGCAACTAAATAGGAACAACATTTTACAAAAGCAGAGTTAATTTAAAGATCGCAAAGGTATTAAAAAATATTTAATGGTTTCTTGTATGTTTAAAAATTATCGACTTTGTTGATGGAAAACTGCCTTCACAAATTAAATGATAACTGCGATGTTGAAATAATAACGTAGGCTTCCACGGCCAGAGTCAGTTAAAACTAAACGTGTTTCAGGTTCGGACCGTATCATGATTAAATGAAAACTTGACGTTTCGCCCACAATCATTCGAGGCTTCTTCAGGAGAGGGAAAGGTGGTAGGCCACAGTTGGCACGATAATTCAACGTGTAAACCACTACAGAAGTGAAACTAACTGAGCGGGAGGCAGTTGGATCACGGTAATGTGAACCACGTCAAATACTAAAATCAATTGCGGGAATACGAGGGGAGCCACACGGTTTCATGCCGACGGTGGGTCGAGTCTGTTGCTGATAGGTTGGGTGTCACTGTTTGTTGAGGATTGGTCGCTACAGTCAGAGATAGGTCCCGCCTACCGTCAGCATAAGAGCTCGCTGCTCCTTTCATGTTGCCTCAGTTGATTTTCGCATATGGTATGGTTCACATGTTGAGTTACCGTGATCAACTGCTTCTCGTTCAATTAGTTTAGCCTCTAACGTGGTTTCTTTTGCTAGAACCAACATTCGTATTGCCCTTAAACATGTTTTCCCATCAAAACAAAAAAAAATAAATCATTGATCGGGTATTTTTCCTTTTCAATGATTTTACAAATACATAAACTTGCTTACTTTCAACAGCTCTTAAAGCAACACTACTTAACGAATCTCTCCGAAGTTTTAACAGACGCCGACTGAAGAATATTACTCACCGTAAGTAACACAGATTCTGAAATAAAACGCCATCTGTTTCCAGATCCGGTTATTTCTCACACCATCCTCGTGTATATGAAATCTGATGTTTTCAGAACAGTCATAGGCTAATTACGTCTGAAAAACCAAGCAAAAAAGGCATTTCTTGTCTAATAGTTCTAGGTTATGATAAGAATATGAATAAAAAAGACAGAAATTGAAAATATACAAAAATATTTTATTTTCACAGCTAGAAACACAGATTTATTTACAATATGCAATGCACATGTCTTTTTTTAATTTTTGGAGTTTTATCTTATATATAAATAAATAACAATAACATTTCCGCTTAGAACAGAAGAATTTGCTTATTACATACTTTAAATAAATTAATACAAGAAGTGCACGCTGAAATTAGGAGCTCTGATTGGTTTACAATTAATCCATGAAACCGACCAATCAGAACTTCCCGCGATTTTCGGAGTGCCCCACGATCAAGTCTTTAAAACACACGAATCGTTCTCATCTAATCACGTTAAGGAATAGTTGCTCTTCAGGCACACAGCTGTTTAGCCTCCTTCCGATCCTATTCGGAAACAAGTTTGCGTCTCTTGCATCTATGGCGCATCTCCAAATGCAATACACCCCGAAGAGGAGAACAGCAGAGCTTATAATGCCTCCTATTGCCGGTAACAGCAGAACGAAATGCATGAAGACTAAGACGTACAGAGGTGTCGCGCCGTACTGAAAATTGTATCGGAAAAAAATGAGAAATTGCAATTTGACATTAACAGGAAAATCAAAATTTAAATTCTTTGGTTTTCACTTAAAGGGAAGATTATTTTCAGGAAATTTTAAATGAATTCAAGGTTTCGTTATAGTTTTCTATTTTTTTTTTCCAACGATTTGGTGAGGAGGACTCAAAAAGCTCCAAAATTTGATTAGCACCACTTAATACCTTATACTTTTGGGTCGCAGTATACAGGGTGCAGCAATATTACGTTCGTGGTAAATTACCATGGTTCTACATTAGGTAGCAATGTGATATTTTAGGGATGTAATGTAATATTAATGGTGCTTCTTTAGAAAATATATCCCGATGTACTGGATGTTTTTGGTAAAAAAAGAAAATTCACTTTTTTATTATTAAAGGCATATTTCGTTCAGCTATTTTGATTAAACTACTTCTTAAATTCGTACCTTTTCTACCCAACAATATGGCACTATCATGTCGCTAAATCTATCATACATCCTATGGAATCCTTGCAACGGTCTTACAAAGATGTTGATCTGTACTCTCGCTTTGAACTCTAAATTTATTCCGGTTACCTAAACATAAAAAATAAAATAGCATTTATCCAAAATCCTGTTTGTTACGGGATGTATAAGCTTTGAGCTCTTGAGCAATTTGCAAAAAAAATCTACGATATTTATTTTGTTATTATCCCAGATACTAACAGAGAAAACATCCCCAAGAACAATTGATGAAATATAATAAATTAACCAATAACGAAGTGATATTTGTGAACTTACTGGTTCTAAAGTACTGCTAGATGTATGCAGCGTGGCATTTGGTTTCATACCATCAACATAAGTGAGTAGTTTAGGATCTCCATGGAGGAAATGTGGAAAGCTTGTAACGACAGGAAATGCTGTAAAAAAAACAACAGATAACGATTTTTCGACCTTCCAATGAAACAAAGTTCTGAAACATTCTGAAAAATTGTTTGTTACATGTTCACCATTCAACAATGTATTCCATTTAATTGGTCATCTTTGAGATATCGTAAATTTCGAATGATTAAGCGGTTGCCCAAATAATCGATTAAATTGATTGCATTCAACATATTTTGATTATCTCTTAATCTAAAAACGTAGGCTTCCACGGCCAGAGTCAGTTGAAACTAAACGTGTTCCGGGTTTGAACCGTGTCATGTCGTTGGTTAAAATAAAACTCGACGTTTCGCCCACAATCGTATGGAGCTTCTTCAGGAGAGTGATGGCAACAGTTAGCACGGTAACTCAACGTGTGAAGCACGCCAGAGGCGAAACTAACTGAGCGGGAAGCAGTTGATCACGGTAACTCAGCATGTGAACCATGCCATCTAGACACTGCCCACCCGATATTTTTCAGTGCAACTTCATTACTTTGTAATTCTTCTCATTATTACAATCGGAAAATTATGGAGTCCATAGAGATCTTTAAATATCCTAAAAATGTCAATAGGGACACAGGTTACCCCCTTCCAGATATATGGAAACCCGTCATCCGTAACGACTCATCTCCGCCCAACCGTGACCGTCACACCCAGCCAATCAGCGACAGGTCCCACCCACCACCGGCATAAAAGCGTGCTGCTCCCCGCGTTCTTCTCAGTTGGTTTTCGCCTCTCGCATGGTTCACATGCTGAGTTACCGTGATCAACTGCTTCCCGCTTAGTTAGTTTCGTGCTAACTGTTGCCACCATTCTCCTGAAGAAGCCCCATACGATTGTGGGTGAAATGTCGAGTTTTATTTTAACCAACGACATGACACGGTTCAAACCCGGAACACGTTTAGTTTCAACTATCCCTTAATCCTTATTAATTTTACAAAGTCAAATACTAATACAAAATCGTATCGCCTTAGTACCATATACAGCATGTTCAGAGAGGAATGGCCCAATTTCCTTCCAGTTTTCAACTTCCACTTTTGTATTCCTTTACTACTTTGTCTTGCCATCTTACCTTTGATCTGAATCTTGGTCTGTCTTCCATAGCCCCCAAATATTTTTCTAATGATTTGGTCGTGTTCTCTCCTTTCCGTATGCCCAAACCATCTCAATCTTCTACGAATTTAAGGATTTCTTCGTTCTCCATTGAATTATTTATTTCGCAGTTCATTGGAACTAAAAAACCCTCTCAGGATCCTTGCCTCCAATGCTCTTAGTTTTTCGTCATCTCTACATCCAAGAGACATCTACTAACTCATAGCTTTCACTATCGAGAGTGTCACTTATACCCTGGTTTATAATTCGCATTTTCCGCAGATCAGGATTTTTTTTGAAAACGGTTGTAAATTTCTGTGATATGTGCTGTCCTGTGTTATCAAGAGTGTTAAGCGCTTCTGATAAGGGTAATGCACTGAATGAAAACAGTTGCTGGCCTATTTTAATGGCTTCGGAATCTTGTGATTTCAATGTCGAAATAAACGATTTGATACTATGGAAATGTGTACAGTAATACGATACTGCTGCAAGCCAAGTACCCCATCTGGTTAATACAGGTTCAGGTGGTTGTGGAATTCCTGGACAGAAGTTCTTGAATTGGCGAATCCGTTTAGGGGATTTGAGAAACACCTTCTTTGTGTTAGCTATGAGTTGGTCTACTCTTGGATAGCTGAGTCTGATGGTATCTGCCACAGTATGAAACGCATGTAGTAAACGTGTTTTTTTAATCGTAGTTATGGCTCTATCAGTGACAAATATGCTTAGCTGTCTTCGCTGTACACCAACTAAATTAATAGCATCTTTTATCACTTGCACTATAATTTCTACCTTCGTATTTATAAGACGTTTGCTGCGCAAAAGAAATGGTATCAACGATCAAAGTTTAGATGTCTTTGTTAGCGTTTGTTGTTTCGTCCAGGTTTATCCATATTTTCTTGTTTTTACGCATTACGCGCGGAAAATGCCATCGCAGTTGGTTTCTGCTCGGTATTTTCCAAGCAGGAACATATTTTTCCCAAACGCATTGCCTTTTGCTCCACAATAGTTTGTGGTATGGTACATCATTTTTTACATTTTCCTGTGTTTCGCCGATTCCGCGTGCCATTTGCGCTATTGTTCATTGTAAACCATAAGGATCACATTGCAAGCATCACATTTTACAGAGCCGCTATGATATTTTAAAAATGAATACTAGTGTATGTATTTTTTGATTTCGTGTATTCCATGCAATCTGCGTTATCGTTTACACAACATTTTTATAGTACACGGTTGATTTCACACAGTAAGAGCGATACATATAACATCGGCCGACCTTGTGCGGTCTGAGCCGCTGCGTGCCAACAAAAAACTAATGATGGTACATTAGTTATCATTCGTCCGATCACCGCTTTGTATTTGGTTTTAACCATTTTACTAAGGCCTCTGTCTCTTAAGAATCGTTATTATTATTATATCAAGTTATTTAAAATATTCCGCCATTTTGAAGTCGAATTCATCAATTTTTAGGTGACCCGTAAATAGCTAATCTGAGGTTCCGTTGCTAAAAATACCAAAGATCTTTCCGGACTTCGTTTACCTCCTGCTATCAGGTCTTGTAAGTATCCCATGAGCTGAGTTGAATTTTGTGCAATCATCCATCCCAATGCGCTTCTAACCACTCCTTTCAATGCAATGTTAAATAACGTTGTTGATAGGCCATCGATCTCTTTGCCTAATGCCTACTTGTGTATTGATATCTTTTGTGTTTCCATTATTATCTTTGGCTGGGATATTCATCTCTTTTATTTCTTTTACTGGTTGACATCTATTCGCACATCAAAAGCCCGTTGGACGTCGATAAAAAAGGATATGCAGAGCGATGATGATCATCCTTGTCTGAATCCTTGTTGGTATTGTTCTAGAAGTTAGTCGTGTTCAATCGCTTGATAATTTTTGCTGTTTGTGGGATCTTCCTTTTTCAAAATTAGTGCTAATTGTTCATTACTCCAGTTTGCAGTCACCTTTTACTCTCTCTACGTTTCTGTAGCGCTTCTATACAGCCTCCTAAAGTACCTCTCGCAATTTATTTTATTTATTTTCGCTATTTCTTTATTGGTCCTGGCCTATTATCGTACATATTGTAGCAATTTATTATTAACTTTTTTCGTTTTCTTGTTTGTGTGTCGAAGTGTTGCAGTATACATATCTGTAGGTATCGAAGATCTAGAAGAAGTAAAAATGATTCGTTTTTACACAAACACTGTGTGATATAGTTGATAGTGCGCCCGTCAGGAGGACGTAGGTTCGAATCTTACCGGTGAAATGCTGCGTTAATTACGTTGGTAAATTCAAGAAAGAAAAATGCAATTTAAAACAAAAACAAAAACAAAAACAATAAAAGATATCATGCTACTTACTGTCCCAACACAGCGCCATATCGATAAGTCCGTCTAGTAAAGTTGGTGTACCTTTGTAGCAATCGTCTTCAAGCGGTTTGGTCCTGTTGAAATTATTTTTGTCCAACACGAAACGATAGCCTTTCAACCCATACAAGTATGTTTCGTCTCGAAACAATAGAAGATTAGATAAATAGTCTTTTGAATGGAAATTAGGAATTCCAATGGGGGTTATATGGCAAAAATGCTGGTAATGACATTTACATCTAAAATTAGAAAAAAAATGATGGTTGTCTGAAATGTTAAATGGACAAGAGGAAATGTAAATTCAAAACGCTGTACGTTTACAATAATGGAATTAGTCTATTAACGAGAACCAGCGTTACCCGTAGAGGCCATCATACTGAAATTAAACGTGCCGTGCGAGAATTGCCCGCAATCATCCTGCGCCTTGTTCTTCCATGTGTGATTATTAAAATATCTTTTATTGAGAATATAAACTGTGTTGTATTGAACGAAACAGTATCTCGAAATGTAAATGTTTTGCGTTAAAATCTTAAGTAAGTATCTTATAGCGGGTTTCTGCCAGAATTAAAGTCATCGAATTATTTACATAATGCTCATGTTGAACTTTCTTAAAGATGTGATCGACATATAGAACGTGACTTATGATTGGTGGAAAAAATGTTGACATCTTGTTCGGAAAGTCATTTGAAAAATGTTAAATCAATATAGTACAATAAATACAGAAGAAATTAAAACAATAATCATGATCTGGGAAAAAATCACAAGTTTGGATTTGGTTTGAGCGCAAAGCACTACAACCATTCCTCCATCCGGCCTTAACATAAAAAAAGCAAAATAACCAAAGGGATCTTCATTCCATTATTTACTGAACATGAGTTAACGCATGTACCTCTTAAACACAGCAAGTGACAGCATCTTGACTACCTCAGGCACTCTGATAAATTTAATAAATAGCATAAGAAAACGAGCGTTCAAACAGTAACGTCTTATTTAGCGGCGGAGTGATTAAACCACGAGAACTAGTATTGATGTGATGGAAATCAGTTCGGAAAGATAAATTTCAATTCAAGTTTAGAGATGATTATCAAAATACATCATTAAAAATAAATAACTAAATAAAAAAAGCAAATGGCTGTGCGTCTATAATAGTTGTTGGAAATTCCTCAAAAATGCAGCTCGAATACATTCATGAAACCTACGAACCATTAAGTCGTAAAAATGCGTTTTTGTTGCACAATTTTGACGAATTTCGTTAAACCTAATTGTTATTTGGTCAAGTAATTGCTCGCGTTTTTTTATTTCGATACTGTGAACTAGCTGCTTCAAATGCTCCCAAAGAAAAATCTAAGGGGTTTAGGTCGGAAAATCTTGGGAACCAATCAATGAAGCTTCTATGACCAATCCATCGTTCAGTGCAACCATTGAATTACATGTCTACCGTAGTAAACTGGAGCGCCGTCGTGTTAAACCCATATTTGTCGCTCAAGAAGCTGATTATGTTCTTGTCGAAAAATGTTTCATCTGTGTATTCCACATTTAGCCTTTGCGGAAACACTTCTAATACAAGCAGTTTTCCGTTAAAGATACTAGCTCAAGTATTCACACTAAAACGGCGATTGCCTAATAGCATCCATAGTAATTGTGAGTGCTACTAATAGTTATACCTAATAAATTGGGCCTCGTCTATTTAGAATATTCTAGTTAAAAGTATTGGACTTTCGGCAATTTTTTGTTGCATCCGAGTACAGAATTCTATATACTGACTGTAATCTTCCAGCTGTAACACTTGGACGCGATGAATGTAACTATTTGCGATGAAGTGTTCGCCATATACAAAGTTTTGAGAAAGGCGAAGCTGCATTACAATGCGTCGCTCTGGTTGGGCTTGTCCAACACTGCACCAACTGTTGTTTGCATTATTTTCTCTAACGTTATTACTTCGACTGTTACGTGGAACGACACTGGTGGCTGGAGTTTTACGAAAGAATCACGGAAATTCGTAATATAGACTAACATTTTGCAACTAATATGGCATTTTCTGACTCTTATTTAAATGGTTAATCGCCATAATTTAAAGTATTGATCAAATGAGAATCCTCATTAGATTCATGAAGCCCATTCTCAACATCCACAAAAGTTGAATGTTTGGATGGAAATTCTAGAAAGGAGGCTTATAGGGGAATGCAGGAATAATCAAATTATTCCTACAAAATTGTTGGTTTCAAGAGGACGGATGCTACTTTTTCAAATTGATGGATTGGACGTAGGGGATTCATTGAATGACCAGCACGCTCTTCAGACCATAGTCCATTAGATTTCTTTTCTTTGGAGTCATAACCGCGGAATGTGGATTAATTCGCAGAGTAGTTTTGGAAAAGGTAACTTAGGAATTCAGGTTTGAAATGATTTTGTTTCCATTTGATGATTTTCATTTTGCCGGAAAAAACACGCTAGATGTCCCATTTAAATAAGAAAGGTTAAGGGTACTTCCGGTTAATCCGGAAAGTATGGTAATAGAAAATTCGAAATCAGATGTATTATGCGTCGCTACACTTACACCTACAAAGTGTCACTAACATCATCATTTTCGTTTTAAATACTTACTTGGTTCCATACTTTATCCCAAAAATTTTTTTGCCAGTGCGTGAAATGGAGTACGGAAAGTAACATACCAGGTCATTAACTGTTACTTCTAGAGTGCATTAAAGATCAAGCAGCTATTATTTATATAAATAAAAATTTTGTTTGAAATAAAATTTTGTTCAGTATTTTTAGCTTACATGAAAAGATTATTTATATATTATATTCACTAATCCGAACATTTCCTTCCTCCAATCAGTCCGAATTATACAGGATGTTAATAAGAGCTAATTGACACATTTACGTTAGCGCTTTCCTATCCTCGGTTATAGGT